>CM040121.1:18503550-18695487 GCA_022559845.1 Amorphophallus konjac
AGCCGAGAAACTTTCCACTAGAGACGCCGAAGGCACACTTCATTGGGTTCATTTTCAGCTCGTACTGCCGGAGTCTCTCAAAGATGACTCTAAGGTCATTCAGATGATCCCCCCTTTTCTTTGTCTTGACGACCAGATCATCGATGTAGCATTCGACTTTGCTATATAGCAGTTCGTCGAATATCTTGGTCATCGCCCGCTGGTAAGTGGCGCCAGCGTTCTTGAGGCCGAAGGGCATCCTTTTGTAGTGGAATATCCCTTTAGGTGACCGGAAGGCCGTATGAATTCGGTCATGTTCAGCTATCCATATCTGATTATAGCCGGACGACCCGTCCATGAAAGACAAGGCCTCATGGCCGGTAGTTGCATCAATCATCACTTCAGTGACGGGCACCGGAAAGTCATCCTTTGGGCAAGCTTTATTCAGGTCGCGGAAGTCCACGCAGATCCTGATCTGTCCGTTCTTCTTCTTCACCGGCACAATGTTGGCCAACCAAGTAGTGTATTGGTTTTCAACTACAAAATCGACATCTATGAGCCTGTCGACTTCTTTACAAATCAGTTTTATCAGCTCCGGCCTCATACGCCTGGGGGGCTGCTTCACCGGCTCCACCTTGGGATCAATAGCCAGAATATGTTGAGTCACGCCGGGACTCAGACCGGGCATCTCTTTATAGTTCCAGGCGAAACAGTCCCGGAATTCTTGCAGCAACTTGACATATTGTCCCCTCTCCTGTGGAGGAAGAAGGGCACTCAGAAAGGTCGGCCTGGGGTCGCTTTCTGTGCCTAGATTAATTTCAATGAGCTCATCCACTGTGGCCTGGCCGCCATCTTCAAATTCTGGAGGCGCTGGTAGCAGGTCAATGAAATCCTTATCTTCACCATCTTCTGCTTCAAGGACACCATAGGTGTTTTCTTGCTCTGCCTCATTGGGTAACGAGGTTTTGCTTGTTTCCCCCTCTATTAGGCTTGCTGTGTGCGGCTCTGGGGGGCTCTCTTGTGTGGAGAAGTAAAGGACTTCTTCGGGATCTTCTTTGTAATTGTCATAGATGGCTCTTGCAGGGGCTAAGGTGATTGATTGCCATACTGGGGGATGTTGCTCTGCTGGTGGATGGGGCCGCCCATTCTCAGCTGCATCTTCAAAAATCTGGTGCTGAACTGACACCATGTAAACACTTCTTTCATGGCCGCCTGCCACATGGGGGCGTGGCGGAGCGACCACATAATCTCCCATTCTGAGCTCATCTCTCTCAATCAGGTCTTGAGCAATGTCCTTGAAGACGTAGCAGTCTTCGATGGAGTGGCCCAGTATTTGGTGATAGGGGCAGAACGAGGGGTCACCGCTTTTGCGAGCATCTTGCGGCCTCTTTGACCTTGGGAGGGAGACCTTGCCATAGTAGCAGGCCCATTCAAAAATCCCTCGGGTTTTATTCCTTGGGAAAGAGTAGGGTCTTTGCATCTTCTCCCGCAACGTGGGGCTTCGCTCGACTGATCGCCTGACCAGGGAAGCAGCTACATCCCTAGCCTCCCCTTTCAGATGCCCGGGGGCGTTTGGGATGGTGTTCGGGGACCGGTGCGCGCCGATGCTTTGTCGACAGAGGATGCCTCTAATGAGTACAGTCATTTCGGCCAAGCGAACATTCAGCATTTCGATCTCTCGCTGTTGCCTGCAGTATAGGGCGAGTAGGGTAGAGTCGCACCGAGTGAGGTTCGGGGCTTGGCCCGCTTCCCCATCCTTTGGGTCAGTGTCAGACGAGGGCGATGGCACCCCGCTGCTGTGGTCATTCGGGATTGGTCCCCCGGAGGAGGACTGGGTTTTTCCCTTATTCCTGCAGGGAGGTGGATTCCATAGGAATATTTCTTCATCTTGTTCTTCGTTGCCCGAAGGCATAAGGTGCTGACGGCCTTTATCCTGCCATGGGCCTGCAGTGCCTGCGTAGCTATTGCAGCCTAGAGCCGAGACTGATATCACATCAGCTTCATAGGAATCTTCTAGTGAAAAGCCCAATCCTGGATGTCGGGTGATTTGCAACAACCGCCGGTCCAGGTTTGGCGGGTTCCACATTTTCTTGAACATTTCTTTCCGACTGGAGAGCTGGCAGAAGGGGATCCCTTGCTTTCTGGCCATCTTGACCACAGGACCGGCTGTGTCAGGAAGTCCCATTATTGGGACGAGTGGGTCGTACAGCTCATCGGGGAGTCTACAATCATCATCCCCCTTGACCGGGTGCTCCTTGGCCACATAAAAGATGGTGGGCAGACCCGCGGGGTTGGGCACCTCGAAGGTCCTTAACGGTTCAGCCACCTGGCAATCAGCTTCTGCAAGAGGCTTGATGATCCCGGAAGGGACCCGGATGTCTTCCAGCAAGTCTTCAAGGTATGGTGTTCCCGGTGTGGGGTAGATGGGAAGGTAGGTGGCCCGGAATACCCCTTCTGCTTCAGAAACGAATGACACCTGAGGGGGAGCCACATAGCCAGGCGGTGGTGGAGGGAACCAGCTGTCAAGCTCTGCCTTTTTCTTTCCTTTGTCTTGAGTAGCTTGGGAGGCTTGCTTCGGCTTTTCCAAATAAAGATTAGCATCCGACAAGTGACATTCAAACACTTCGAAAGGATGGAGGTCGGCGAAGATTCTCTCCTCTTTCCCATTGCCGGGGTACTTGATGCATTGATGCAGAGTGGATGGTACCACCCTATTTTGATGTAGCCAAGGTCGGCCGAGCAACGCCTTGTAAGAGGTGTTGGAGTTGATCACATGGAATTGGACCTTGGTGGTGAAGTCACCGAGGGAGAGGTTGAACTCTGCGACCCCCATAGGGACTTCGCACTTCTGGTTGAAGCCGGCAATCTTGACGTTCCTGACCTCAACCAGGTGTACGTCAAAGTAATGCTTCTGATACACCCGGTAGGGGAGTATGTTCACTGCTGCCCCAGGGTCGATCAAGACTCTATTGATGGGATGCCCATTTAGCTGCCCCTTCATGTAGAGTGGCCTGTTGTGACTGTAGGTTGGTAAAAGCATGTCCTCTTCAGTGAAGGCCACAGGTACCTCAGGTGACATTTCTGCAAGGCAGGCTTCAACATATGCTGGTGTCTGGAGTGCGGCGATGACAGCTTGCCGTGTTTCTTCATCTAAGGATAGGATTTCCCAGACGGTAAACCTGGCTGGGATCTTCTTCAGGTGTTTGACTATTCTATTGCTAGCTCGGACTTCGAGCAACTTCATTTCTTCGGCTCTACTGCGCCTGCCCCCAGTCTGGGCCTGGGGAGTCGGCTCAACGGGTGCCTCCTCCACTGGGTCAGATGCCGCTTGAGCTTGTGGGGCCTGCTGGGTCACTTCCTTTTCTTGCAAGAACTCGACTAGATTTGGGATGTTGTCGGGCTCTTCCCTTGGCCGAGGAGGGATTGCTACGGACGGAGCCGAGGGGCTGCCTGCCCCTTGGGTCTGTCGGGACTCGCGGGGGCATGACTGCCCTCCCCTCTGAGTTGTAAGAAATTCAATGAATGACGGGGCACTCTGGCCACTTGGTTCTCCGGGGTAGAGGCCCGATGGAGGGGGGATCTCCATGCCTTGGACCCTAGGCTCGGGGATGTGATATGGTTGTTCTCCCCAAAGCAGGATGTTGTGGTTGGCCTGAGGAGGGCGTCCCCACTTCCTTCCCGACCTGGTGGCATGTTGGGAGGTGGATGCTTCAGCTTGATTCACCTCTGACGGCTCGACGGGTACTTCTTGCTCTTCCTCTCTCAGGGAGAGGGCTGTGTCAAATAATGTTGAGAGGGTGTTGCAAGCGAGGACCACCCCGCTCTTCTTCTTGTTTCTAGGTCTTCTCTTCTTCTTTTTCTTTTTCTCTTCAGTGGCTGGCAATTGCTCTTGGGGAAGCTCACCCCATAAGAGAGGCTCTTCTTTCGTCTCGGCTTCCGCTTCTGGAGCTAGTTCGAGTGACTCGAACTCCTCCCAAGGGACATACTCCTTCAACTCCATAGGCTGGATCTCGGGCTGTTCATAATCTTCAAGCCCATCAATAATAGCCTGGAGTCTTTCAACCGCAGGGCTGGTTTCCTTGTGCACCCGCATCGGGATGTGTTTCTTCTTGTTGTGAGTGGGCCGTCTCATAACGAGCCGGGGGGCTGTGTCATGCAAAACAGGTGTCACTGGTGGCGGTGCCGGTTGGGATGTAACACCCCTTATGCGAACCTCTGGAGTGGGCCGAGGAGCTTGTCTTCTTCTTCTGTTCTTCGTTGGCGCGGCTTGCCAACCTCCTTGATCATGAGCTGGCGCCATGACGAAGGCTTGATAAGTGGCCTGCGTACTGGACTCCGCCCATTCTTCAGGCAGCTGTTGGTATAAAGATACCATGTTGACAGTGGTGCCAAGGCTCGGCATCTCGTGCGGCTGCGGAGGATCCACTCTGAGCTCCCCCATGTCCAGCTCTCCCTTCTTGATCAAGGACTCAATGACATCCTTGAAGATGTAGCAATCCTCAATGGTATGCCCAAGCATCTGATGGTATGGGCAGAAACGAGGATCATCCTTCTTCTTCAAGTCACCAGGCCTCTTTGGATCTGGCAATGTGATCTTGTTGTACCTGGTGGCCCATTCAAATAGGACTCGGGCTTTGTCTCGGGGAAAGGAATACAATTTGTTCCTCATCTTCTCCCGCAGGGAGGGACCTTCCCGCCGTTCAGTGGAGGTGTTGGCCATCTCATTGGCTTTCTCTTTCTGTTTCTCGAAAGCTTCGAAGTCCAGTGTATGAACTTCTGGCGGTGTTGGCCTTCTCTCGGCCTGCCGGACCCTCTGACTTGATGCAGCTGGAGCAGAAGAGTATCGAGCAAGGAATGCTTCGATCTCTGCCACTATGTTGTTCAGACGGTCGAACGATCTCACCTCAGCACCGATCATCCTCTCAAGGATCTCCTTCTTCAGATTCTGTTTACAGATCTGCACTGCGTCCTCCTGATGCGGGGGACGTTTACACCTCATGCTGAGGTTCCTCCATCTCTTTATGTAGTCGAGTGCCGACTCCTCATTTCTCTGTCTCGTGGCGTAAAGCTCTGCCACGGTCACCTCCCGCTCAGCTATGTAGAATCTTTCCTTGAATTTCTTCTGCATATCAGGCCAGTCTGCAATGGACCCGGCGAGCAAGCTCGAATACCACTCGAAAGTGAGCCCGGTAAGTGTCGAGCCAAAGAACTTGAGAAGATAAGCTTCATCTGCAGCTAGATCCCCCATAACATTCACATAATAGGCAATGTGCTCCCTGGGAGACCCTTGCCCATTAAATTTCTCAAACTTCGGCGGCTTGGTAATGCCGTCTGGCAGCCTCTTTGCAGCATAGTGTGCCGGGTAAGGTACCCGGTATACGTCGAATGGCGTGTGATCACCATCGCTCCTCTCCGCCAGCTTCATATCTATCATTTGTTCAAGCATTAGTCTGCTCACTGTTGCCGGGTCAACCGGGTTTGGATAGAAATGGGCCGGTTGCATCAGCGGTGTTGTCAACACTGTCGCCTGAGGTGCCATAGTGGACCCTTGGAATGGCAGGTTCGGTGGCGGGGCCGGTGTGACATGTTGTGGCTGATGCAGGGGTACGCCTCCAGTGTAGGTAGGTATTGGGGGAGACACCGTCGCCTGTGGAGAAGCTTCCGAGGCCTGCCCGTTGCCCCCAGGGGTCTCTGGTAATGCTTCAGTCTGCCCGGATGTTGAGGGCTGAGCGGCTCTTTCAGTCAGTTGTTTCTTCAACAATTCGATCTCCCGTTGATATTGTTGCATCATGTGCAATACCGCGGGGTCATTCATGGGAAGGCTAGGGGTGCCCCCCCTTTCTTCGATCGGCACCCCTTCGGATGAAGTGGATGGTTCTCCCGCCGTGCCTTCTGTAATAACATTGGCAGCCAAGGATGTTGAAGGTTCCTCATAGTTAGCTCCTCCAGTGTGGACTTGTGTCTTTTCAGCTGCCGCTCTCCCTCTTCTGGTAAGAGGTCCTGGCCTTGTGGCAAGCTTGGCTACTTCTTCGGGCTCGGTTGGTAGAGCCCCGTACCGGCTAGATACCCCTGCCATATTGCAGGTATAAACTCTTAGGTCTCTACCTCTTCTTGTTGTTCTTCTCGATGGCCTCCCTGGAAAGACCAATCTGTCAAAGACCGCTCTCCGCGGCTTCACTTCTTCCCTTGCCGGGGACTGATAATGCTCCTCAGAGTAGTTTCTTGACTCGGCAGTGGGCACTGGCCGGGTCTCTTCTTCTTCAAAGGCAGAGGCTACTGCCTCCAGTAATCTTCGGCGACCCAGGGGAGTGCTCCCCGGGCCCCGCAAGTAGTTCTTCATGGCTTGCTCCACTTCTTCCCAGTCCTGGTCAGGAGGAGAAGCTGATGATGTCGCCCTGTTGGTAGCAACGGGCATGTGGGTTGCAGGCTCCACACGGGCAGCCTGATAGTGGCGTCGGTAGTGTCGACGGTGGATGTTATCCGGTGGGGCCGGTGTAGTTAATGTCGTCTGGTAGACGGGGGCCGATGTCTTGACCCGATCTCCTTGTTGTGCCCTTGCCGGGCGGAAGGTGCTGGGCCTCGCCTGGGCTGGTGAGGTGAACCGGGCCTCCTTGGGAACCCAAACTTGCTTAGCTTTGGTGGGCCTGGAGGCTGACTGATGTTGCGGCGCTGGGGCCTGAATGGCGGGCGTCATCCTGCCCTTCATCTTCTCCAGTGCCTGAAAAGAGTTGCGCACTAGTACGGTGGGTACAATGCGATCCGGGATCACCTCGGAATGATGTCCGTTAAGATGCACCCGGAGAGTCCCGATGACAGCCGACTTGCCGGTGCTGGAGAACCGGCCTCGGTATGATGTTGTGGCATGGCTCCTTCGGAGCCTCCTTTGGTGAGAGGCCGACCCTGGGCGAGAAGGGCCGGCAGTTTGGTGCACGTGGTGCACGTTGCAGCTCAGCGTCCCGGTCGGGATGGTCTTGGAAGTCTCGGCCATCGTTCGGCCGACAGCATCTTTGGCGGCCCCCCGGATGGGAGCGTTGCTTTCAGTCCTGTCAGACGCTTCCACGTCCAGCAGGTTCGTGAAGGCTACCCCAAGGAAGTTGGGAAAGCCTACCGCGGGAGGGAAGCTCCCGAAGCTGAGAGGGACGGCCAAGTAGCCGTTTCGAACATGGCTCTCGACGGCCTGTTGGCCGAACGTGGTGGCCATCATGGTGTTCAGAATGCGACCTGCATTTGCCAATAAAACAATTAATATTACAAGAAAGGGGCCGTAGGGCCCTTAGTCCCGGCAAAGAGATGAAGGGTAATTTCGGTCCCACCGGGCGTGCCAGACTTGTGGACGCACTAAAATTCGGAGGGGGGATCCGTTCGTTTGTTGGTCGGGGTTAATTCTTCTATTTAGTGCGAGGGCGTGCCAGTCACAAAGTGACGATTTATTCGGGCTTCGTGGAAGCCCATGGTGCGCTCGATCTGACTAATCAGACAATTGTGTGGTTCGTGTCGGGACCGAAACCCGCCGTGCCGTAAAGGTCACGGCGTTATTTACATCCCCCATACGGGGGAACACCCTTGATTGATTGCCGGGAATAAGGGCCCTACGGCCTAAAGAGAATACTAATAATGCAGGAGGATAGTGAAAGACGAACTATGCTAGAAACCCGTCTTGGGACGTGAATGTTCAGACTATGTCGGCCACTCATGGGCCACTTCATGTTCGGACGAAGCTCCGTGCTTGTAGTATAAAAGACGATGACAAAACCGCGTGAATGTCTGCCACGAACAAGGCAAGTTTAATGAGAATACGGAATTGGATCCCGGTAGAAACGGGTCAAGTTGATAGACTGTTGGCCGGAGATGATTTCGAACTGTGGCCATGTCGGAAATTCCGTAAACCACGTCCGATACCATAGGGCGTCGTCGGTTTTCTCTTTGCACCCAGTCCGAGGGAGTGAATTATTAAGTGCATAGCCCGAGCTTACTAACGTGCGCCCTCACACGCGGATCGACCTGGTCAGGTCGCGGGGTTCGACCTGCCCGGTCAGGTCGCGGGGGTCAAGGGGGCAGCGCCCCTTGCGGGGGTTTCCGGGGGCAGCGCCCCCGGAACAAAAATTCAATTAAGGCGCGGGTGATGGAGCTCCTTTCGTTCATTCTTTTATTAATGGCATTGATCTCTTGTATTTCCCTTTGAACCTTTCCATTCCTTTTTTTTTTACTAGCCATTTACCTCCTTTTGTTAAGGAAGCACGCCGGAATTGGGAAGGAAGAATATGGCGCCGATTTAGGGTCTTGACAGGAGGAAATGGGGCGCCGTTTTAAGGTGAATAGGGG
Organism: Amorphophallus konjac; assembly: GCA_022559845.1. Classification (NCBI taxonomy): domain Eukaryota; kingdom Viridiplantae; phylum Streptophyta; class Magnoliopsida; order Alismatales; family Araceae; genus Amorphophallus; species Amorphophallus konjac. Next base: position 18,511,852 of record CM040121.1, read on the forward strand.
AGAAATGGGGCGCGCCGTTTTAAGGTTCAATAGAGGAGAAATGGGGCGCGCCGTTTTAAGGTTCAATAGGGGATAAATGGGGCGCGCCGTTTTTGGGCTTCGGTAAGATGGAGATGGGCGCGCCGTTTTAATGTTGAATGGGGAGATTGGGGGGCGCGCCGTTTTAACGTTCAATAGGGGGGGAAATGGGGCGCGCCGGATATGGAGGGCAAGGAGAGATTGGGGCGCGCCGTTTAGCATCTAGAGAAAGAGATGGGGAGGTTTGTGAGGAGGGTTGAAGCGGCGCGGTGGAACAATGACCACGCCGTTTTAACCCGCGCCGGGATAGCCATATGGGGGTGTTTCAGAGCTCTGTTACTGCGTTTCCCCTTCCTTTCACCCGTGGATTGATTCAAGGATTGATTTGCCCGTTCTGCTGATAAATCAAGCTGGTAATAAGGAGGTTTTAAGAGTTTTAACCACTCTAACCGTTTATTATGATGAAACAGTATGAACGTCTAAGAGTTTTATTCAAGCAGTTTGCTCACAGAGGCCTCACTTCATTTTTCATTAGTTCAACTCGTTCACCTGTTGTTGAGCGTTCTTAGCCCTGGCGAAAATCGGGCAGCACCTCCCCTAGACCGGGGGCTTGCCAGAGATGAGCGAAAGTCACCACACGGATTACTCCCGGGTAGACTCTCAAAATGCGGAGCGGCCTCACGGCGGTCCGAACCCAGATGTGAGTATGGAACGTTCGAGGGCCAGCCTACAAGAACGACCACGGCTCACGGGTGAGGAATCTTCAATAGGGACATGTATTTGCCACAAGGGCCATAAATGCTCATCCGACAGTGGATACCTTTTTGGGTCATGCCATGGAAAGGCAGCCCTCAAGGGCCCGGGATGATTTGAAAAAGAGCAAACGGAGCAGGGAATGGAACGGAGAACACAAGAGTTGCAAGAATAGCTTTTCTTCTTTTATTCACCCACACAACGGGGAAGGAAACTTGATACAGATAAAATAGAAGAGAAGGCGTTACAAACCAAAAAGGGAAAATACATTCGATGGAGAGAAAGAGAGATGCATTAGACGGAGGAGGGAGAGGGAAGCATTGGCTTCTCCCCCTCCAACTCACCTCTCACTCTCGCCCCCTACCTCTTTCTCTTTTCTTCAGCCCAGAACCGTGGAGCTCTCAGATGCCAGTAGCTCCTTCTCCTCCCTTCTCTCTTTTCTTTTCTCTCTTCTTCTGTTCCCTTCTTCTCTTGATCATCCTCCTTCTCTTTGCTTCACAATGCTGCCCTATATATATCAGCCAGCCTCGGAGCGTCCCTGCCAATTCCACCTCGTCCGCAACGAAGTCAGGAGTCGACTCGTTGTGCTGGACGCCGTTGATTCGTCCCGTACGCTGCTGCTCGTCCGAGGACGGGATGCTCGTAGGTTTGCTGGGGGTTGCTTCGCCATCGAGCTTCTGTGCTATCGAACGGAGGCGGAGACAGAACGTCGGGCATTGAATGTTCTCTGTGCATCTCATTTATGCCGAACAGAGTATCGGCTGGCGGACGGGACAGGATGAGGTTAAACTCATTTCATTCGACGTGCCGTTTTAAGAAAAGCATATGGTGATGGCTTGTCCAAAGTAGCGCGCCGTAGACATGCTTCAAAGAATAGGATGAGGGGTTTAAACGGCGCGGGGGAATAGTGACCACGCCGGTTTAAACTCAAGTGTAATTGGCATGCCGTATTATGCTTTTTGGCCTTCAAACTGGCCATGCCGTAATAGCATACCAAGGGTGGCGCCGTTTTAAGGTATTGAAGGGGTGAGGGCGCGCCGGAATTGGGCCATTCAAGGGAGAGGGGCGCGCCGGAATTGGCCATGCCGTTTTAGCAAGGGGGCGCGCCGTTTTGGCCACGCCGTTTTAGCAAGGGGGCGCGCCGTTTTAAGGCGTGCCGCTTTAAGGCCCTTCCGCGCCGTTTTAAGCACCGAACGGATTCTTTTCGAAGTCGAGGCAGTTTGTACGAATGTTGGCATTCCCATAATGTTCCGGTTGCGTTGCATGGCTTCCACAATCTTCTGTTCGCAGCCTCCGAGACTCGGTCCCAGACTTTGCGTGACTTTCGGTGCAAGTTGAGACTGTGTCGGAGTTCCCAACTTTTCTCTGATTCAGCTCTCGGCATGGCCGGTCGGAGTGTTGTAGCTGTATCTTCTGCTTAGGGGGCTTCCTGAGTGGGTAGCGGACCACCAAGCGAGTTCTCGTCCTGATCGGGCGAGGCATGAGGTTTATTCGGCATTTCTGTCTTCGACTCGCGCTCTAATGTGTAGACGCGAATGTCGCCATGATCATCATCGTCATTTTTTTGGCGTCCACAGCAGACCGCAACCAGCTCATCGGCTCAACACCAAGAAACACTCCACGCATGGCAAGCCGAAAGCCGGACATAACACTGTGCCAACTCTTCTCAGAAGACAAACTTCGACAAAGTCCATATCCCATCCGGAAGGCACATCACAGAAACGACCACCAAAGGTCTCGCTGGCACACGGCTCTCGCCACGCTCGAGCCCCGACAACCAGCACCTTCTGTCTGTGAAAAGACCATACGCCGACGACCACCAACGTCCCATTAAGGACCACCCTCCGACGCCGACCTCGCAAAAAAGGCCTCCGCCCACAGGCGTCACTCTTACGTCTGGTCTCATCAAATCCTTCGACCTCCGTCAGGCGACATCCTCAACAACTCCATCCGGGTCCAACACCGACGCCTGACACGGCTTCCAACACAGGAACATGGTACTCATGCAGCGCACTAGCCAGCACATTCCCCAACACTCCATCCTGCCAGTGCCAAAAATGAATCCAGTCCAATCTCTAGGTCTAAAACCATGATAGCACGAGTACCGAGACAACTCATGAACCGCCAAGACCACTCCCTCGGGAAGGGAATGCAAGGGACTAAGGCCACCCACACGGGCCACACGGAAAACACAGAAGCACGATTCCCAGGGCAGCACACAAGCCACCTTGTCGATTTCCCATCTCAGGGCAAGCGGGAAACCTCCAGCCCCAGGCCGGATAACTGGACTCGCAGTCCAAGGCCAAACACGTGGCCCACATGGGAATCGCCTTCCAAAGAAACCCATGACATGCGGGGGAGACCCCACCGCACACACACCGATGCACGGTGACTCGATCGAGCGTGACACGAAAGCCCAGGACGCGAGAAGTCACCCAGACTCTCAACCCCACGGGCACGCTAAATGAGGTAACACGGTCCTCTAGACACCCTCAAAACATGGACACAGAATCCCATGGGTGTCTGGCACTCACAAGACCGCAAGTCGACCACTGGGTCCCAACCGGGTCGACCGGGGACCCACACATCGCGAATCAAGGCGGAGAACATAAAAACTCGCCTCGGTGCAACACAACGCCTGACGGTCTAGCCCTAGACCGTCACAGGGCTGTAACGGTCTAGGCGGGACCGTCACATCCACCTGGCGGCCTAACGCAGGATGTAACGCGCCTGGCCCAGCGCATTACACACACAGACACCCAACGGTCAAACGATAACGGTTGGAACACCCCTGACGGCCCACCCCAGGCGCGTCACGCGTATGTAACGGTCCGTCGGGGGCCGTTACACCCCCAGCCCTCAGCTGGGTAACAGGGGATGTGACACACCCACCCAGGTGCGTCACACGGCTGTGGAGGTCTATCGTGGGACCGTCACACCCACGAACGCCAAAGCCCAAAGCAAAGGGAATGTAACGCCCCTGCCCAGGCGCGTTACACACATGTAACGGTCACTGGAATGACCGTCACACCCTCCCGAGAACGTTACGGCGGGAAACCATCCAAAACATCGATCCACGCCCCAATCACCCCCGGGTGATGGGGAAACAAAGGGGAATCCATGAGACTCGCACCGCCGCCGACGAGCCGGGAGGGCTCGGAAGGGCTAAAAGGAGTGTGGAGGCACAAAGAAATAGTAAATAAAGCAGGACAACCAACAACAACAAGCTGAAAGAAAGAACAACTACAGCTACAACAGAGTCCAGTCCAACAGAAAGTACAGTCTAAAGCAGTAAAGCGTACCACATGCCGAGTGAACACTCGGCCCGGCGAGCTGGCAGCTGAGAACCTCTGCATCCCGCCCTCGAACCTCGAGGAAGAAGAACCGCCTCACCTGAAAAGCAGGGAATGAGTCTCCAAAACAGAGACTCAGCAGGGATCCTGCGGAACCCCAACCGGAAACAACGGCGGTAGCGGAAAGGAAGGCTACTAGAGCAACTGCAACAGCAGGAACAGCAAACCCAGTGGCCGGTCGAAACCCAGTGCTACAACTACTCCTATTGTACCAAAAACACACCCTGACCTCGCGGTCGAGGCTACCGAACTACACTAGTACCGCTTACCGAAGTAAAAACACACGATAACCACGCCGTAGAGGCCTGTCCCCCGGACATAGCCTACCTGGACACGCTGTCCAAGGTGCAACCCCGACCATCCGATCGCGGGTACCGCACAACAAGACACAAACTCGGTAGAGCCACTAGCACTAGTCCCACGGCGCGAAAACCAACACACGCGCCACGGCGAAACAACCGAACTCAACGGTCAACACGACCGAAAACCCGAAGGTCGAAGTCACGGAAACTGACAGTCTGTCACTCCCAACTCGACAGGAGTACCTCCCACTAGAAGCACAGCTGGTAGCGTCCCCTGACGTCTTACACCGCACCGCAGGTGAACCGCCTGGCGTGATAGCTCCTACCAAAGGCACGAACACCGTACAAGTAACCACAAACAAGTGACTAGCTGGGGTCACGCCTATCGACGTGGGTCCAACCACCCCCAACCACGTGTGCACACACAGACCGTGCATCCCTGGTCTGGCCCTCTGACCAGTTTTCCCCTCAGCCGGACTCTGGCTGCAAGACGTGGGGTCCGACGGCAACCGGTCCACAAACCGTCTCTAAGGGTAAGCCCGTACACCACTCCCTGGTGCGACCGGTACCGCGTACTGGTAGGCTACGACTAGTGGAGGGTCACTGAAGGAGTAGACTCTCAAGTCAACGGAAAAAAACGTCCGCATCCGACGAAGTACGGGGACCATCCCACGTACCAGCACCGTCACACGGCGACCACAGTCGGAGAAGAAACAGGACTCGCAGTCCACAGTCACGCACGCACCCTGCGCGAGAGTTGAGAAAACTCGAGTGGCGCTAAGCCACTGGACTCTGGACAGTCCTCTAGACACATTACACCCAACGGTCCTTGAGTCACAAGACTCGGGGTCAAGACCGTTGTGCGCAATAGCACAAGGCCATCAATCCAGTCCAATCTCTAGGTCTAAAATCACGGTAGCACGAGTACCGAGACAACTCACGAACCGCCAAGACCACTCCCTCGGGAAGGGAATGCAAGGGACTAAGGCCACCCACACGGGCCACACGGAAAACACAGAAGCATGATTCCCAGGGCAGCACACAAGCCAGGGACGCGCGAACACCGTACAAGTAACCACAAACAAGTAACTAGCTGGGGTCACGCCCGTCGACGTGGGTCCAACCGCCCCCAACCACGTGTGCACACACAGACCTTGCGTCACTAGGTCTGGTCCTCTGACCGGTTTTTCCCCGTAGCCGGACTCTGGCTACCGACGAGGGGCCTATGGTAACCGGTCCACAAACCGTCTCGAAAGGTGGGTGCCCGTACACCACTCCCAGGTGAGACCAGCACCTCGTACTGGTGGGCTACGACTAGTGGAGGGTCACTGAAGGAGTAGACTCTCAACTCACCGGAAAACAACGTCCGAATCCGACGACGTACGGGGACAACCCCGCGTACCGGCCCTGTCGCACGGTGACCACAGTCGGAGAAGAAACAGGACTCACAGTCCACGGCCACGCACGCACCGTGCACTAGAGTCGAGAAAACTCAAGTGGCACTAAGCCACTGGACTCTGGACAGTCCTCTAGACACACTACAGCCAACGGTCCTTGAGTCACAAGACTCGGGGTCAAGACCGTTGCACGCAACAGCACAAGGCCGTCGATCTAGCCCAATCTCTAGGTCCAAAACCACGATATCACGAATACCGAGATAACACATGAGTTGCCAAGACCATTCCCTTGGGAAGGGAACGCAAGGGACAAAGGCCACTCACACGGGCCACACGGAAAACACAGAAGCACGATTCCCAAGACAGCACACAAGCCGCCACGACGATTTCCCATCTTGAAGCAAGCGGGAAACCTCCAGCCCCAGGCCGGACAACTGGACTCACAGTCCAAGGCCAAACACATGGCCCACACGGGAATCACCTTCCAAAGGAACCCACGATATGCGGGGGAGACCCCACCGCACACACACCGACACACGGTGACTCGATCAAGCGTAACACAAGAGCCCGGAACACGTGGGGTCACCCGAACCCACCACACCTACGGGCACGCTAATCGAGGTAACACGGTTCCTCCTGACACCCCAAAAAACACAGACACAGAACCCATGGGGTGTCCGGGATACTCACAAGGCCATAGGTCGACCACTGGGTCCCAACCGGGTCGACCGGAGACCAACACAATGCGAACGGAACGCTAAAGGTCACCCGGACCCTTAAGCTCACGGGCACATAAAACGAGGTAAGCAGAACCTCCAGACACCCCAAAATACGGTCACAGAACTCCACTGGGTGTCCAAGGCACACACGGCCCGCGAGGAGCACGATCAGCCGCAGACCGCCCGCCCCGGGCAGCCCGACTGGTCACCTCCAAGAACGCGCTGTAGGTCCATAGCGCATTCAAGCAGAACGCGCTATGCACCTATAGCGCGACACGACAGATCGCGCTATAGCCCTATAGCGCGACTGCACAGATCGCGCTAGGATTACCTAGCGAGACAAGGCAGAACGCGCTAGGGACCCCTAGCGCGACAGGGCAGAACGCGCTAGGACCCCATAGCGCGACAAGGACCGCCTTACTGTTCATCTTCTCCGATGAACACGCCCTATCGGGACAGCGCGACGAACAAGAACGTGCTACTGGAGTATAGCGCGTTCTCAGTCCGTGGCGAAAAACGGTAGAAACCGCGGGAAAAGCCATGCCACGCCCCGTTCACCCCCAGGTGAAGGGGAAACAAAAGGGGAAACCTTCCCCAAGCCCCTAGGCATGCATCTAAACCCCTGGATGGCCCAAAAACACCATAAAATGGGAGATCCGGCTCACACCCCAAAAATACACATTTTCCCCAAAACGCCCCGTTTAGCCCGCTCGGCTCACCACGGCCTACGAAACTTGCGGGAAAGGAAGTACACGGGCTGAGGGTCCATCACCCTACCTCCACCGAAGATTACGCGCACCGTGGATGCCAATCCACGAAGAAAACACCGTTGAAGCCTCGCCGTTTTCACGAACTCACGGCCGAGCTTCCACACGCCTCCACCGCCTCGATCCTCATCCATCCTCGCCCGTGCCTCGCCCGCGCCGTCCCCGCCTCGCCCGTACTCCGCCCCGTCGGCCGCCGGAGAGAGAGGGAGAGAGGAGAGAGCGTGAGAAGAGAGAGGGAGAGAAATGAGAAATGAGAGGGGGAGAGAGAAAAGGCTTATATATAGGAAAAATTCAAAAATTCTCAAAAATCCAGAAAAATAGAAAATTACACCCTCGCGATCCTCGGAGCGCACCGATCGTAACGGTACCACTCGCGCCCAGGTGAACGGCCCGGTCCACCCGCAACGAGGTTCCGAAGGGAAAGCCGAAACCCACGCCGGGAATCGGAAAACACACGCGGAAAAAGCCGCGGAACGCCTCCGGACCTCCGAAACGACTCCGGATCGCGCCGATCCGAACACGAAAGATGTCCGAAACGAAATTTCGGACACAACGGAGTCGGACACTCCGAAAAACTAGATCTGGGACCCACGAAGAAGGATCCGAAAAATCCGGGGCATTACAGCCCTCCCCCCTTAAAAGAATTTCATCCTCAAAATTCAGGACCAAGCACGAAGTCACAGGGGAAGAACACTGAACGAACTGACAACGCTGTCAGAGCCCCAGCACATAAAATCTCGATTCTCATGAAAACATCGGTCCTGAGGGACACAGCCAGACTTTCAATCACAAGCAACACCTCGCTCCTCGCGCCGAGCACACCGGCCAACGGAGCAGGCATATACCAAAGGACACAGTCCGGCATCACCTCAGACACAATCTCGCTCACCGAGGAAACACAACCCTCGACACGAGCAACAGCTACCGATCCAACCTATGGTCGGCAGACAAATTGCACAACAGCTTCACAGCTAGCTGACAGATCGCACACCCTCCTCAAGGGAGCAACCAAAACAGAGCCTCCACCAGCTCAAGCAGTCCTCTCAGCAGACCGCAACCAGAACATCGGCTCAGCACCAAGAAACACCTCACACATGGTAAGCCGAAAGTGGGACATAACACTGTGCCAACTCTTGTCAGAAGACAAACTTCGACAAAGTCCAGATCCCATCCGGAAAGGCACATCACAGAAACGACCACCAAAGGTCTCGCTGGCACACGGCTCTCGTCACGCTCGAGCCCCAACAACCAGCATCTTCTGTCTCTGAAAAGACCATCCATTGGTCACCGACTGCTCGCTCAGCTTCTTCCTTCTTTCCTGGTCCTCGACCGGGTCCAAAGGAATCATTCCAAACCTCCGCAAGCCATCTGTCGACTCCCACACAGACTGATGCCACATCTCGAGCAGCACTCCTCTCGGACACCGCATCCGAGCTCGAACATCACTCCAACTCAACCCTCTCGGGGAGCACGACGAAACCACATGACAGATCCTGGTGTCTTCAGTCATCACCTCACTGGACTCAGACTCACAGGGGAATCATCCCATGCTGGTCACCAAACCAGGGATAACCATTGCGACACCAACGTCCTATCAAGGACCATCCTCCGACGCCCATCTCACAAAAGGCCTCCGCCCACAGGCGTCACTCATCCATCTGGTCTCATCAAATCCTTCGATCAATCCAAGTGGCCACCTGCCAATCCTGATTCCGCCCTTACCACAGAGCCACGGGACACCACCTGAACAGTGCTCACGGGTCCCTAAGCAATAAACATCTCACCGTCACAATCCGACAAGACCGTAGAACCAACAGACACTACTGTGGTCGGTCACACGGTTAGGCTCACCAGCCACTCATAGCCACCAACCGGGACCCATAGTCTGCCAGAGACCACTTCCCAAAAAAATGATCTCATCCGAGGACACGACTGGGAACACAAGTCGGGCGCCAAGCCACCGACTCTGACCAACACGTCCTCGACCTCCGTCAGGCGACATCCTCAACAACCTCATCCAGGTCCAACACCGACGCCTGACACGGCTTCCAACACAGGAACAGGGTACTCATGCGGCGCACTAGCCAGCACATTTCCCAACACTCCCTCATGCCAGTGCCAAGAATCACGATATCTCGGGCAACGGCATGGCAACGACACGTTTCACACCGAGGAACCCATCCTCCGATGCTCAACGCAAACTCAGGAATCCGCCCGTAGCAACCAACGCTACGATCCTGAACCAGTGGGTTATGGGCCCACCACTCTTCCGCTGAGCACTCTGATCCGCGCGCACAGCCGAGAAAGCGAACACCGCCCAACCAGCACTCGTCCTTCCGGAACAGCGCCAGTACCCGCACACGACAAGGGAATGGGCACGACTTCTCACAGGCAGCCACCCTGCCAAGACAAGGAGCACGTCTCGCACGGACTTCATGGCACACAAGGCCAACCAATCCGAACACACAACGCAAGATGACGAACCTTAGCCCAACACAATCTCTCCAACCAAGGGAGAAACCAGTGCACTTTCGACCAACGGAAGAACTCCACGCTCGACCTGACCTCGAACCTCGCGCATGCTGGAAACAGCACCATCTAGCACCAAGGAAAACCATCACTTCCATCAGGTCAGCGCCTCCGACACACTCGATGAGTGTCACGTCGGACCACAATCACATCATCTCTCGATGCACCACCGCTGCAATTCCTCGAACTGCAACACACCACGCCAAGAGCCGCAACACGAGCCATAACCGACAACCGCCGACGCTCATCCTCGAGTCCCGAACTCACCGCGGAGCCTTCACATCTCAAACCAACTCCAAGGCGAACACAACCCATCCACTGACAGAAGCACAGGAGCAAAGACTTAATGGGACATCTCTGCCTAATCCTGCCTCGAAATCAGCAGAACAACCGGGACCGACACGTCATTTCTGACGCCACAGAGCACGACACGAACATCAGGCTCGACGAGACAGCAGCTCACCGAGAAGATATTCCGCTCACCCGAGCACACTTCTCGATCAGAACACCTCAGGAGCTGGACAAACCTCAAGCTGGAGTGACCAAAAACCGACAGCAGCTCCCTCAGAGCACGCTCACGGCCACTTAACCACGAACAGTCCGCACCAGCCACCTGACCACGCCGCAGGTTCCTCGAACGCAGCACCGCGAGCTTACGCCTGCCAGCAACCTCTGCCCAACGCAGCACAACCAGGGCCACCACCGATGAGGGAGAAGGCTCTCGACCTCGATCCTTAGACCCCATACTGGCACGAAAGCCGCGGACAGCAACCACCTTCACAGCGCACTCAAGCTCTCAAGCGAGAAACAAGGCGGAAAACAAGCACAAAACCCTAAGCCAGCTGCCGACTGTACTGGACCTTATGGACTCTGATCACTGCAACATTTCGAATTCCTATGTACGTCCACAACCACCGCTCTGATACCAGCTGTAACGACCCGAGAATCCGATTACCGGGAAGGCCCGATAACCCGAGACTCGCACCGCCGCCCACGAGCCGGGAGGGCTGGGAAGGGCTAAAAGGAGTGTGGAGGCACAAAGAAATAGGAAATAAAGCATGACAACCAACAACAACAAGCTGAAAGAAAGAACAACACCAGCTACAACAGAGTCCAGTCCAACAGAAAGTACAGTCTAAAGCAGTAAAACGTACCACATGCCAAGTGAACACTCGGCCCCGCAAGCTGGCAACTGAGAACCTCCGCTCCGCACCCTCAAACCTCGAGGAAGAACCGCCACACCTGAAAAGCAGGGAATGAGTCTCCAAAATAGAGACTCAGCAGGGATCCCGCGGAACCCCAACCGGAAACAACGGCGGTAGCGGAAAGGAAGCTACAACTACAGCAGGAACAGCAAACTGGTGGCCGGTCAAAACTCGGCACTACAGCTACTCCTACTGCCAGAAGGCAGACCTCGATCACACAGTCGAAGCTACCGAACCACGCTAGTACCACTTACCGAAGTAAGAACACACGGCAACCACGCCGTAGAGGCCTGTCCCCCGGACACAGCCGACCTGGACACGCTGTCCAAGGTGCAACCCCGACCATCTGATCGCGGGTACCGCACAACAAGACCCAACCTCGGTAAAGCCACTAGCACTAATCTCATGACGTGAAAACCAACACACGCGTCACGGCGAACCAACCGAAACTCGACGGTCAACACGACCGAAACCCGAAGGTCAAAGACACAGAAACTGACAGTCTGTCACTCCGTACTCGACAGGAGTACCACCCACTAGAAGCACAGCCGGTTGCGTCCCCTGACGTCTTACACCGCATCGCAGGTGAACCGCCTGACGTGGTAGGTCCTACCCGAGGCGCGAACACCGTACAAGTAACCACAGACAAGTAACTAGCTGGGGTCACGCCCGTCGACGTGGGTCCAACCGCCCCCAACCACGTGTGCACACACAGACCTTGCGTCACTAGGTCTGGTCCTCTGATCGGTTTTCCCCCGTAGCCGGACTCTGGCTACCGACGAGGGGCCTCCGGTAACCGGTCCACAAACCGTCTCGAAAGGTGGGTGCCCGTACACCACTCCCAGGTGAGACCAGCACCTCGTACTGGTGGGCTACGACTAGTGGAGGGTCACTGAAGGAGTAGACTCTCAACTCAACGGAAAACAACGTCCGAATCCGACGACGTACGGGGACAACCCCGCGTACCGGCCCCGTCGCACGGTGACCACAGTCGGAGAAGAAACAGGACTCACAGTCCACGGCCACGCACGCACCGTGCACTAGAGTCGAAAAAACTCAAGTGGCGCTAAGCCACTGGACTCTGGACAGTCCTCTAGACACACTACAGCCAACGGTCCTTGAGTCACAAGACTCGGGGTCAAGACCGTTGCACGCAACAGCACAAGGCCGTCGATCTAGCCCAATCTCTAGGTCCAAAACCACGATATCACGAATACCGAGACAACACACGAGTTGCCAAGACCATTCCCTTGGGAAGGGAACGCAAGGGACAAAGGCCACTCACACGGGCCACACGGAAAACACAGAAGCACGATTCCCAAGGTAGCACACAAGCCGTCACGACGATTTCCCATCTTGAAGCAAGCGGGAAACCTCCAGCCCCAAGGCGAAACACATGGCCCACACGGGAATCGCCTTCCAAAGGAACCCACGATATGCGGGGGAGACCCCACCGCACACACACCGACACACGGTGACTCGATCAAGCGTAACACAAGAGCCCGGAACACGTGGGGTCACCCGGACCCACCACACCTACGGGCACTCTAATCGAGGTAACACGGTCCCTCCTGACACCCCAAAAAACACAGACACAAAACCCATGGGGTGTCCGAGATACTCACAAGGCCATAGGTCGACCACTGGGTCCCAACCGGGTCGACCGGAGACCAACACAATGCGAACGGAACGCTAAAGGTCACCCGGACCCTTAAGCTCACGGGCACATAAAACGAGGTAAGCAGAACCTCCAGACACCCCAAAATACGGTCACAGAACTCCACTGGGTGTCCAAGGCACACACGGCCCGCGAGGAGCACGATCAGCCGCAGACCGCCCGCCCCGGGCAGCCCGACTGGTCACCTCCAAGAACGCGCTGTAGGTCCATAGCGCATTCAAGCAGAACGTGCTATGCACCTATAGCGCGACACGACAGATCGCGCTATAGCCCTATAGCGCGACTGCACAGATCGCGCTAGGATCACCTAGCGCGACAAGGCAGAACGCGCTAGGGACCCCTAGCGCGACAGGGCAGAACGCGCTAGGACCCCATAGCGCGACAAGGACCGCCTTACTGTTCATCTTCTCCGATGAACACGCCCTATCGGGGCAGCGCGACGAACAAGAACGCGCTACTGGAGTATAGCGCGTTCTCAGTCCGCGGCGGAAAACGGTAGAAACCGCGGGAAAAGCCATGCCACGCCCCGTTCACCCCCAGGTGAAGGGGAAACAAAATGGGAAACCTTCCCCAAGCCCCTAGGCATGCATCTAAACCCCTGGATCGCCCAAAAACACCATAAAACGGGAGATCCGGCTCACACCCCAAAAACACACAATTTTCCCAAAACGCCCCGTTTAGCCCGCTCGGCTCACCACGGCCTACGAAACTTGCGGGAAAGGAAGTACACGGGCTGAGGGTCCATCACCCTACCTCCACCGAAGATTACGTGCACCGTGGACGCCGATCCACGAAGAAAACGCCGTTGAAGCCTCGCCGTTTCCACGAACTCACGGCCGAGCTTCCACGCGACTCCACCGCCTCGATCCTCATCCATCCTCGCCCGTGCCTCGCCCGCGCCGTCCCCGCCTCGCCCGTACTCCGCCCCGTCGGCCGCCGGAGAGAGAGGGAGAGAGGAGAGAGCGTGAGAAGAGAGAGGGAGAGAAATGAGAAATGAGAGGGGGAGAGAGAAAAGGCTTATATATAGGAAAAATCCAAAAATTCTCAAAAATCCAGAAAAATAGAAAATTACACCCTCGCGATCCTCGGAGCGCACCGATCGCAACGGTACCACTCGCGCCCAGGTGAACGGCCCGGTCCACCCGCAACGAGGTTCCGAAGGGAAAGCCGAAACCCACGCCGGGAATCGGAAAACACACGCGGAAAAAGCCGCGGAACGCCTCCGGGCCTCCGAAACGACTCCGGATCGCGCCAATCCGAACACGAAAGATGTCCGAAATGAAATTTTGGACACAACGGAGTCGGACACTCCGAAAAACCAGATCTGGGACCCACGAAGAAGGATCCGAAAAATCCGGGGCATTACAAAGACAATGTATAGACTTTGTGTTGAACCAACCAGACAATGTACAGACTTGCCTGCACAGACTTGCCTGTACAGACTTGATGCGTGAGCCACACTGACATGACATGTATTATGCAAAACATCTTCACAGACTAGAGCTAGCCTTGACTCAGGCTTGAACTAGCCCTGCGCATACTTTATGCGAAGACTTATGCACCGAGTATGCTTATGCAGCGCCCAAGGATTGCTCAGACCTTTGACCGTATGGACACTAGCATGTAGCGAAATATGCATTGAGTATGAAATACTGCATGGCCTAGCACACTCATGCAATCTCCACAGAACAATATGGTGACTCAATGTGTTGTTCTTAACAAAATAATATGGTGACTCATTCATGTTGCTATCATTAAAACACCACATTATCATCAAAGCACAAGGGACACAACATCCCCCTCCCCTGTGCTCTCTGTCTCTCTCTCCCCCCTCTTTTTATGTCTCTGCACCGGCACCGGAGGGGGAAACCCCCTCCAGCGTCCCCCTCTCCTACACACATTCTCTCTCCCCCCTCTCTCTACACCGATGTTGGTGGCGTCCCCCTCCTTGCTCTCTCTATACCTCTGACTGGCACCGGAGGGGGAGACCCCCTCCAACGCCCCCCCTCCTCTATGCTCTCTCTCTCTCTCTCACGTCGTCCTCTTTCTTTCTCTCCCCCTCTCTTTCTGTCTCTCACCGACCCCGTCCGACGTCCCCCCTCTCTGCTCTTTCTCTCTCTCACCCCATTCTCTCTGATCTCTCTCTCTTTCTTTGTCTCTGATCGACACCAACAGAGGAGACCCCCTCCAACCCCCCCCTTCGCTACACTCTCACTCTCATCCCATTCTCTCTCTATCTCTCTATGATTGATGCCAGAGGCCTCCCCTACGCAAAAAAGTCCACTCATCTCGTCCATTATCTCTCTCTTGCCCGACTTTAGCCTTAAGGGCGTAAGGGCTCTGGTTAGTATATTTTGAGAGTATTACGATAAGTACGATAGATATAGAGATAC
This sequence comes from Amorphophallus konjac, assembly GCA_022559845.1. Classification (NCBI taxonomy): domain Eukaryota; kingdom Viridiplantae; phylum Streptophyta; class Magnoliopsida; order Alismatales; family Araceae; genus Amorphophallus; species Amorphophallus konjac. The sequence goes on from CM040121.1 coordinate 18,526,966, forward strand.
ATGGATAATTTTGAAATATTCTAAAGGCATAGGGGTAATTTTTTAAAATGTTTTCTATATAAATATGACAAATGTTATGATGTGATTCTTTTTGTCACCTTAGTGGTCATTTTTTCTCTTAGCCATTTAATCATAAGATGACATGATCGAGGCAAGATTGACGTCGTACTTAAATCTGGTGCTCGAGTATAAGGATTGAAACAATCATATAATTTTGAATTGGACGTTAGGAAAATAAGGTGACAACTATGGCAGAAAAAAGAATAGATTTTTTTTACAATAATATTATTTTAATTGAATTCATAAAAAAATTATTGAAAATATATTAGCATATATATTATTGTGTAAAATCAAATAGGACATAAATATCATGTAAGACTATTTAAACATGATTTTTTGGTAAATCATTAACAATATAGTGGTATGTCTGCAAAAAAAAATGACATATTTGTACAATATAATTTATGTACTGGTATGCCTGTTAATATATTTTTAGGAGTTTTTTTGACAAATGTATATTTAATAATAATTTATTTACAAAAATCATAAATAATAATACCATGACATTCTTTTGTATAAATAATAATAATTATTGCAATAAAATTATATATTTATAACTCTTTCATTTGAATTTGTACCTGCATGACTGCATCATTTGAATTTGTACATGTATCATCGAGAACACTAAACATGTAAAAATGTTATTTTATATAGAAAATGACTATTTTGACAATGAAAAGTAGGGTTTATCAACTTGATCATACCGACCGATACGATATGCATTGGTATTGTTGCATAGGGTTTGTCGACCTAATCATACTGACCATATCAATCTTTTATCAGTAGGTACGGTGTGTATTAATACCGTTGTGTGTTAAGATGGAAGAAAATATTTGTGATATATATATATATATATATATATATATATATATATATATATATATATATTATAAAGTAAATTTATTTAAATTACTTTCTAACTCAGTTGGTTAGTTGGTGTTCGGTTTAATCATCATGTCTTCGATTCGAATTTGAGAAGTGTCATATTTTTAAATCATTTTTTGACTTCAATTTCACAACTATGGCAGAAAAAAGAATAGATTTTTTTTACAATAATATTATTTTAATTGAATTCATAAAAAAATTATTGAAAATATATTAGCATATATATTATTGTGTAAAATCAAATAGGACATAAATATCATGTAAGACTATTTAAACATGATTTTTTGGTAAATCATTAACAATATAGTGGTATGTCTGCAAAAAAAAATGACATATTTGTACAATATAATTTATGTACTGGTATGCCTGTTAATATATTTTTAGGAGTTTTTTTGACAAATGTATATTTAATAATAATTTATTTACAAAAATCATAAATAATAATACCATGACATTCTTTTGTATAAATAATAATAATTATTGCAATAAAATTATATATTTATAACTCTTTCATTTGAATTTGTACCTGCATGACTGCATCATTTGAATTTGTACATGTATCATCGAGAACACTAAACATGTAAAAATGTTATTTTATATAGAAAATGACTATTTTGACAATGAAAAGTAGGGTTTATCAACTTGATCATACCGACCGATACGATATGCATTGGTATTGTTGCATAGGGTTTGTCGACCTAATCATACTGACCATATCAATCTTTTATCAGTAGGTACGGTGTGTATTAATACCGTTGTGTGTTAAGATGGAAGAAAATATTTGTGATATATATATATATATATATATATATATATATATATATTATAAAGTAAATTTATTTAAATTACTTTCTAACTCAGTTGGTTAGTTGGTGTTCGGTTTAATCATCATGTCTTCGATTCGAATTTGAGAAGTGTCATATTTTTAAATCATTTTTTGACTTCAATTTCACAACTATGGCAGAAAAAAGAATAGATTTTTTTTACAATAATATTATTTTAATTGAATTCATAAAAAAATTATTGAAAATATATTAGCATATATATTATTGTGTAAAATCAAATAGGACATAAATATCATGTAAGACTATTTAAACATGATTTTTTGGTAAATCATTAACAATATAGTGGTATGTCTGCAAAAAAAAAATGACATATTTGTACAATATAATTTATGTACTGGTATGCCTGTTAATATATTTTTAGGAGTTTTTTTGACAAATGTATATTTAATAATAATTTATTTACAAAAATCATAAATAATAATACCATGACATTCTTTTGTATAAATAATAATAATTATTGCAATAAAATTATATATTTATAACTCTTTCATTTGAATTTGTACCTGCATGACTGCATCATTTGAATTTGTACATGTATCATCGAGAACACTAAACATGTAAAAATATTATTTTATATAGAAAATGACTATTTTGACAATGAAAAGTAGGGTTTATCAACTTGATCATACCGACCGATACGATATGCATTGGTATTGTTGCATAGGGTTTGTCGACCTAATCATACTGACCATATCAATCTTTTATCAGTAGGTACGGTGTGTATTAATACCGTTGTGTGTTAAGATGGAAGAAAATATTTGTGATATATATATATATATATATATATATATATATATATATATATATATTATAAAGTAAATTTATTTAAATTACTTTCTAACTCAGTTGGTTAGTTGGTGTTCGGTTTAATCATCATGTCTTCGATTCGAATTTGAGAAGTGTCATATTTTTAAATCATTTTTTGACTTCAATTTCTAAATAACTTTGTAAAAAAAAAATGCTACGCAGGACCTCAACTTCTAACGTGAAGTTTTTAACAATTGGCCTATGAATTCAACTTTATTATAAAGTAAAATATATAATATTTAAAATAATATAATTAATATATCAATTACATATCACGTATTGATTATATCGATCATTAATTTGTACATTCTGATACATATAGTATGAATTGTGCCGCACCGATTTGTCGGCCCTTAATTAAAAGATCATTTTATTGTCTTTTGCACACTTTTGATGTTTTAAGTAATATATGTGTAAGTTCACATTCCGAGATGAAAGATGTATAATTTTTAATTTAATAATACATATATTAAAAACCCCTACAAAATAAATATTCATATAGTATTATTTCAACATGGAAAAAAATCTTTAACGTCACTCAAATCCGCACTCTGTCGGAAGGCCTGTCGAACTCGGCTTAACTCGGGCGAGTCGAACATTCCGCACCGCCTCAACAACGTGTAAAGGCAAGGTCTCGACACAGAGGAGAAGAAGGCGATCTTTCCACTTCCTGGTGTGCTATCGCCTCTATAAAAGGCTCCTCTTTTGAATTGAGCAGGACGCCTTGCAGACTTGCAGTGATGGCGCCCAAGAGGGGCCGGCAGGAGAAGAACGCCCACGAGGTCGATCCCCATGGGATGTTCCGCGGGATGGTCGTCTTCTTGGTCGAGAAGGGCGTCCAGCCTCGCAGGCTCCAGGTGACGTTTTGTTGGAAAACACCCCGCTTACCAGTTTGTTCCTTTGAAAAGTGGGTTCGTGCTTCTTAGCCCTCTTTTGTTCCTGGGGGTGTTGTTTGTTGGTACTATCCGTGCATCGTTTTTGGATTAGATGATCGTGTGATAATAGTGGTGTTTGATCTGGGTGGTGTTTGGTCGAAGAGCGTTTACCATTTAAAGACTCAAAATTTTGACATCTTTTGCTGAGATGGTAGGAGGGTCTGATCATCAGGATGATGTGATTCGACATTGAGGGCCACGTATACTGAGATATGGGGAATGGTGGAGTGAGCTTTTGCCAGCGTCTCTTGGGTGTTGGGGGGGGGGGGGAAGAAATTGTTGTATGTTCAAAGAAGAATCCTGTGGCTCCTTTGACTTCTTGAGGGAGGAGTGGGTAAGCCTGGAGGAAGATTGGTTTACCAGCTAAGTTTTTGGGGGACATGAATGCTGGTTTTATTGAGGAATCTATCAGCTTAGCTCTGGGGAGTTTGAATGGTTCGGTTTTGGTGCAAGAAGGCAGACTAGAGAAAAACTTATTATGTTGCTTTTAAAATGATTTACCCATTCCTCCTATTAGGTCAATGTTTTGACCGGATTTTTGGCACTAGGGATATGACCATCCGTCATTTGCGGACTTCTCTTTTCAAGCATATTTCTATTTGTTCTGTTATTTGATCGCATGTACCCACCAAATAAAACACATTATAATAATCATATCGAGCTCGTATCTTTGTATCATGTTGCAATGCATGGTTACCTTCTCTCTATTTGATGCGTTGACTACACCCCTAAAGAAGCACCTATTTGTAGCCAAGTTTCAGCCAACGGGCAGGGAAAGAAAATCAATTCATGTATATGAAAGAAAATTGATGACTTTTTGGGAAAAGATTTTAATTTCATTAATCGAAAGAGGGGTATTAATACCCAGGGTACAAGATGAGGACAATAACAAATAAGTCCCTACTCTAAATTATTTTAACACTCCCCCTCAAGCTGGAGCATATATATCAAACATGCCCAGCTTGTTACAGAGTGCCTTAAAATGAGAAACTCCAAGTGCCTTTGTAAATAAATCTGCTAACTGATCATCTGAAGGAGTGAAGGGAGTATAAATCTGTTGTGACATAACCGCATCGCACACAAAGTGACAATCAACCTCAATATGCTTGGTACGTTCATGAAAAATAGGATTTTTAGCAATATGGATAGCGGCTTGATTGTCACAATGCATCTCCAACGGTTCAGTATAAGTAACTCCAAAATCAAACATCAAACTCCGTAACCACATCATCTCACATGTAGGCCATAGCCCTATATTCAGCCTCAGCGCTAGATCGGGCAACCACACTTTGTTTCTTGCTTCTCCAAGTGACTAGATTCCCTCCAACATAAGTACAAAATCCTGTAGTGGACCTTCTGTCAAACTTTGATCCTGCATAATCAGCATCAGAAAAAGCTTCAATTCTCACATGACCATTTTTTTTGTAAAGCAAACCTTTTTCTGGAGCGGCCTTAATATAATGTAAAATCTTCAGAGCAGCTTCCCAATGGCACACCTTAGGTTTTTGCATAAATTGACTAATTACTCCCACTGTAAAAGAGATGTCAGGTCTAGTAACAGTCAAGTAAAGAAGCTTCCCACACAATATCCTATATCTTTCAACATTTGCAAACTCGGGGCTGTCCTCATTATCAAGATCCTGCTGTGGAACAGTGGGTATGTCAGCTGGTTTACACCCAAGCAAACTCATCTCTTGAAGTAGGTCCATAGCACACTTCCTTTGTGAGAGAGAGACACCAGTTTGACCATGAGCTATCTCAATACACAGAAAGTAACGTGGTCTACCCAAGTTCTTGGTAATAAAATGCTTTTCCAAGTACTTTTGAACCTCTTTAACACCTTCCGTGTCACTACCAGTAAGCAACATGTCATCTACATAAACAATCAAGATAATCATGCCAGCAGGTAAATGACGAAAGGTCAGCCTGACTTCTCTTCAGTCCAATGCCAGATGCAATTTTGCTGAATTTATCAAACCAAGCACGTGGACTTTGTTTCAAGCCATAGATAGCCTTTCTTAACTTACATACCAACTCCCCCTGAGTCACATACCCTGGAGGTTGTTCCATGTACACCTCCTCATTTAGATCTCCATATAAGAAGGCATTTTTCACATCCATTTGAACCATTGACCATCCTTGATTAATAGCAAGAGAGAATAGGATTCGAACGGAATTCAAGCGTGCCACAGGGGAGAAAGTTTCAAAATAGTCTACCCCATAAGTTTGTGTGAACCCTTTTGCCACCAATCTCGCTTTGTATTTGTCAATAGTGCCATCTGGAGAGTATTTCACAGTGAACACCCAGCGACAGGAAACATGAGTAACATTAGTCGGACGGTGTACAAGGGTCCATGTGCCACGAGAAAGCAAGGCACGTATTTCTTCATCCATAGCAGCTTTCCACTCTGGTTTAGTGAGGGCCTCAGATACGGTCTTGGGAATAGAAATTGCTGAAATACCCAAAGCAAACTGACGAAAGGATGGAGTCAAGGATGTATAGGAAACAAAATTACCAATGGGGTGTTGATAAATACTCTTACAAGATTTCACACCTTTTCGAACAACAATAGGAAGATCAAGATCCAAAACAGGTGGAGAAGATGTCTCACCAGAAGCGGCAGGTTCCTCCAACGAGGCAGATGATGGTGGGTGATCATCACCTGGCTGTAGCGCGCGCCGCTTATAGACCAGTCCATACATATGATCTGTAGTAGGTGGCTCAGAGATTTCATCATTAGTGACAACAGTTGAGTCAGAAGGAAATAAAAGAGATGGAATAGGAACATCAGGAGTAATAGGAGAAGTTTGTACATCGGGTGTGGCAAAAAAAGGTATAGACTCATAGAAAGTAACATATGCAGAAACAAAAGTCTTCTTGGATCGGGGTTCAAAACAACGGTAACCCTTTTGAGTTCTTGAGTATCCAAGAAAAATGCAGGGAACCGACCTGGGATAAAGTTTATCATGGCCTGGCCCAAGAGAATAAACAAAGCATCTGCATCCAAACACACGAGGAACCAAGGGGAAGGGTGTACCATCAGGATGCAGACATGAAAAGGGCGATTGCCCATTAAGGACCTTGCTGGAAACACGATTTATAAGGTAACACGAAGTAAGAACCGCATCACCCCAATACTGTTTGGGAACATTCATGTGGAACATCAAGGTACGAGCAACATCTAGAAGATGACGGTTCTTTCTCTCCGCCACACCGTTCTGTTGTGATGTATAAGAACACGAGGTTTGATGGATAATCCCTCGAGAAGAACAAAAAATGACAAAAGATGTCTGAACATACTCCAATGCATTGTCAGTACGCACAACTTTGATAGAGGTAGAATATTGGGTTTTTATTTCAATATAAAAATTTTCAAAAATATGAAGTACATCAGACCTTGACTTGAGTAGAAACACCCAAGTCATACGAGACAAATCATCTATGAAGGTAACAAAATATCGAAAACCAAGTCTGGAGATAACTGGAGAAGGTCCCCAGATATCTGAGTGAACAAGATGGAAGGGAGCAGTGCTCCTTTTATTTTGACTCAAAGGAAAAGACACTCTATGATGTTTGCCTAATTCACAGGCATCACAATGAAACTTATTGATTGTAGACGGAACATACACAACATCTCTAAGCTTCGAGATAGAAGGGTGACCCAATCTGCAATGCCACTGATAAGAAGTGTCACTAGCCGACAAAGCATGATGAGGCTGGAAAGGTCTATCTGCAGCAAAATAGTAGAGACCACCAGATTCATGCCCCCCAATCGTCTTCCTCGTTTGGAGGTCCTGAAATACACAATAAGAAGGATAGAAGGTCACTGAGCAATTCAAAGAGTGAGTCAGCATGCTGATAGAAAGAAGATTAACATGAAATTTTGGAACATAGAGAACATCATTTAAAGTGAGATGAGACAATGAAACAATGCCTTTTCCTACAACAGACGATTTAGAGCCATCTGCTACAGCAACAGGCGCATGAGAATTAGTGGAGTCAAGTGAGGAGAATAGGGAGCGATCACCTGTCATATGACAAGAGGCTCCCGAGTTCACAATCCATGAGGAATTGGAAACCGCAAAGGCACTACCTGAGTGGGAGACAGCATGAAAAGAGGATGAAGATGTTGCAGAGCCCTTTATAATTCGTTGAATTGCCTCATACTCCTCCCGAGATAAAGTTACTCCCCCTTCCTGTCGTGAGGATGTAGGAGTAGAATCAATCTGTGACTGCTGTGTACTTTGGGCAGTCTCTATAGTGGTATCTGAAGTCACATCAAGGTTAGCCACAGGATTCAGCTTACTTCCTCCCCTTCCGTACTTCTTCCAACAAAAATCTGAATGATGATTTGACCGCCCACAGTGCGAGCATGGTTGACGACCACGTCCGCGTCCCCGACCACGACTACCAGCAACAAGGGCAGAGGCATTCCCCAAGTCATTGTTTGCAATTGTTGGTCCAGTTGTAGAAAGACCAATATTAGATAGAGATGTTGTGCTGGCCCGTAGAACACGTGAAAAGCCATCGGCCAATTTTGGAATAGTTGTATCAGCCAACAGATTATCCCGAACATGTCGGAGACTATCATCTAGATCGGAGAGAAATTTTGCAACAATGAATTCATCACGTTGTTTTTGTATTTTCGCTGCATCTGTGGTAGAAGGGTGATATAGTTGAAGTTCATTCCACAATCCCTGCACTTCTGAGAAATATTGTGCTATGTGCCTCCCATCTTGTTTGATTGCAAATAGTTTGGAATAAAGATTATAGATGTGTGAGACATTGGTTTCACCAGAGTAGGTTCGCTTCAAAGACTCCCACATTTCTTTTGCAGTATCTAAGAAAAGAACATTATTGAAGATGTGTGGCTCACAACTATTTCCAATCACGGAAATAATAGTTCCATCATCTGCTTGCCAAGCTTCATATGCCTTCAAATCTGATTTATCTGGAGCATCTTCCTCAATATGACATAACTTTTTCATAGACATTAATAAGAACTGAAAGGCTCTTGACCACTGATGATAGGTAGTACCATTTAGCTTTACAGAAATTGTCAAAATGTGATTGGGGATAGAAGCCTGTCTGGTTGACGAAGACGAGGAGTCCCCCATATCGGATAAGAAGCGGATGATGGAGTATAGAAAACTAGAACGTCGCTAGAGAGCTGACAGTTATCAATGCATAAGAGTATATAAACTAGATGAGGTCCTCTACACACAGACCATAGTTGATGACAGGACGCTCTCCTCTAACAAGATGAAGACCACGACAGGTTGTTGGCACCCCTGTCTGGAAGACGAGAGGCCACTGCGGACGACCGGTGGCGGCCGACTGGGATGTCTTGCAGTGGCCGCAGGCATGGGCGGCGGCGGCCAGCGGAGAAGGAGGCCGCGGAGGCTCGGCGACCGCAGCTGGACGGCCTGGTATCAGATCTCACGGTGGCCGGAGGCATGGGCGGCGGCGGCGGCGGCCAGCGGAGAAGGAGGCCGCGGAGGCTTCAGACGGCGGACGCGTCCACAACAGCCGCAGCTGGACGGCCTCTCGCCCCGTGCGCAAGAGCCGCGCGTCCGGCGGGCTGCTGGCGGAGGAGGTGGGCTCGGCGAGGCTGCGAGCGGAAGGAGGAACGCGGGGCAGAAGAGGGGGCTTCGCGAACACCAGAGGAGGAGGATGGGGCGGCTGGAGCCCTAATCCGGCTCTGATACCATGATGACTTTTTGGGAAAAGATTTTAATTTCATTAATCGAAAGAGGGGTATTAATACCCAGGGGTACAAGATGAGGACAATAACAAATAAGTCCCTACTCTAAATTATTTTAACAAAAATAATTCAAAAAGCGAGAACCACTGGTTTTACCATTCTTAGACACTTTCTAATCAAGCTTTAAGTATTTGGGTGTTGTCACTTGGAGGCTTGATTGTTTAGTTTCTTAATTAGTCTCAGATTAGGATTGTAAGATACTAGTCCTACTTGGATCAATGTATATGCTTATCTTCTCACTAGTATTAGGAAGGAGTCTTATTCCCACTTACATTGGAAGCCATCTTATACACTTGTATATATGTCTTTTCGAAATGAAATGTGGTTGTACAAAAAAAATTATTGCTTGTGTCCAACAGAGAAGCATCCATTATTTCCTCTGCTGCATCTTTTAACAGATCTCATTGATCAAAGGTGTTTTCCTTTTTGCGTAGATCTGGAAACAAAAGCTCATGCAAATGGGAGCTGCTATTGAGGACAGGCTCAAAAAGACAGTTACACATATTTTTGCCATGAACATGGAAACAATTCTGCAGGAAATGGGTCTTGAGAGACTCAAGGATTTTAAGGGGGTGATCTTTTTCTTCTTTTCTTTCAACATTTTCATTTTTCTAGGTCATAAAACACTGCTGCACTTTTTTACTACATTCATTGGGTAAATGACCTTATTATGTTGCTGTTTGTTTAAGGTTGAGAAGATTGGTATCATTTTTCCCTATTCAGATTTGCATTTTTGCCTCACTTATTTAAACTTGTTAAATAGTATAGGGTGATCCCTGCATGTTTCTAGCTGGTTTGTCAGCTTGAACTGTGAACTGTGAAGACAATAAGGTAGTTTTATGCCTGCAAACTAGTGCGTTGGAATTTTTGACATACTGTGATACTATCTAAAATAATCTTCAGTAGCACATGGCACCACCTTATACATGTCTGATACTATGTAGGCAACTGATCACAGTTTACCAAATTCATGGGATAAGTCATGGATCTAGCTGCTTCCATAATAGACTTATAGTGGCGCCAATGACGAGCACCAATTCGAGTGCTAAAGGGGACACTTAGATGCCAAGTTCAGAGAAGAAACATCATACTCCTTGTCATTTCAATACCATGTTAACAACCTATGGAAATATAACAATCTTTTAATGCTTTGGTACCATGTTAAGATTTGAAGAGGGAAAATAATGAAAGCTTGTCTTTCCCCATAGCCCATTGTATACAAATCTATAAGCCATTTCCCAATAAAAAAGGGAATAGAACAACTCCATAACACTAGTATAGCAAGGACTTCTCCAATGACAACATCAGATGGGAAAAAATGAATGGAAATGCCTTGGAAAATGATATATAAGTTTTTCTTCCATAAATGCTATGAAGGAAGAAAATGACAGTAGGGGGGAAATAAACAAAACGTCCAAGACAATGATAAATAAGGCTCAGGGAAACACTGATCATGTCCAATATATAAAGACCAATAAAGCACTCATATAAGTAGTGAATGGTTTTAGGAATCACAAGAATAAAGATATAGCGGCATGTAAGAGAAAAAAGGGCATTAGGTATTATTGAAATAGGCATCGGCCCACTTTGGAATAATTAAGAATAAGAAAAGTAATACCATATAACGAAAAAAGTACAAACATTTGACAATTGACATAGATAATACATGCGATCACCTTACCTGAAGGAAAACCCTTAGAGGGGCTGCCAAAGCCAAGCTGCCACCATCGGGGGCCGTAGTTGAGTCGCTGTCAGACTACCAATTCCCCATCCCTTTCTTGATTCCCCATTTTTGTAGGAGTGGGAGGGCAGTGGCTGTCTGGTGACGAGGTGGAAAGGGGTGAGATGGTGGAGAGAGAGGCAGTGGAGCCCCAAGCAGGTCTCCTCGCCTCCCTAGCCTAATAATGGCCCAATAAGTAAATTACCTTTGTTTCGTTTCATCTACTTATTTATAAGGGAAGTATCCCCCATTTGAATATAGTAATAATATTCAGAATGTCATATCTTTCACCAATGAAAGGTCAACTTTTTCCTCCAAGAAGAAAAATCACAATTTTGACAATCCCATAAAATTGCCCCTATTTTGTTAGCCCATAAAATGATATTCTATTGCTAGTACAGAAATTCCATAAATCATGCCCTCACACCCATATGTTAAAAACCCAAAGGCCAAAGCCCAGTAAAATAGGTCAAACTCATATTTATACTTGAGCCCACTATCTTGCTGACATCACTTAGCCAAATCAGAGTTACATAGAAAACTGGACAAACCTGGGCGAGTATGGACTAAAGGGCCTAGTGAAATTAGCCTGCTCAATTACTACTAATTCAGGTCCATTGGTCCTTAGATTCTACAAGAAAATTTTAACTGTCTCTTGTTTGAAAACTATTTGAAAACCCTGAACTCATATAAATTTCCGAAATCTTATTCTGATTTTACATGTGGGTTCTTATACATTGGTTCATAATGCCTGAGATGTGGATGCTAAGTTTTTATCTTAATTCTTAAAGGCATGCATTCTGAAGTTTGGTGAACTGAAAAAGAATCAAGAACTTTAACTTCATATCTCTGTTGCAGAATATACTTCTCTATGAATGGCTGGAGAACAGCCTCAAAACAGGAGAAAAGTTATCTGAGGACTCTTATGCTTTAAAGCTAGGGGGGAGTGAATTGGACAAACCTGCAGTATCTGCACATTCTGAAATGTTAAGTGGCACTCCCTTATGCAATGATTCACCAGAGAGCAAGAGGACCAGAATTTCACCAGAAGGCTCAAAACTGAGGCATAAAGAAATTCCAAAGGATGGTGAAAAGACAGGAGAGCAAGGTAATAGCATTGCTGGATTAGAGCGCAAGCATAATGGTTCTGGAGATATGGCACAGACTTCTAAGGAAGATACTATTAATCAAACCATCAACAGATGTAGCACAGGTTTTGTAAATCCCCCAGCTGATGGCACTGACCAATCAAAGGAAGTATGATTTGTAGTTCTTGTAGAATGCATGGATTTCAATTTAAATGTATCCTTCTGCTTGCAGTCTCCCTCAGTATCATTTCCTATATGGTCTGGACTCTGACTAGTGCTAAAGACATTCTTTCTGTCTGATTTCTTTTTAGATATAAGGGTGCACATATTTTTCCTTCTTCAACATGTCCTGTGGCTCAACTATTCTGCTGGTGTGGTGCTCTGCAGCTGTCATTATTGTACAATCCACCAGACTTAAATCGGAACATTACAGATATTTTTGGAAAACTTATCAACATTTACAGAGGTGTGATCATGATGCATCTCGATGCAAGTCGTGTAGTTTTATTCATTAAGATTCATACTTGCTGATAGTTGTAAATAATGTATCTTTGAAGCATTAGGAGATGATCGCAGGTCTTTCAGCTACCACAAAGCTATACAGGTGATTGAAAAGTTACCTTTCAAAATTGGAAGTGTTGAGCAGGTCAAACATCTTCCTGCAATTGGCAAGTCCATGCAAGATCATGTAGGTGAATACTCTCCACTTGTTCCTTTGAAGTCAGTTACAATTGATGCAGTCAGTCTCGGCACTTCTAGAAAAATTCATATCTTTCACTGGCATATATATAATTATTGAGAAAGTTAGATGTTAAAGAGTTATTTTGTTTCAGACAAGCTTTTTCTTGGAGTATTACACATCTGTGAAATTAGTTTGTTCTGTTAGTTGTGTTTTTAATTTTTCAGCTTTTTAATTCAGTCTGAATTGGCCAGTGTAGATACTAAAGAGACAATGTTTGTCTGTATTTGGGAGTCTGACACCACCGGCAAGTTTGTTGCAATTTCCTGCCTGGTGAAGTGTTATCAAGTATTTGAGTGCAACCTTAGTTGACATGTGTCCTAAACCCATAGAACTTGTTGATGCCTGGTAGGTAGGAATTCTACCTGAGCAATCAGTGTACCAGAAGTTTAAGACTTTTAGACTTTTATATCCATAACATAATAACATATGCAAGTACCGGGAGAAAAGTATAAAACTGTACGTATCATGCAGTTTCAGGCAGTGCCTGATAAGTGAGGATGTCAAGTGTTGCTGAAGGCCATTTAGTCCCATATTGGCGAGTCACTCCATATATGGATTAGTTTTGATCCTCTTCTTTGGTCGGCAATTTGGCTCAATAACATTGTATCAGCCAGTTCACCAAGGATGGTGGTGTCGGTTTTGTCTCGGTTTCGGCAAGGTCTGAAACCGAAACGTATTGGTTTCGTTTCGGCCGAAACTTGTTCAAAACATTGAAAAAAATCAGAAAAATTATAAAAAATAAAAAAAATCACTGGGCATGTTTTTGAGTGTGAATAAATTGTGGATTAAGTGCTAAAAGTAGACGTTGGACATGTTAAACTAATATTCTTGAGTACATATTAAGTATGAAGTAGGTTCAAGTAGTATAATAAACAATACAAACACAGTAAATGTTACTGAAATTAAATGATCCCTACCCAAATACTGATGCACTAATATGGATAATAGCTGGAAGAACCTTCTCCCTCATCGTCTGGATTTTGCTATTGATACCTATAAAAAGGTTGTATATATTCTGTATATTCATTGTAACCAAACAATGATGCAGCCAAGTCGTGCATCCCTCTTTGGATCTCTCTTGGAGTATAAGGTTGTTGGCTTGATTGGAATCTAGAATCAGCATAAGAAGCAGAACCTTGAGGATTAGAAGAAGATGTTGACCCATAACTGTTACTGGCTGGAATTGGATGAAATTGAATTTCTGGTTGATGACCCCCCTTATACATGCCTGTTTCGTGTTGGCCATCTCCATAACCTGTTGGATGTCCATATTGGCTTTGTGAACCATATCCTCCTTCACTATGATTGTATCCTCTGCCCGTGTCAGCATGAAAGGAGGAAATAGGTGTATACATGCCACCGCCAGTAGTAGCACTTGCAGCTACACTGGGATCATCACTTGGTGTATCATCATCATCATCATCATCAGAACCATAAGAAACCAATCGCCTTCTAGCCTTGGGCTCTGTTTTTTTTTTTGGTGTGACTTTATTCTTCATCTTTGAAAGCAATCCTTTTCCCCGTGGCGTGTGTCTCACATAAACTTGCTTCCACTGCTCAATTGTCAGGTCCTCTTGAGTAGCAGCAATAGTCCTCTCAGTCATCTCATCCACTGATGTACTTCTTAAGGATGGAGGTGGCTTAACCATTCTAGGGATGACTAGCCTGCTATCTGATTCTGGGTATCTACCTGGCTCAATCTCAGGCTCCTGCTCAGTGTCGTCAATAAACAAAGTTGGGTCCTCTCTCTAGTGCGCATGAGTCACTCTTGGCCTCTTGGTTGATCCTTTGAATTCTGGATCCCTTGGCTCGTCTTCATCCAATATACCGTCTGCCCATGTTCTGTCATCGGGATCAAAAACGGGCTCATCAACCTGCGTTCGTATCTCAACCCAAGACTGCAAGGGATTGTCATCATCAAATAATGCGTTCACCTCAATTTCTGGAGTTGTATCATCTGCAACGTGTTTGTCCCTCAGTTGTTGTCTCAGCTTCATGTTCTTTATTCTCAACCTCATGTTGTAGTGGCAGTAAACTAATTTTTCTAGCCGTTCAGCCTTTAGCCGATTGCGAACTTTTGAGTGTATAAGGCTGAACGTGCTCTAATTCCTTTCACATTGACTTGCTGATGTTGTTTGACTCAGCACCCTAATTGCAATGTAAGTCAATGCATTACTGCCCAAATCCCTATTGTTCACCATTATTCACTAGTCAACTATTCCACTAATCATAAACAAATAAATGTAAGATGTAAATGAAGATCAATTCTTCATGATGTACTAATACATATTGACTCAATTTAAGTACAAAGATTTAGTAGACTTGGGCTCACTCTTCCCACAACGTATTACAATTGTGAGTCAGAATATGTCTCATTCCTCAATCTATAACTGTTCATATATAAGGATAAAGTAACAATTAACATAAGTAATTAAGTACATTCTTTTCCTCTTATTGATAAAATCAATAAAGGCCAACCTGTAGCTCGGCCTGAAACCTCTTTTCTGGTCTCCTCGATAAACGACCAATGACTGTTAAGGTGCCTTGAAGCACCTTGCGATCAACGTTTGCATTGACATTGTACATAAATCAAGGGTTGAGGAAATAACCTACATTTGTGTATAATTAACTAAATGTAAGATGTAAATTAACCTAAATTTTTTTTATATCAGTACAATTAATCACTCACCAGCTGCATACAATTCATGGTGTAATGTGGTGTCCCATCTATTGTCAACAATTTTCCACCACTTCGCATACTCTCTGGGAAGAGATTTCTGTAACTCTAACTTGGCACGGTCCATGGCCTCGTATAGATATCTCATATCATTCTTCTCATCGTCATCCACCATTCTGAGGACCTTCATGAGAGTTGTGACTATTTTCATGTAATGTGAGACCCTGTTCCAAAATTTGTTGTCTTCCACAATGTGACACACATTCAAATAATCTATCTGAGCATCAACATTAGATTTGTTTATATAATCCCGCATGGAATTGTTGTACATGAAAGATTTGAACTCATTCTTATACCTATGCAAGGACTCTAAATAAATGAAATTCGAAGCAAATCTTGTTGACCTTGCATGGATGATATCTTGGCCCCCACTTGCTTGTTCTCTGAACATGTTCAAGATCCTAGGATAGACTGAGTGATTTTCTGTGCCCTCTCAATTATCTTCTTCACATTTTTTTTCATTCCCAATGTCTTCAAGTATCAAGTCCAGACAATGTGCTGCACATGGAAGCCAATATAAATGCTTGCACTTCTACACCATCTTCCTCCCTGTAGCTTTGTAACTGGCTTCATTATCGGTGACTACTTGCACAACTTATTCTTCTTCAATTTGTTCTACCATGTCATCCATCAAATGAAACAAATAATTTGCATTCTTTTCATAATTTGATGTATCAACTAATTTCACAAATACTGTACCTTCGATGCAATAAACCAGAAAGTTGATCATGAATTTTTTCGTGGTACCAGTCTAGCCATCACACATAATGGTGCATCCTCTCTCCATCCAGATATGCTTGAAGCTTTCAACCCACTGATGAAGCTTCTCAACATCTCCCTCAAGACCACGCCCATACATGTCTCGACGTGATGTGGCCTTTAAGCCAAGGTCAGCATCTGCTATGGCATCAAGCATAGGTTGCTAGTATTCAGATTCAACTGCATGTGCAGGCACACCTGCATGGGAAAATCATTTGCAAATACTTTTAAAGGCATGCCTTGCAACTTTAATTGATTTTTTGACCCCTCTCAATGCTTGCTTGATTTTTGGCTATGTAACACTTTGCCTTCTGTGTAGATAGCTGTCCACGGGGCCTACTCTTTGCAGGCTGCACCAGTGTCAAGACGTCGTGCTGCATCAGCTATACTGGAGTAGGTCCCTGAACCTATCGATGCTTTTCTCTTCCTTCGAGTGCTTGTTCACGCTCTACTGGTTCGGTCAGTTCTGGATCTGAATCCTCTGTGTTTTCCTCCTCATCATCATCCCTCCTTCCCCTTCTGCTTACTCTGTCTGAAATCTCTTTAGCAATTTCAGTCTGATCTTCGACCCTTCGTTGCCTCCTGTCTTTTTTGCTCAGTTGGCACTGGCGCATTTCCTTTGCCACCTATCGGGGACATCTGTTGCATTGCTTGGCCTCTCCTCTTATCCCCTGCCAAATGTTGCTTTCCTCTAGTAATTCCGCCATGTATCTCCTTACCACAATAATTGCATTTGACTTTTCTTCTTCCAGCATCAAGTAATGTGAGGTGGGCCCACCCCGGATCGTCTTGCCCTTGATGCTCCTGACTTTGTTCACGTCTAGCTATGATTTGCATTAAGATAGTCAAAGACAAATAGTTGTAAATACAACGAAAAAATACAATGAAGCATCGTTAAGCTTCAAATTATGCTGAATTGAGGTAATTAGATAGAAGTCCCAATTTTTAACAGTTAATTAGGGTCTCATTTGGGGATTTTACCTAATTACCCTTTCTTAAATGCAATTATTAGCATGCTCCCGCCCTAAAGCATTCAATGAAACTTAATTGAGCTTCAATTGATACTAAATTTACCTAATTACATAAAACTCTCAAATTTAAATTGCTAATTAGGTCTTAATTTGGGAATTTATCCTAATTACCCGGCCTGTAATACAATTAACAACATGCTCCCTCCCTAAAGCATTCAATGATACTTAATTGAACTTCAATTGACGCTAAACTTACCTAATTAGACAAAAGCAAGGATGGTAGTATCGGTTTTGGTACCGGTTTCGGCCGGTACCGAAACCGATACGTTTCGGTTTCGGTTTCGGTTTCGGTTTCGGCCGAAACCGGTTCAAAACAGTCAGAAAAGGCAAAAAATGTATTGAGCAGGTCCGGTTTCGGCCGAAACCAGACGGTTTCGGTCCGGTTTCGGTATCGGACTTGCTACAGTGACTTGGTGCGTTTCGGTTTCTGTATCGGCCGAAACCGATACGTTTCGGCCATCCATGGACAAAAGTCCCAAGTTTAAATCGTTAATTAGGCCCTAGTTTGAGGATTTACCCTAATTACCCAGTGTGTAATATAATTCGCAGTATGCTCCCACCCTAAAACATTCAATGAAGCTTAATTAAGCTTCAATTGACGTTAAACTTACCTAATTAGACAAAAATCTCAAATTTAAATAGCTAATTACACCCTAATTTGGAGATTTATCATAATTTATGTATAAAAACTCAGAATCTAACATAACCTTACCTACAACAAGAAAACTATCAAAGAAAGAAAAAAAAATACAAAAACTTACATCCTCCTTGAGGAATCTTTGCACGGATGATGTGAACGGTGGCAGCAGCTATGCACTCTAAACAACAGAAATGGCAACAGCGGCAAGATCTCCTCTCGGCATCAAAAGCCCCTCCCAAGCTCTACCCTACCCCTCCTTCACCTCCCTTGGCGGCAGCACCCCTCAGATCTCAGATTTGAGGGGTGTGGCGGAACTGAACTCCCATTAAGAGGGGAGTTCGCGTTCGGTTTCCCTTGGTTTCGGGCGTATCGGTCTGAAACGCCCGAAACCGGGTGAAACCGGATTCAGTTTCGCTCGAAACAATAATTTTTTTTTTAAGTTTCGGACCTGCTACAGTGAGCAAGCCCTGTTTCGTATCAGTTAGGTCTGAAATCGATACGTTTCGGCCGAAACTGCCAACCTTGCAGTTCACTCCTTGGGTTCTCCCCTTTTTGGCCTTGCAGTCTGTTGAACGTAAAAAATAATAAAACAAAATTTTCAAACTGGGGAGACCCGCCCCGGTTCACTCCCGCTGCCAGCCTGGACCGGAGGAACCCCAACCCCAACACCCCCCTACACCTTCTCTCCTTAATTTCTAATTGGGGGAACCCCCCCCGGGTCTCCTTCCCATTGCGCCTCAAAGCCAAATCGGGGGGAGGTCCCCTAGGTCTGTTCATCTGCCCAATGCAATAATTGCGCCATGGGCCCCCCCCCCCCCCCCCCCCCCCCCCAGTTTGTTCACCTATAAAAGGAGGAGGAGGGGGAGGAGGGGGCTCATTCTCCATACACACACAAGAGGAAGAAACACCCACGGGAGTGAATTCCCTCAAGAGCTCTCAAAGGGTTGTAGAGTTGACTTAAGGCTTGGAGTTTGCTCCATTCCCCAAGAAATTGTTTGATTTATTTGCTCAAGAAAAAAGGGGCTAAGGCCTTGTTTGAAATTGTGAAGTCCCTTCTTAAGGGTATGATTTTGTTCTTGCATTTATGCCCGGGGGAAATATATATGTAAAGTCATGAAAATTCTGTAAAAATACAGAAAAATCATGTAATGTTCAGAAAAAGTTCATGTTCATGTAGAACATTGCACGAAAGCCCTTGTAAAGTCCAAAAATTGCAGAAATATCCTGCATTTTCAGAAAATTGTATAAATGTCCAAAAATTACAGAAAAATCAGAAATGTTTGAACAAAGTTTTAAATTTTAGGAGAAACCCCAACAAGTTAGAAAATTACTGGAAAAACCCAGTAAAGTTTGAAAACTATGGGAAAAATATCATGTCAGAAAATTATGGGAAAAACCTTGCAAAGTCTTAAAAGTTTGGGAAAAATCTTGCCATGGTCAAAAATTGCAAATATATATTGCTTCTTTGCAAATTGTGGAAATACCTTGAAGGCGTCAAAATTGCATAAATACCCCAAAAGGGTTAAAAATTGCAGAAATACTCCCGCTCGTGAGAAAATTACAAATGAACCCTTGCTTGTGGGAAAATTTTAATTATGCCCCCGCCTTGTGCGGAAATGCCATTTATGGACATCAAGTCAACTTAATGGTTCGCTCTTGGCAAGGAATAAATCTAACAGACGGATTACGACTGCAAGTGAATCCAATGGTCCGATAGTGATCTTATTGGCGATCCAACGGTCCAGTTGTGATGCAATTCAAATCCAACGGTTCAGTTGTGATGCAATTCAAATCCAACAGTTTGATCATGACTCGGAGCAAATCCAATGGTCCGATCTTAATTGGAAACATAATCCAATAGTCTAATTGTGACTAAATATCAAATTTGATAGTCCGATTGTGGTAAAAGACAAATAGGAGGGTCTGAATGTAGATCCAACGGTGAATTTAAGACCAAATGTGAACCAAATGACTCGATAGAGTTTCATGTACCATGCATCGTGAACTCAAAGAATGAAATATTCAATTCTCTCCTGCAAATGCGTATCTCTAATGGATGATCCCTTTGATCAAATCCATTAGATAAAACCCTCAATATCACGATAGATATTATAGAGGTTAGGGGTGTCTTTGGCATTTAATCAAAGGTGTTCATACTTTACGCTGATGTAAATAAACACCAACTACGGTTGGTGGGGAAAGGCCTAGCACACGAACCCTAAATAGTTTGATAAACCAAACTCGCGGAATTAATAATATGCATGCTAATCAATTAGCTAAAATATGTGCATATTTATCCAACAAATGGGTATAAAATTAATTTTCTGCGTGAAACACAGTCTTAGCCAAAAGGCCGAGAAAGGTTTTGGCCTTGCAGTCATAGACTACATGTTGATCTCTTTGTTCTCAAAATCCATATACAATCAGTGAATCAAATTTGGTATTTTGTCCATCCTTGCTTATGGTTTTCAGAAATTCTTTTTACATGAAATGTTCATTGCTCTGAAAATGGTTCTACCGTCTACATTGTTCTTTGAATTAGACACCATGTGAATTGGATACGCACTTGATCCTCGGAACTTCCAGAGAGCGGGGTAGATCACAGTCATCTAATGGACAGGTTTCTATTCTTTTATGTGACGGTCAAGTCAGGTGATCAGTTTTAAATTTATTTCATATGCAGATTCATGAGATTGTGACTACTGGAAGGTTATCAAAGTTGGAGCACTTTGAAAACGATGAGAAGGTATTGTAGACATCTTTGGAAACTGCACTTTATTTCTTCTTAATACGAATTCATATTGCCTAATTTTTGGTGAAATAGATTTTCCTATTAGATTTTGGTGAAACAGTTTCACTTTTTTATAAGAGGAGGTGGGTCATAGCACCACTTTTATAGCAAAAGGGGGTTGACAATGAGGGTAGAAAGTGGCGACTTACATGATACATCTTCTACCACAGTCCAATGGAAGACAAACAGTGACAAACTTTTGTTTGACACTGTAGAGAGTACATAATCCAGTACGGGTAGTTCTGTAAAATATTGTTATGTACAATGCCTATTTATTATCTCCATTGCCCCCTAGTTAGAGTTATAATAACTGGGGGTTTTATGTACAATTAAGGGGGAGGCTACGGACTGTGCATGTGTGAATCTAAAACTGTCGTAAGCCTCCACCTAGGGTTTCTGCATCCTCTCTTGTCTCTCTTTGTTGCTACATGGTATCAGAGCAGGGGGAGAGGGTGTAGGCATCCATAAGGACTCCTGTTCCTCCAAGAGGGAGACCAAAT
This sequence comes from Amorphophallus konjac, assembly GCA_022559845.1. Lineage (NCBI taxonomy): Eukaryota > Viridiplantae > Streptophyta > Magnoliopsida > Alismatales > Araceae > Amorphophallus > Amorphophallus konjac. The sequence goes on from CM040121.1 coordinate 18,548,271, forward strand.
CCTTTGTTTGTGCACTGTAGCGGTGATACTGTAGCAGTAATGTTCACGATATTGTAACAGGATTTCTCCCTCTCGCCTTTGTATCTGCAATCAAGAGTCTCTCCTCTGTTCGCATACTGTAGTAGTACTATAGGTGGTGCTGTTCAGTGATACTATAACAATGCTGTTCATGGTACTGTAGCAGAGTTTCTCCCTCTCTCCTCTGTTTGTGCAATCAAGGGAGACCACTCTCCTCTATTTGCGGTACTATTCACAGTACTGTAGCGGGTTTCTCCCTCTGTCCGGGGCAACCTGAAAGAGGAGCGGCCTTATTGTTCTTCCTCCTCAGTGTTTCCATGACTCAGAAGGTCAAAGATGTCTTCCACTTATTCCACCTACGTTGCTTCTGGCAGCACCAACACGAAGTCTATTATTGCAGCTCCTTCTTCTATTGTAAGGAGTAAAGATCTCCATCTGCAGATTACTCTAGAAAAATTAAATGGAAGAAGTTTTTTGGATTGGGCTGCAGAGGTGAAGATGTTCCTCTGCGCGGGGAAGATGTTGGGTTATATCAATGGGAAAGTGCAACAACCTGATTCCGATGATAAGAAGTTTGAAGCATGGGATTTAGAAAACAACATTGTGAGAACTTGGTTTACTTCGCGTCTGAGACTCAGAAAAAGTGGATCAATAGGAAGGAAACTACAAGAGATATGTGGGTGATTTAGAGAAGATGTTCAGCAAGTAAAACAATGATGCTTGGGTTTTTAAGATCCACAACTCCATTCATGAAATGAAGTAGGGAACCAAATCAGTGACTGAATATTTCGGTACTCTGAAGGATCTGTGGGAAGACCTAGACTACTAAATGGATGAAATGAAATCACCCACAGATCATAAGAGATTTCTAAAGCACATCTAATAGAAGAGAATCGACAAGTTCCTTGCTGGACTAAATATGGAATGTGGGACCTTAAGGTCTCTAATATTGAACACTTCTCCAATTCCTTCTCTAGAAGAAACATATCAGCAGCGAAGAAGAGCACCGACAGGACATGGGTAACTAGTCAGGAGACTCACGGACAGATTGTTGGTGAACATTCTACATTGCTTAGCAACACAGGAAAGGAGAGGAAGAGTGGAGGTCATTCATCATCATCATCAGAGCCTTATCCCAATTTGGGGTTGACTATATGAATCATGTTCTGCCAAAGATTTCTATCAAGTGCTATATTCATATTTAAACCCAAGAAATTAATGTCCTTCCGAATAACATCGCACCATCTCATTCTAGGCCTTCCTCGAGCTCTTTTACTAGCATCCACTAAGATTTGTTCATATCTTTTAACTGGCGTTGAGGTAGGGCGACGAAGCACGTGTCCAAACCACCTGAGTCTATTTTCTCTCATTGTACTATCAATTGGGGCTATCTCCAAGTCTTTACGGATGCGCTCATTCCTAATCTTATCTTTCTTAGTCTTGCCACACATTCATCTCAACATCCTCATCTCTGCTACACACATTTTGTGAATGTGTTTCTTTCGTTCTGCCCAACACTCGGTACCATATAACAAAGTAGGTCTCACAGTCGTTCTGTAAAACTTCCCTTTGAGTTTCACAGTCATACGACGATCACATGGGACTCCTAATGTGCTTCTCCATTTTAACCAGCCTGCCTTAATCCTGTGTGTAACATCGTCATAAATCTCCCTATTCTCTTGTATGATAGACCCTAAGTATCAAAAGCTACTACTCTTAGAAATATTTTTTCCATCAATTAGAGCCACGTCTTCCTGTATCACTCTCTTATTACTAAATTTACAGTGCATAAACTCTGACTTGCTCCTACTAATTTTAAAACCTTTAGACTCCAAGACATGCCTCCAACGTTCTAACTTAACATTTAAAGTATTAATACTCTCATCAATTAAGACAATATCATATGCAAATAGCATACGCCAAGGGATATCATCATGTAATTGTTTTGTTACTTCATCCATAACTAAGGCAAAGAGATTCAGACTTAGTACAAAACCTTGTCCAAACCTATAGAGTGGAAGTCATTATGGATATGAAAAACAAAAGAGATGTGCATGTGGAAGGGAAAACCATAGTGTAGAGAATTGGTGGGATTTGTATCCGGACAAGAAGCTTGCCACATTCAAGAAGGGAAAACAATGTAGGAGAGTTGCTACAATCACTCATACTCTTGGAGCTTTACATGCCTTAACTTCTGAGGATGGTTTGGCAAATGCTGGGCTCACAGGGTTCTCAGCTATCGACATGGAAAATTTCCAAAAGTTCCTATTACAGCTTGGCACTTCTAACTCTACAACACCATCTCCTTCCTCCCAGTCAAGTATCCAAGGGGCAACATTAAGTGTTGCCACCTAATACTATCCAACTGTATGGGTGATTGACTTTGGGGCTACAGACCATGTGACCGGTACCCCAGGTTGGCAGTTTCGGCCATAATCGATACGAAAAAGGCCCTTATTACTGTAGCAATCCGAAACTTAAGGGGGTATTGGTTTCGGGCGAAACCGATATTGGTTTCGCCCGAAACCGGTCGATTTCGGCCCGAAAACATCCGGTTTCGGCCGAAACACGTGAACCCCTTTATGCTTTGCTGTCTCCCCCCCCGAAACCCCACTACCTAGCCACGGTTTCGGCCGAAACCCTCCCCCTGCTGGCTGCTGTCTCCCTGGCTGCTGTGCTGCTGCCTGCGGCTGTGCTGCTGCTGTTGTGCTGCTGCCGCTGCTGTGGTGCTGCTGCTGCCGAGCTGCTGTGGTGCTGCGGCTGCTGAGCTGCTGCGGGCCTGCGGCTGCTGCCGAGCTGCTGTGGTGCTGCGGCTGCCGAGCTGCTGCGGGCCTGCGGCTGCTGCCTGCTGCGGGCCTGCGGCTGCTGCGTGCTGCGTGCTGCGTGCTGCCTGGTGCTGCTGCCTGCTGCTCAGCCACCAGCTGCGGCTGAGCCTGCTGCTCTTGCTGTTGCTGCAGCAGCCAGGGCCAGCAGGTGGCTGAAAGCCGCCCTACTGCCACCGCCGGACTGCCCACCCCCTACTAGCCTGCTGTGTGCACTTGGGGTTGTAAGTATTTTTTTGTACCTTAATTTGTGCAACCCTAATTAGTTCAGATTTCAAAATAAACTTTAATTAGATACTTAAAATTAGATTCATTATTAATTAACCCCTAATTCATGCAAAAAATTTAGGGCTTTCGTCCAATTCGGCTTTCTTAGCCACAATTGAAGGTTAGATAAGTTTCATTGACGAATTTGGGGTGCCTTCATGATGGGATTATATTTTTAGCAAGGGTAATTAGGGCTTAATTAGTAATTAAGGCTTAATTAGTTCATAAAAATTGGGGCTTTTGTCTAATTCGAGTTTCTTAGTCACAATTGAAGGTTAATTAAGTTTCATTGATGAATTTGGGGTGCCTTCATGCTGGGATTATATTTTTATGAGGGGTAATTAGGGCTTAATTAGTAATTAAGGCTTAATTAGTTCAAAAAATTGGGGCTTTTGTCTAATTCGAGTTCCCTAGCTACAATTGAAGGTTAATTAAGTTTGATTGATGAATTTGGGGTGGGATCATGCTGGGATGTCATTTTTATGAAGGGTCATTAAGGTTATTTGGTAATTAGGGCTTAATTACCTCAAAAAAATTGGGGCTTTCGTCTAATTCGACTTTATTACCCACAATTGAAGCTCAATTAAGCTTCATTGACTAATTTGGAGCTCTTTCATGTTCAATTGCCTTTTTTTCATTGTACTTACAAGAGATTGTCTTTGACTGTCTTAATGCAGCATCATGCCTAGACGTCAGCAAACACAGGAGCAGCAAGGGCAGGAGGATCCGGGGTGGGCCCACATGTCCTTAATTGATGCTAAGAGAAGAAAGGTGAAATGCAATTACTGTGGTAAGGAGATGTATGGCGGAATTACCAGAGGAAAGCAACATTTGGCAGGGGTAAGAGGAGAGGTGAGACAATGTGACAACTGTCCCCGAGAGGTGCGAGAAGAGATGCGCCAGTGCCTTCTGGGGAAAAGGGAGAGGGTGCAACAAAGGGCTGAGGATGAGGCTGAAATTGCTGAGGAGATTTCTGGCAGAAGGGTTAGGAGGGATGATGATGAGGAAGGCACTGAGGATTCTGATCCAGAGCTGACTGAAGCAAGGGAGCGTGAACAAGCCGCTCGAAGGAAAGGGAAGGTGCCCATGGGTTCAGGGACCTATGACAGTACAGCTGCACGACGTCCTGACGTTGGTGCTGCCCCACATACGCAGGGAACAGGTCCCATGGACAGCTATCTGCACAGAAGGCCCCAAGCTACACAACCTAAAATCAAGCAAGCAATGAGAGGGGTCAAAAAATCAGCAGAAGTTGCAGGGCATGCATTTAAATCTATTTGCAAATGGTTTTTTCATGCAGGTGTCCCTGCACATGCAGCTTCAAGTGAATATTTCCAACCTATGATAGATGCCATAGCAGATGCTGGCCCTGGCTTGCAGGCCCCCTCACGTCGAGACATATACGGGCGTGGCCTTGAGGGAGAGGTTGAGGAGCTCCATGATTGGGTTGAAAGCTTCAAGCATATATGGGTGGAGAGAGGATGCACCATCATGTGTGATGGTTGGACTGGTACCACGAAAAAGTCTATGATAAACTTTTTGGTCTATTGCATCAGCGGTACAGTGTTTGTGAAATCAGTTGATGCATCAGATTATGAAAAGAATGCAAATTATTTGTTTCATTGGATGGATGGCATGGTAGAACAAATTGGAGAGGAGAATGTTGTGCAGGTGGTGACTGATAATGAAGCCAGTTACAAGGCTGCAGGGAAGAAATTGATGCAGAAGCGCAGTCATTTATATTGGCTCCCATGTGCAGCACATTGTCTTGATCTGATGCTTGAAGACATAGGGAAGGAAAAGCATGTGAAGAAGACAATTGACAAGGCACAAAAAGTCACACAGTATATCTATGGCCATCCTAGGATACTAAATATGTTCAGGGCGCATGCCAGTGGAGGGCGAGATATCATCCGTGCAGGCCCAACCAGATTTGCTTCCAATTTTATTTCTTTGGAGTCTTTGCACAGGTATAAGATTGATCTCAATTCTTGATACTTTATCCTTACTGATATGTAACAGTTGATGCAGCTTCAAATTTCATTTATCTGCACAGGTACAAGAATGAGCTGAAAGCTTTCATGTACCACAATGTCCTGCGGGACTACATCGACAAGGGCACAGTTGATGCACAGATGGATTATCTGGATGTCTGCCACGTCGTGGACGACAACAAATTCTGGGACAGGGTGTCACGGTACTTGAAAGTAGTCACACCTCTCGTGAAGGTCCTAAGAATGGTGGATGGCGATGAGAAGAATGATATGGGCTATCTGTACGAGGCCATGGACCGTGCCAAATTGGAGTTGCAGCATTCCCTTCCCAGACATTATGCAAAATGGTGGAAAATTATTGACCAGAGATGGGACAACACATTACACCACGACTTGCATGCAGCTGGTGAGTGATTAATTGTACTGAAATTGGGGTAATGCCTTTATGTTATTTTATAAATTTCATTTAGTTAATTATACACAAATGCAGGTTATTTCCTCAACCCTCGATTTATGTACGGTGCCGATGCACATGTTGATGGCGAGGTGCTTCAAGGGACTTTAAAAGTCATTGGTCGTTTATCGAGGAATCCAGAAAAGAGACTAGAGGCCGAAGTAGAGGTTCGCCTTTATTTGATACTTTCAATAACATGTATAGAATTTATTTAAGTAGTTATGTTAATGTATTACTTTATGTTTGTAGATGAACCATTACAGAATGAGGACTGAGACATATGCTGACTCCAATTGCAATACGCTGTGGGAAGAGTGAGCCCAGGTATATTTTATTTTTTGGATTTCTTAACCTGATGAATATATATTTCTACAACTAAAATGCATTTTTTTATGGTTGGTGGAACAGCTGACTGGTGGATAATGGTTAACAACCGAGATGTGGGCAGCAATGCATTGGCTTTCATTGCAATTAGGGTGCTCAGTCAAACAACATCAGCAAGTCAATGTGAAAGAAATTGGAGCACGTTCAGCCTTATACACTCAAAGGTTCGCAATCGGCTAAAGGCTGAACGATTAGAAAAATTAGTGTACTGCCACTACAATATGAGGTTGAGAATAAAGAATATGAGGTTGAGACAACAGCTGCGAGACAAACGCGCCGCCGGGGATGCCGCCGCAGAAATTGATGTGGATGCCTTATTTGATGATGAGAATCCGTTGCAGTCTTGGGTGGAGACACGAGAGCAGGTTGATGAGCCCGTTTTTGATGATGATGATAGAAAATGGGCAGAGGGCATACTAGATGAAGATGAGCAAAGAGATCCCGAATTAAGAAGAAAATCAAAGAGGGCTAGAGATACTCATGCCCACATGTCTAGGGTTGTTGAGGACACTGAGGAGCAGTATGATTTTCAGCCAGCTAGACACTCCGACTCAGATAGCAGGCCAGTCACTCCTAGAATGGGCAAGGCACCTACATCCTTAAGAAGAAGTACATCAGTGCATGGGCAAACTGAGAGAACAAATGTTGCTGCTCGAGAGGACCCGGCAATTGAGCAGTTGAAGCAGATTTATGTGAGGCACACGTCAAGGGATAAATGACTCATGTCAAAGATCACTGAAAAATTAGCACCACAAGAGAAAAAAGTATCCCCAAAGGCTAAATAGCGACTGATTTCTTGTGGTGATGATGATGATGGTGATCATCCCGGTGGTGCTGCAGGTGGTACTAGTGCTGCAGGTGCTGCAGGTGGTACAGGTGCTGCAGGTGATGCAGGTGCTGCAGGTGGTACTACTGGATATAGTCAAGGTCAGCGAGGATATGATACACCAAGTTACGAAGGTGGCCAACAGGAAGCAGCTATTTATGCGCCGTGGAATTATGAACCATCATTCCAGTTCCATCCATATCCGACCAGTTCCTCTTCTCTTCCTCAAGATTCCTATGCTGATACTGGATTTCAATCAAGCCAACCAAACACTCCAAGAGAGATCCAAAGAGGGATGCAGGACTTGGCTACCTCATTGTTTGGTTATAGTGAATATAGACCATACATGCAACCTGGTTATGGGTATCGACATCAAGGGCCAGACGATGAGGGAGAAGGTTCTTCTAGTAATTATTATCCATATTAGGTAAGAATCAATGAATTTTTGTAACATTTATTTTTTCTAATTTGGTTTATTGTACTGCTTGTATTAATGTACAATGGAATATTACTTTAACTTTCACATGTTCAATGTTTGAAATTCAATTTTTGTAGTTATCTACTTCAAGGTTATTGCACTAACTTATACAGTCAAATGCATGTGTAATGATTTTTATGATTTTAAGTGATTATAGAAATTATTTATGATTTTTTTCAGATTTTTTAGAATTAATTTGATTTTTTTGAACCTTTTAACTGGGTTTCGGCCGGTTTCGGTCGAAACCGAAACCGATACCGAGTCGTATCGGTTTCGGACCCGGGCGAAACCGAGTCCGAAACCGAGTTTGCCATCCTTGCCGGTACCCCAATGTTCCTTCATACCCTTTGTCATTTGGGCAGGAGAAGGTGACAGTCGCTGATGGTTCCTAGTTGTTGTGGCTGGTAAAGGAACTATTCAACTGAGTGATCAGCTTGCTCTGTCTTCCATTCTTTATGTTCACACACTTAAAATAAACTAACTCTCTATTAGTAGGTTGACCAAATCCTTAAATTGTTCAGTAACAATTTTTCCTGGTTGATGTATTTTTCAGGACTTAAGAACGAGGCAAACGATTGGGAGTGGTCGTAAAGTGGGGGGACTTTGCCAGTTAGAATCAAGAGGTGGAACCATTTTTCAGTCCACAAGTACAAATGGAGTACCTCCAAAAATGAGGGAAATTCAGTTGTGGCATTGTCATCTTGGTCACTTATCTCTTTGATCTTTCAGAGTCTTGTTTCCGTTACTATTTGAGTCAGTCAATTTTGAGTCCTTTCAGTGTCCAGTCTATCAACTTGCCAAAAAATGTAAAACTCATTTTCCAGATTCAATAAACAAAAGTTCTTGTTCTTTTAACCTTGTTCATTTCGATGTATGGGGTCCAACACTTGTTGCTTCAATGGATGGCTATCGATATTTTATCACATTTGTTGATGACTTCTTACGTTACACATGGGTGTATCTCATGAAAACAAGGGAAGCAGTTCCTCGGGTAGTGCAAGTGTTTGCCAATGTGCTGCAAAATCAGTTTGGACAAAAATTAAGGTGCTCAGATATGATAATGCAAGAGAATTCTTTGCAAGAAACTTGAACATTTTCATGGAGGATGAAGGTATCATCCATGACTCTTCATGCCCTTACTTGAAACTGCCGGAGCCTTCCGATTTCAACATAATTTACCTAAAAAATTCTGGGCTGTTTCTTACTGCTGCATATGTGATTGGTCGAATGCCATTAAGGCTTCTTGGTTTTAACCTTCCTTTTTACATCCCTTGTCTCTACAAACCCTTATTTCCCTTGCCTCTAAAAGTTTTTGGTTGATTATGTTTCATCCACAATTTAACCTCTGGCTCCTCTAAGCTCCCCAAAGCCATTCCTGGGGTATTCTTGGGATATTCTCTTACCCAAAAAGGGGACAAGTGTCTTGATCCCAAAACGGGTAGAAGTATATTCTCAAGGATGTTACTTCTTTGAAACTTTCCACCTAGGGTTTTGTCTGAGGCGGAGAAAACTACTATGTATCACCCACCTCCCTTGGCTTGTGATGACGGTACTCCTTCCACTTCTCCCTATGTTGTCTCTGTTCTTGTTCCTCCTAGTACTGCTCCAAGTGTTATAGTTGAAGGACCTGATGGAGGATAACAAGACATGTGAAAACATGGAGGTGGCTGACAAACAAAGGTTTGAGAAAATATATTACAGAAAAAACTTGAAAAAATGCAGAATGTTGTTGAAGCACTTCCCACGGATTGCCATTCCTAAGAGGATGCCATTGGACTTGAGCCTGAATCTTCTTAAGTTGAGCCCGTCACTGAACCTGAACTACAAGTTGATGCTCTTGAATGCCCCATTGCTGAAAGAAAGGGTGTGAGGGAGTGTACCAAACACCTAATCTCAAAATACCTTTGTTATTCTGACCTCTCATCTAGTTATGATGCCTTCATTTCAGTCATATCTTCTCACTCTTTATCTTGTTCTTTTGTCGAAGCTATAAAGGATCCAAAGTGGATGGTAGCCGTGGAAGAAGAGTTGAGAGCTCTAAAAAGAAATAGTAATTGGGAATTTGTTGACCTCTATCAGGGGAAGAAGATGGTGGGCTCTGAATGGGTAAATATCATAAAGTACAGGGCTGATGGTTCAGTGGAAAGATACTAGGCAATATTGGTTGCTAAAGGTTTCACTCAAACATTTGCACCCGTGGCAAAGTTAAAGACTGTGAGGGTCATCCTCTTTTCAGCAGCTCACTTCTCGTAGGAAGTACATCAATTGAATGTAAAGAATGCCTTCCTAAATGGTCATTTGGCAGAGGAAGTGTACATGTAGCCTTCACCCAGAATTGAAACAGGTGAAAAAGTATGTAAGCTGTAGAAAGCCCTATATGTGTTGAAGCAATCTCTACAGGATTGGTTTGAAAGGTTCCATGTAGCCATGATTAATTATGGTTTTGTTCAAGGTAATGCAGACCATACCCTATTCATTAAGTGGAAGGATGGGAAAGTTATCCTCATTGTGTATGTCGATAACATGATCATCACAGGAAATAACAGGCAGGAGATTGACTTGTTGAAGTTGCACCTGGCAAGTGAATTTGACATCAAAGACTTGGGACACCTCAAATACTTCCTTGGTATTGAAGGGGCTAGGTCAAGGAAGGGGATATACATTTGCCAACATAAGTGTGCACTAGACTTGCTGCAGGAAATAGGTGTTGACAATGTTATCATTATCAAAATTTGTGCAATAAATATGCACGGATTACGAGGAGATCGGACTTATCCTTTCAAAGCATAGTAGTCCAATGTGGCAGTTAACAACCACAACAACCGGTCAAATGTGAACATTAGATATTTTTTTAAGGGGTTTAGTATATAGCGCTCCCTTTACTAACTTGGACCGGATTTGAGTGCCCCCATCAGCTATTTGGACAGGGTGGGGCCTGCCAGTGACTCCACCTGGACCAGGTGAGGGCGGAGAGCGCCCCCACCCTGACTAGAGGAGGCCCACGAGTGCCCCGTTCATCCTCTGTCGCCAGAAGCCCACACCTTGACAAGGTGAGGGCGGGAAGCGCCCCCACCTTGACAGGGTGTGGCCTATGAGTGCCACATTGTTCTCGAGCGCCAGCAGCCAACACCTTGACCAAACCCAGGCCAACAACATCTTGACAAGGTGAGGGCTTCCAGCGCCCTCACCCTGACCAAACCCAGCCCCCCAAAGCCAACAACATCTTGACAAGGTGAGGGCTTCCAACGCCCTCACCCTGACCAAATCCCACCTGCCAGCGCCAGCAACTTGACGAAATGAGGGCTTCTAGCGCCCTCACCCCTCCGTCGCCACCAGCTTGCATCTTGACACGGTGAGGGCTTCCAGCGCCCCCACCTTGACCAAACTAGGCGTACCAGCGCCCCTTCCTCCTGTCGGCTGCAGGTGACACGTGGACCGAGTGAGGGATCCCAACGCTCTCACCCTGACCAAACATGAAGCGCCAACGCCTATTCTTCGCAGCTGCCGATCGACAACCCTTGGACCAAGTGAGGGGTCCCAGCGCCTCTACCTTGACCAGATGAGGGTTGGGAGCCCCCCTAGTTGGACCAGCTGACCCTTGTCAGCGCCCTCACCTTGACCTAGTGACTCCTCCCAACGCCTCCTCCCAACGCCAATCGGATCAGGCTCTTCTGTTGCCTATAAATACGAGGGGAAGCCCAACAGTCAAGGGAGACGACACACACGTTCAAGGGAAGGCAGACACAAAGAAGCAGCATGAGTATTTAAGATTTTGTTCTGTTTGTGCTAAAGCCTGTTCTCTTTGTGATGATGCCGGTGTTTGCCCTTCGCAAAGGGTGTGTTATAATTGATAATAAAAGGGAGTTTCAGCCTCTAAAGGGCGTTGTCAAAATGTTCATGAACACCCTCTAGCACAACTACCAGTCAGTGGCCCACATCGGTTGATTCTCAGTCATTGAACCTCCAGATTATCAGTGTTCTCCAATTAACCTCGTCAGTTCATTCCCAGTTGATTTTACATCTCCAGTCCTTCGTCTAGCCCGGCTGCCCTGTCTAGCCCGACTATCCCAGCTCACCCAGCTGTCCAGTTCATCCAGCTATCTCAGTTGGCCCAGTTGTCTCAATTCACTCAACTGTCCCAGTTGACCCAGCTGACCCAACTCTCTTAAGTTGACCCAGTTGACTCGCCCAATTGATCAGTTGGCCGACTGCACTCGGTTCAGACCATGTTTTGGGCCGTACTCTCTCCTGACGTTTACTTCATCTTGTCTATTCCAGTCGCTGACCTAAACCTAGTTTTGCTCCAGGTCAATTATGATCCAGACATCTATTATGTCCCAGTCACCAATTTCACTCCGGATCAGTTACATCTTGGCCACTTCCTCTGAAGTTGTGGGGGTGCATCCTCTTCCGACCCGCATAGCCATCTTCGAGCTGGAGAAGCATCCGCGGAGGGTCGCAATGCCCCAGTGCGTGAGGAACAGGCTGCCAACCCTTGGCCTGACGGTGATGGTCAGGAGATCACGATCGCGGCTTTGCTAAAGGAGAACCAGCAGTTGAACGCTCTCCTACAAGAATTGCTTCGAGAGCGAGATCTCCAGTCACAGCACATTAGCCGGCCCCCGATAGAAGGACAAATCCCTCCGGGTGGACCCAATGGAGCCAATTTCTCGACTGCAGCTGCACGACGCAATCCCAGTGGGGTTTGACGCATCTCCAGTGGAGGCTCATCCCTGACCGACAGATGTACCGGCACCCGAAAGCTTCATAGCGTAGCGGCAAATGATTGAGCGAATCGTGGAAGCCAAAGTTGCCCAGTTGGGGAAGGGGTTGCTCTCGTGGTCCTCTATAGTGTGCCGTACCTGCTGCACCACCAACTCAAAATGCTTCCTCTAGAGTACACCAAAGCCCCCAAACTGCAAAGATTCAATAGGCATAGATCTCCCCATGAACATCTGGCCTACTACATAACGGCCATGGGTGAGTTGGCGTTGGGTGAGTTGGCGTTGGGTGAGTTGGCAAAGATTCCAATGGTATTTCCGCTTGAAGCCCAATTCTGTGGCGGACTGGGCTAACCTTCAAAAGAAATTTCTTGATCGTTTTCAGACGGCCGAGAGGAGGATATCATTAGCCTAGCTTTGTTCTCTCCGACAGAGGAAAGGGGAAGCGGCCCTCGATTTCATTAAACGATGGCGCGACCTCAGCATGAGATGCACCAATCTTCTAGCACAAGAAGACGCCATCATCATATACCGAAAAGGCCTGACGGCAGAGGTCAGCGAGAAACTTCCCGGCACTAATATCAAGGGTTTCGACCAGCTCAACTCGGCGATGGCTGAGATTGAGATGTTCTTTGCCGACAACCCTGGCTATATCCCTCCCAAGGGAAAGCAGGTCCGAGAGCGTCAACCTGCTAAAGAAGTGAATACTGTTGAGTTCTCTCCCATTGGCGAGAATATCAAGGAGACCAGCTCGAGTGCTAAAGAAGTGAATACTGTCAACGTCAAAGCAATTCGACCGAGGCCTTTACCTGCGAGCCCTCCTATTTCACTGCTCTCCATTGGGCTATCACCGCCCGGTGAACCACCAACTGCTACCACTGGGGAAGGAGAACGGATCGCACTTGTCATAGCCAGTGAACAAGGGTGAGATCACATTAACTCTCCTTCACAAATTTAGAGGCTATAATCCTACCTGGAGGACGACTCGTCGACGGCTCCCCTATATCACGGTTAGGGGCCGTACCCATCATCGGGGCTGCCCCTTCCCACAAATGGGGCAGCTCCTCAAAGGCAAAAGCTCTAGCTCCCTCCCCAGCTCGGGAGGACACTTCTGTAAGAGTGGGGGAGAAACGCATTTCGGTGCCCGCTCCTGAAATAGAGCAGAAGACCTTGATCAAAGAGCGAAAAGGATGGTCTTATATTGAATAGATAATCAACAAAGACCAACAACTCACTTGAGCCGTTGGGCCCTCCGGATGAACTTTCTTCGACCTGAGAATGGGGAGCAGATGGGCCGCTGTTGCCGCTAGCCCTCCTCCTTGCTCTCATTGCGGAAGGTGCGATGCCCCCCGCAGTTTTCCCAGCGATGGTGTCGCCGGTCGGTGTTGCCTCCGGAACCATGTACTCTGCTTAAAAAAGGCACGATACAACACTATGTGTCAACGTTCCAGCTAACAAAAAGGACATAAAGGAGAGAGACGTGGATACATGAAAATGCCTTCGGTCTTATCGTTAGGCCCAAAGGAGGTCTGCGGGCGTAGCACCAACTGTCCCATTTTCATGCCAAGTGCCTGGGCCGCCCTTCAAACCAGTTCCTGAATTTCCCTTAGAGTGTCAACCACCTCCAGCTCGGGGATTAGTTCTAGTAGCCCGACGCAACCCACAACATTGATAATATGCTTCCTTCAGCCAGAGACGATGTCTCCAGTGACCAAACCCGTGGGTAGAGGTTCTGTCCTCCATCTTTTGTCACGTTGAATCCCGCAGTCAGCCAAGAAGTGGTCCCACCATGAGTAGGATCTGGACCTGAAAGGGGCCCTTTTGCCAGAGGTGGACGTCATCCCGGGCTCGCTAATTGCACGTCTTAGGGGTTTGAGTGCCCCTGTGTACGCAATGTGCTCATCCCGTTGCAGTCGCCCCTTGCGTTGCCAAGCACGAGTTATCCCCTCAACGTCTCGGTAGACACGGGGAAAGCAGGCTTGAAGGAAGTTCGGACTGATATGCAGCGGTGGTAAGCCCTTTTTCAGGAGAAGAGACTCTTCCGCCCTCTTAATAGCCTTCACATTCTGCCGGAACACACTGATGTGTTCGAACCACCATCGAGCGAAGTGTACATCGAATTTGCCCGGGCGATCTTGCGCGGGCATCGTACACTCGCCACTGTCACTACGATATAGGAAATCCCACCAGGAAGCCACTATTAAATGGGTCCCGGTGTCTATACAAACGGCTGGATAGGGAATTCCAAACTCAGTGGGATCTGCTGGTCATAGCCAAAGTTCTGATCAAACCGGTGCGGATAATATGGCTCCAGTACTGTAGTACTTCCCTGATGTAGTACTAGCACGCTCGGCCGTATGCTCTGTACCCAGTCGGTGAGGACCAGAGGTCCACAGCTCTCACATCAGCTTGGTGAGGGAGCCGAGAAACTAGCTGGTTCCCCTCTTGCACTGCGTAAGGACGATTCTGCAACGAGCAACAGTCAAAAGGCAATCCCGCGTCGCTGCCTAAGGGAAGGAACACCATGCTACGGCATGCACTTGACAGTTGATTGAAAACATCTTGCTCAGCCTGATTGATGAATTTGAAAATCAGTGGCGTAACGGGATTTGATATCTCTGCGCTACCCGCAAAGCCTAGAAACAATAAACCTGCCTAGACACTTAAATAGTGTGTCGGTAGCAAGATGCTCTTCTCCCTCGGACAAGAATGGCTGGTCAACGCCCCCAGTGAATGATATATGTTGGCCAACGCCACTGGGGCCAAAGCCAATCTTTCTCCACTAGTCAGCAAACATGTCGGATACAATAGCTCTGCCCGTAGTAGCCCCTCCTTCCCATGGGGCACTACAAAGGTGGCCAGCCAATAGGCCAGATATGCTGCCAGGTATGTGATATCTGGGAGTCCTTGGGGATTCCACCCCTCTCGCGGAGCATACAAGTGCCGGGGGTGACGCCCGATATTAATCTCCAGTTGCTCATACTAGTCTAGAGAGGCTGTAATGCCTCGGGTTTTTCGGATCTGGACCCGTGGGTTTCGGATCGTCTTTTCCGTGTGTTTCGGATTGAGTCCGATCGGGCTTCGGACTATTTTCACCGGATTGTCGGACCCACTGGTGGTGCGCCTGTGTGTTTCCTTGGGTCCGTGGTGTTGTGAGGAGCATGCCGGTAATTTTTTGTAATTTTCGGAGCCCCTTTGTGGGTCCCAGGTTGCGTTTGGGGTTTTACGCGTGTTTTTCGTCTGTAGGACCTTCGGAATCCCGTACAGGGTGAACCGTTGCGTTCTCCGACGCCGGGACATTACCACAACGATCAGCGTGTTCCGAGGATCGCATGGGTGTATTTTTCTATTTTTCGGTATTTTTCGAAATTTCCGGATTTACTATATAACCCCCCTCCCCTTTTCTCTCTTTCCCCATCTCTCATTTCTCACCCTCTCTCTTCTCTCACGCTCTCTTTCTCCCCTCTCTTCTCTGGCGGCCGACGGAGCGAGGCGGGGGCGAGGCGGAGGCGGCGCGGGTGAGGACGCGGGCGAGGATGGGTGAGGATCGAGGCGGTGGAGGCGCGTGGGAGCTCGTGGCGCGGTTGTGAGCAGGCGAGGGTTTCACGGCGTTTCTTCGCGGATCGGCGAGCTCGGGACGCGAAATCTTCGGTAGAAGTAGGGAGATAGACCCCCAGCTCGTGCGCTTTCTTTTCCCGCAAGTTTTGTAGGCTACGGTGAGCCGAGCGGGTTTATTTGAGCGATTTGGAAAAAATCCATGTTTTTGGGGTGTGCGCCCGATCTACTGTTCTATCGCGTTTCGGACCGAATCGAGGGTCTAGATGCATGCTAGGGGCCATAGGGGAGCTTCTCCGTTGTTTTCCCCATCATCCGTGGATGATCGGGGTGTGGAACGGAATTTTGGGTGTGAATTCGCCGTTTCGCCGCCGGGACGCTATGGCGGTCGTTCCAGTGACCGTCACAGTGTGTAACGTGCCTGGGCAAGGTGCGTTACGCTCCCTTTGTTTTGAGTATTGGCGTTCGTGGGCCTGACGGTCCCACGATAGACTGCCACAGGGCTGTGACGCCCTCATGCTAGACCGTCACAGTGTTTCGACCGTGGTTTATGACCGTTGGGGGTCATAGATACCTGACGCACTCAGAGTGGCGCGTCAGGGTGCGTGACGCCCCTGGGTAGGAGCGTTAGAGCTAACGCATCCACCCTTCACCTTAGCGCGCCTGGGTAGGTGCGTTAGAGTGCGTGACGCACCGAGCGGTCTGCGTCACGGCTTGTGTAGCTCTCTGGCCTAACGCATCGGCGTTGGTCCGTTAGGTGACGTAACACCCCTGGGGGAGCGCGTTACGTTCAGTTTTTACTCGCCTTCTGACGGCCCTGTGTTGGAGCGTCGGAGTTGTTGTGACGGTCGGGCTTGGACCGTTACAGCCTGTGACGGCCCAAGGTTAGACCGCCAGGTACTGTGTTGCGCCGAGGTGAGTTTTTGTGTTCTCCGCGTTCGCTCCGCGATGTGTGGATCCCTGGTCGACCCGGTTGTGACCTAGTGGTCGACTTGCGGTCTCGTGAATGCCCCTGACACCCGTGGGATTCTGTGTCCGTGTTTTGAGGGTGTCGGGAGGACCGTGTTACCTCGATTAGCGTGCCCGTAGGTGTGGTGGGTCCGGGTGACCCCACGTGTTCTGGGCTTCCGTGTTACGCTTAATCGAGTCGCTGTGTATTGGTGTGTGTGCGGTGGGGTCTCCCCGACATGTCGTGAGTTTTCTTAGAAGATGATTCCCGAGTGGGCCGTGTGTTTGGCCTTGGACTGCGAGTCCAGTTATCGGCGTGGCGGCTTGTGCACTGCCCTGGGAATCGTGTTTCTGTGCTTTCCGCGTGGGCCATGTGTGTGGCCTTGGACTGCGAGTCCAGTTGCCCAGCCTAGGGCTGGAGGGTTCCCGCTTGTCCCTGGGAATGGGATTCGGATTGGCAACCTGTGAGCTGCCTTGGGAACCGTGTTTCTGCGTTTCTGCATGACCGGGTGTGTGGCCCGTGGACTGTGAGTCCCGTTTCTTCTCCGACTGTGGTCACCGTGCGACGGTGCTGGTACGTGGGACGGTCCCCGTACTTCGTCGGGTTCGGACGTTATTTTCTGTTGACTTGAGAGTCTACTCCTTCATTGACCCTCCACTAGTCGTAGCCTGCCTGCACGCGAGTGGACCCACCAGGGAGTGGTGGAGAGGCTACCCTGAGGACGGTTTTTAGACTGGTTTCCGTCGGGCCCCTCGTCGGTAGCCAGAGTCCGGCTCCAGGGGAAAACTAGTTAGAGGCTAGACCTAGGATGCATGGTCTGTGTGTGCACACGTGGTTGGGGGCAGTTGGACCCACGCTGACGGGCGTGACCCCAGCTAGTCACTTGTTTGTGGTTACTTGTTCGGTATCCGTGCCTCTGGTAGGCGCTACCACGTCAGGCAGTTCACCTACGGTGCGGTGTAAGTCGTCAGGGGACGCTACCGACTGTGCTTCTAGTGGGAGGTACTCCTGTCGAGTCGGGAGTGACAGACTGTCAGTCAGTCTCTGTGACTTCGACCTTCGGATTTTTGGTCGTGTTGACCGTTGAGTTTCGGGTGTTTTGCCGTGACACGTGTGTCGGTTCTCGTGCCGTGGGACTGGTGCTAGTAGCTTTACTGCGGTTGCGTCTTGTTGTGCGGTACTCGCGACCAGACGGTCGGGGTTGCACCTTGGACAGCGTGTCCAGGTTGGCCGTGTCCTGGGAGACTGGCCTCTACGGCGGGGTTGCCGTGTTTTTACTTCGGTAAGTGGTGCTAGTGTGGTCCGGTTCCCGACTGTGAGATCGGGACTTCTCTTTCTGCTTGACCGGTACAGTAGGAGTAGCTGTAGTGCCGAGTTTCGACCGGCCACCGGGTTTACTGTTCCTGCTGTTACTGTTGCTCTTGTAGTTACAGCTTTCCGTGCCGCCGTTGTTCTCAGTTGGGGTTCCGCGGGATCCCTACTGGGCCAGTGACAGGAGGCTCACCCCTGCTTTTCAGGTGTGGCGGTTCTTCCTCGTGGTTCGAGGGTGATGTTCAGAGGTTCTTACTTGCCAGAGTGTTCATTCGGCATGTGGTACGTTTTACTGCTTTAGACTGTACTTTCTGTTGGACTGGACTCTGTTGTAGTAGTAGTTGTTTATTTATGTATGTTAATTGTTGAATTGTCCTGCTTTATTTCCTATTTCTTTGTGCCTCCACACTCCTTCTAGTCTTTCCGAGCCCTCCGGCTCGTGGGCGGCGGTTCGAGTCTCGGGTTATCGGGCCTTCCCGGTAATCGGATTCTCGGGTCGCTACAGAGACCCTGTCTTGAGCTAAGCTTTCATGAAAGCAGAAGGGCCTGTTGTAAAAGTGGCGTGTCCATGCCTTCAACGGTACTCGCTCCGTGTGAGCCGATTTATCCTTGCTAGATCGGGCCAAGTCTCTCCATGTCTTCTTCACGAACTAATAACAAAATTCTATCTCATACCTGCTGGCCTCGTCGGTCTTGTTTCTGTGAAGGTCGTCTAGCACCAGCTCTTCATACATGCGGCTAGCTATAGGGAGACCAGAGATCCTGTGGAATGACCATAAATCCAGGGTAGTCTCGCCCTCTGCAGTAACAAATGTGTTCACCGCCTATAAACCTCTCAATAAGTGCTTGTAACAGCCCCATATTATAGGGGTATCCGTACAACATTGCTGTCACTGCATGGAGGATCCCCACCACATCCAGTGGTACTCTGTAGTAGTTAAGAATACCGATCAACCATTCTGTTGCTCCTTGGTGATAGCGATGCGAGGGGATCACCGCCCACCGGTCATACCAACTTGGCATTGTTTGCCGCAGAACCCCATCCAGAATACAGAGGGGATCACACCCGTCCTTGGCATATTCTCTACCGGAAGATGCCAATACCATTCTAGGGGTAGCTTCATGAGAAGCCCTGTGATGACCGTGCAAATCCTAGCTCGCCGATGACAAGGAGACGGTCTGCAGCCAGAAGCTTTCATACTAACCAAAAAAGCCCAGACATCTTGCACTCGGGTACTGTATTGGACGTGTTAAGCCTTCCAGAAGGTTGGGGTAAGCGAATGAACAAACCCCAAGCATGCTGTCCCTGCCTCGCAAAATAGCGCTTTCCAGGTGCCGACGCTTCACTAGCACAAGTGGATCATCGACCTCCATGTCCTCCGACACAAAGTGCAGTAGGAACTCATACAAGTGTTGGTCCAAGGGGAAGTAACAAGGATAGGACCTAGACCGATCATATTCCCACACGCCATTGACGTGTCGGATCCGGTTCACCTCCACCAGCCCTTCGTCCTCTGCGGCCTCTGCAACGGCTCCCTCAACAAGGTAGTAATACCCTCTGTCCATTGCCGTGAAAACCTCTAGTGTGAGTGTGGGAGCGGTGAACAAGAGCATGGGCCTACCCGTGCGCCGCACGATTAGAGCTCATCTGGCTTCGTGTTCAGTCTCCTCATGAGCTCGACGGTCACCCCCGAAGCGAGCCATTGAGTTCGATAACTAGGGAATAGACAAAGAATGAAGTCCCATGTTAGAAGATAAAAAATCAAATGAAAATACATGGACCGTCTGTCTTCGTCTCCAACTGCGACAGACGACCCGTGGGGGGCATTTGTTGACAATGTTATCATTATCAAAATTTGTGCAATAAATATGCACGGATTACGAGGAGATCGGACTGATCCTTTGAAAGCACAATAGTCCAACATGGCAGTTAGCAACCACAACAACCGGTCAAATGTGAATAGTAGATGTTTTTTTAAGGGGTTCAATATATAGCGGTCCCTTTACTAACTTGGACCGGATTTGAGCGCCCCCATTAGCTATTTGGTCAGGGTGGGGCCTGCCAGCGACCCCACCTGGACCAGGTGCGGGCGGGGAGCGCCCCCACCTTGACTAGAGGAGGCCCACGAGCACCCCGTTCATCCTCTGTCGCCAGAAGCCTACACCTTGACAATGTGAGGGTGGGGAGCGCCCCCACCTTGACAAGGTGCGGCCTATGAGCGCCACATTCTTCTCGAGCGCCAGCAGCCATCACCCTGACCAAACCCAGCCCTTCTAACGCCAACAACATCTTGATAAGGTGAGGGCTTCCAGCGCCCTCACCCTGACCAAACCCAGCCCCCCAGCGCCAACAACATCTTGACAAGGTGAGGGCTTCCAACGCCCTCACCCCTCTGTCGCCACCAGCTTGCATCTTGACAAGGTGAGGGCTTCCATCGCCCCCACCTTGACCAAACTAGGCGTACCAGCGCCCCTTCCTCCTGTCGACACTTGGATCGAGTGAGGGATCCCAGCATTCTCACCCTGACCAAACATGAAGCGCCAGTGCCTATTCTTCGCGGCTGCCGATCGACAACCCTTGGACCAAGTGAGGGGTCCCAGCGCCTCTACCTTGACTAGATGAGGGCCGGGAGCACCCCCAGTTGGACCAGCTGACCCTAGTCAATGCCCTCACCATGACCTGGTGACTCCTCCCAGCGCCTCCTCCCAGCGCCAACCGGATCAGGCTCTTCTGTTGCCTATAAATACGAGGGGAAGCCCAACAGTCAAGAGAGACGACACACACGTTCAAGGGAAGACAGACACAAAGAAGCAACATGAGTATTTGAGATTTTGTTCTGTTTGTGCTGAAGCCTGTTCTCTTTGTGCTGAAGCTGGTGTTTGTCCTTCGCATAGGGTATGTTATAATTGATAATAAAAGGGAGTTTCAATCTCTAAAGGGCGTTGTCAAAATGTTCTTGGACACTGTTGTCAAAATGTTCATGAACACCCTCTAGCACAACTACCAGTCAATGGCCCACACTGGTTGATTCCTAATCATTGAACCTCCAAATTATCAATGGTCTCCAATTAATCTCTTGTCAGTTGATTCCCAATTGATTTTACATCTCCAGTCCTTCGTCCAGCCCGGTTGCCCTGTCTAGCCCGGCTGTCCCAGCTCACCGAGCTGTCCCAGTTCATCCAACTGTCTCAGTTGACCCAACTGTCTCAGTTCACTCAGCTACCCCAATTGACTCAGCTACCCCAGTCGACCCAGCTCTCCGAAGTCGACCCAGCTGACTTGCCCAATTGATCAGTTGGCCGGCTGCACTCGGTTCAGACCATGTTTTGGGCCGTAGTCCCTCCTGACGTTTACTTCAGCCCGTCTATTCCAGTCACTGACATAAACCCAGTTTTGCTCCAGGTCAGTTATGATCCGGACATCTATTATCTCCCAGTCACCAGTTTTGCTCCGGATCAGTTACATCTTGGCCACTTCCTCTGAAGTTGTGGTCGTGCCACCGCCCCTCTGCATGCCTCGGCTATGCCATGGCGCCTCGCCCCAGCATGCGGGCATATCTATTGTTCCAGCATGCTGCGCTCCGAACATGCACCCAGTCCAGCACGCTAGCGCTCTCAAGGATTCCCAACTGCTCAACTTGAGCGGAAACCAGATCCCTGCACAGTCAATCAGGCATTAGCAGTGTTGCGTTCAGGGCCGGCGCTTTCCAGCACATAGTCCCCTACGAGGGACATCGTCAGATAAACGACTGAGTTCTTTCTAATGCAATGACCCGGGGACCGTCATTCATGACGGAACTGTCCCGTTGCTTGCACTTAATATAGAACTCCTGTTGTACCCCTGCCATGCCTTTCACGGCTTCCATTAATGAAATGTGGATGATTATATTCATTTTATTCCCACTTTCATGGTCCTCTGATCATTGAGTTATTGGAGTTTCATGCCTCCACATCAACAATTATACCACTCCCCTTATATCATGGCTTTTTTGAGGTATTCAACCCTTTCAATGGAATGAGTAAAGGTGTTCGGATTCAATCCGATGTAAATAGACATTGTCCGCTTGCGGTCGGTGGGGATGACGTTCTGCACCCGAATCCTCACATCACCTGACATATTCACACTCGTGGAGCCCCTCTTTGATCCTAGTTATTAAATAGCTATCCCGTCATCCAGTATCGTGTTCCCTTGTGTGTCCTCGATGTCTTCTCCTGATATTCGGCTTGCCAAACGAATCACAGAAGGAGATAAAGAGGAGATATATTTCCCCTCCAAAGCGGGGGAAAACAATAGGGAAACTTGATTGCAAGGTAGTAGACACTCCAATTAAAGTAAACGATAGATTGAAATTGGAAAGCGGCGATCTCCTATCTGAAGCTGAGAAGGGAAGGTAACAAAGGCTAGTTGGTAAACTACTGTATCTATCCCTTACCAAACTTGACTATCACCTATGTTGTTAGTGTTGTGAGCCAGTTCATGCATGCTCCTCGCACTGGTCATTTGGGGGCTATTGATAGACTTTTAAGGTATATCAAGTCATGTTTGGGTAATGGTTTACTATTCACCAAGACTGATGATTCGAAACTTGAAGCCTATGTTAATGCTGATTGGGTTGGTTGTCAGGATGATAGGAGGTCCACTCGTGAGGATATTGGGCCAACCCGAAAATCAGACCAGATGCAGATAAGGCAACACTGTCAGGACTAAGGTTTGCAGAATCGGATCGGTATCGGCCGGATCGGCTGACCCGATCGGTTTTTGGGCTTACCGATCCGATCCCGAGCCAACCTTTCCTGATCCTTCACTGGGAGCATGGGGATCGGTCGGGATCGGCTTGACTCGGCTAGGATCGGGTTGGATCGCCCGATTCCACCCAGTTCCAGGCGATCCCCATGGCCGATCTGGACTGATGCTAGGTTTTTTTTAAAAAAAAATCAGAGGGGAGAAGCAGAAGATCGACGACGAAGAAGAAAAAGAAGAAGGATTGAAGAAGAAGAAGAAGAAGAAGAAGAAGAAGAGGAAAATACTGAAAATACTTACCGTCGCCGCCGTTCCTGCATCCTCCTCCTCCTCCGCATCCTCCTCGTCCTCGTGATCGGCCTCCCTCGGAAGAAGAAGATGAAGAGAACACGACGCCGCCACCATCGCCACCCACAGCTGCCGTTGACCTCCTCCTCCTTCCACGCCTCCTCTGCCTTTGTTATCCTGTAAAAGTAAAAGTGAAAAAGTAAACACAGAGAGAATAGGTTAAAGAGGGAAGTGAAATATTAGAATATTATATTTATACAAAACCCCCTGAAAAATTTGATACATAGGCAACTAACCTCGATGCGTTCGGCGGTTTGGATCGGCTCTGAATCGTTCCAGGATCGGTTCGGATCAGCCGATCCCACCGATCCGAACCGGTTTTGGATAGACCGATCCGATCCCGATCCCTGAGTTTACCTTCCTTGGTTAGGACACCCTCTTGACTATAGAAGATCTCCATCGGTTAATATTTGTAGTATTTTATTAGTTTTTTTATGTTCCCTATGTTAGTGCATGTGTCATTAGGGTAGTTTATATTTTCCATTATAGAATCTTTTGTATTTTTTAAGAGGATAGATTTTTTGTATTCCCTAGATATAGTGGATCTCTTATGTTTTCAAGAGATGTCTAGGGTCCTTAGGGTGGCTCCTTGAGCCTTGAGTCCTCTTTACTCTTTATATAAGGGTTGTATTCTTCCTTATTATGCAATGCTGAATTAGTTAGGAAAACAAAAATCTCCTTGTGAGAGCTCGTTGCCCTCCAATGGAGGTGGGGTGACAGGCCCCGGAGTAAGAGATCCCAATATCCTTCTTCTCCGTCAGCCATCAACCATCCTCCCTCCTACAGCCACTGCGACCACCCTCTAAGCGGCAGCTGCAACCACCGCCGGAGCTGCCAGCAACCCCCGTGCCCCTGCCACTGGTGATAACGGTCCCTTTGTTCGTCCCGCCAACTGCAACACTACCTCCCCAGCCTGCAACCCCCCCCCCCCTTCGCCGCCCTTCTTCTCCCACTCAGCTCCTGACTCTCTCCTACCACAATCCCCTTCCCCGCCACGCTTTGCCCTTCCTCCACCCTTCCACCGTCCCTAGAGGACACGTTGCCCCCCACCCCACTCTCTTCTCTCGTCTGCGGACCTCCCACTCTGCAGCAACACACAAAGCCTGCCCCCACCATCTGTCCTCCTCCCTCCACCCTGCCACGCCGTCAGTGAGCCTAGCCCCCCGAGCCCCCCCCCCCCTGCGTCGCCTTCCACAACTGCCCCCGCTGCCGTCTTCTATTGTGCCGCCCTTAACCTCCCGCCGCACTGGCCTCTTCCTCCGCTTGCTCCAGAGCAGCCCCAGCTATTGGCCGATGCGTCCATGCTCCGCCTCCCAGCACGCCTCCATCTATCCGCTAGTAGCACCCGCGCACCCCGCCAGCCACAGAACTCCGCCGGCCAAACCCTTGGCAGCCGCGATCCGGACAGCCTTCGCCCCATTGGCTCCGGTAGACGCCCAGCCCCAGCCAGCGTCGTCGCCTCAGGCTGCCGTTGCCTTCGTTGACCCCGCTTCCTGCGACGTTGATCGTCCACACTCAATGCCAACTGCCACAATCCACTCCATCGCATTCACAGAACCACCCCAAACTCACCGCCTGCAGCTTTTGGACCTCTGCCTCACCTAGTGACCTGAGCCTGCAGACCAGTCGCTCACGCCGTCCGCCTCTGCCATCGTTGCCCTCCATCTTGACGGCCACACAACAGCCCCCACCATCTCCGGCCACTGCTTCCCATCTCTCTTTTCTCTCTCTCTCTCTCTCTCCTGCTATTGTAACAGAGTCCAAAAAAAGAGAGCAACAAAAAAAAAGCACAAAAGAAAGAGAGGAAAAATAGAAAATTATTTCTTAAAAAAGAGAAAAAAAACAGAAACAAGAAATATAGACAAGAAAAAGAGAGAAAAAATCACAGACTCGACTATCCCACATCATCCACTATAGGTTATTGTACTTTTCTTGGTGGGAATCATGTCACTTGGAGGAGTAAGAAACAATCTATATGTGCCGAGCTATGGCTCAAAGACTTACCAAGTTGTTGTGGTTCAAAATTCTGATGAACGGCATTGGAGTAAGGACTGAACTTCCAATGAAGTTGTATTGTGACAACAAGAGTGCAATAAGCATAACAAGTAACCCAGTTCAACATGATCGGACCAAACACATTGAGATAGATAGACACTTCATTCGAGGAAAGATTGGCTATGGTGAATTGTGTCTACTTTATGCTCATTTCAGGTAACAACTCACTGATGTGTTCACTAAAGGCATCCCAAAAGAAGCCTTTGTGTCTATCCTTGGCAAACTGAAGATGTTGAATATCTATGCTCAGCTTGAAGGGGAGTGTAGAGAGTAAATAGCCCAGCCGGGGTAGTTCTGTAAAATATTGTTATATACAATACTTATTTATTATCTCTGTTTATCCCCCTAATTAGAGTTATAATAACTGGGGGGGTTATGCACAGTTTGTCATTTACCCAAGTCAATGTTAGAGGAAGGGGGAGGCTACGGACTGTGCATGTGTGAATCTAAAACAGCCGTAAGCCTCCACCTAGGGTTTCTGCATCCTCTCTTATCTCTCTTTGTTGTCATAGACACCATGAGTATGCCAAACAAACAATAACCAACACAATATTTCCGCTTCTCCCCTCAGCAGAAGCTGATGACAGCCCCCTCCCCCCTCAGGCCAACATAAGTCTCTGAGGTCAAGATGAGAACCCACGTGAGCCCCGGTTTGGTACCCATGGTATTCAATACCGCCTGGTACGTACCGGTACCAGCCTTGACCGGTACGGTACCTTGCATTTTGCTCAGTGGTGGTAGTTGATACCGCAACCTCGCAGCTGGCCATGAAGTGCTTAACTGCTTATCGATGAAATTTCAATCCAACTCATGCAACTTCAACTTCAAACCAAAGTTTAACACGGCAACACCTTAATGGGCTTAATCCTAGACTGCACATGAGACAATGATTCCAAGACGAACACTTTTTTTGAAGGTTGCAAAGCCACTGACAGTCCCTACAGAGTGGATGTTTCCGTGCTTCCTCCACACAGCCACAACAGAAGACAGGAAAAAAATGAACAAAAAAGGGGGGTCATTGAACATCAAGATATCTGTGATTTAATCTGCCTGAATGTGTGTCTGTGACTGCTATTCCTCTATGCTGTGTCATGCTGTCACTGATTTGGACTTTGGGTCTGCTGCATTGCCAGCTTCACAGATGTCGGCCTGCCGCCATTGTCACAACCTTTATGTTCAGATCTGATTGTGCTGGTGCCACCATCATTGGGAACCTGCAGTGTCCGAAGTAAATGCGAGCAAGAAAGTGCTGATCTGAAGGCTTGAAGACGTCCCTCATTTGTGAGAATCCTTGCACTCTTCCCTATCGCTTTCCACCAACTGCAGCCTGCCTTCTTTTGTCCATTCTCTTTTCATCCCTCCTTGTTGCCCACCAGCATGTTTGAAACCTTTGTGTTCGTCTGGATTTTAACTTTCCTTCTTGGGTCCAAAGGCACCTAAAGCCTAGACAGATCCAACCCAAGCGTATTTGCAGGCTCTTTCCACCCTTTAAACTGTGTACGTCCATCCTAATAGACCAAAACATGATTTGGTCCTACCTTGTCTTTGGGAGCAGCAAGTATTTCATGGAATCTGTGGACCACTACAATTAATCTGATTACCAAACCTGACAGTTGAAAGAGAAAACAGTGTTAGTAAAAGTGGGTGAGCATCTGCATTTGCCACCCAATTCAATTATTAAACAACAGTTTTGGAGTTGCAGATAATTGGATCATTTCTAGATTGAATATTTATGGAAAGTTCACTAGATATAGCATAAGCTTGACTATAGAATCCAAGGATTGTCCTGCATCACATAATGGATG
This sequence comes from Amorphophallus konjac, assembly GCA_022559845.1. Classification (NCBI taxonomy): domain Eukaryota; kingdom Viridiplantae; phylum Streptophyta; class Magnoliopsida; order Alismatales; family Araceae; genus Amorphophallus; species Amorphophallus konjac. The sequence goes on from CM040121.1 coordinate 18,574,999, forward strand.
ATGTCAGAAGGGCTGGGTAATTTTTAAAACATTTTTGCTTTCAGTGCGATTATTTAACATGCACATGCGAGGTGACTAGTACTGAATGTTAGTGTGCTGAAAGGAAAAGTTCTAAATATTAGTCAAATTGAGTCCCTTGCCAATGTTCGCATTTGGCTACATTCTTTGAAAGCCTGACATGCAACGCATATTATTATCTATGTTTTGAAACCAGCCACTTTTTGACTGTGAAATGTGGCTAGTTTAGAAAATGCACTTTTGATGCAGAATGGCTAACCTAAACAAGTCCGACTAGGTGACTAAGCGAGATCAGCAACACGCTACAATATATCGGCAAATAAACTGTCACGCACACGAACTCCGAGAGTGATAAAACTTGATAGTAATAGAAGCTATGCTCTAGGAAGGCATCCCTTGCAGTGAGAAATGTTAGACCGAATGGTAGGTATGACTACCACGGTCTAGGGTAGCAAGCACACACACACAAAGACGTCAAACGGCGCTCTCAGGTGGTACGCTTAGAAGCACACAATCTGACGATGATTAATAATATATCGAGCTAGGAAGTCCTACACACTCAACGGCGACAGAAATAACCAAATACGAAACGAGCAAGAGTTGAGCGGACTATCATCTCCAACTGACTCGCTGAAGAGCTCGGCACACAGGCAAGTCCGCGTAGACCCAGGGAATGTACTCGCAGCATCGAATGTTGAGCCGAACCTGAAGGGGTGGCCAACGGTTCAGTGGTTGTGACAAGCGGATGGGGCGGCGTCTGCCGCTGCTGGCAGGGGGCTGGCACGTGGCGGTAGACGATTAGAACCGGGACTGCTGGTGGTGAACGGCCAGGTGGGCGGCCCAGGGCATCAGCGGAGGGCCGCTGTAGGCGGTGGAGGCCAGCAGGGCTAGAGGCCGGCGCGTGGTTGTGGGGAAATGCCTAGTACTGCTTGGGCGTTGCCGGGAACGGCCAGCGCTTGCAGGCGGCGCAGATGGGGCCGGGGCGACCAGGTGAACAGGGGCCGTTGCGGATGGCGTCCACAGCGTGGGGCGCAGGGAAAGTTGCAGGTGGCCTGGATGTGGCAGGAAGAAAGGGGAAGAAAGGGGAAGGAAGCGAGGGTGGTCATCGGCCCTGCCGACAGGGCGACCGGGCTTGGGGTGGCACGTGTGGGTGACGAAGGTGGCAGTGCAGCGGCCATCCTCTGGTGCCGCAGAGGACGGCGGGAAAGATGGCAGCTGTTTCGGGGTGAACGGAGGTTGGCATGGATGGCCGCAGGTGAAGGGGGCGACGACAGTGAGATCCTGCCGGTGCTACAGTGGTCGGCAGGAAGGGAGATCGGAGGCGGCGGTCTGGGCAGGTTTGCAGGGTGGCAGGCATTGGGGGTTTGCGGGCTAGGGTTGCAATGCGGGTCTTGAACGCAGCAGGAGGAAGAAGAGGAAGAAGAAGAGGTTGAAGGGGGTTGTCGGGCGCAGGGGAGGAAGGGGGGGGGGAGATGCAGAGGGAGATTCGAGAGAGGGAGGGAGAACCAAGGGCTTCACACCCTACAGAGAGAAGTTGGCGGCTCTTTCAAATTCTCAATCATCCAACTTCATTGACCTAAAAAATTGAGATTACACCATTATTTATAGAGGATGGAACCCTAACGGTCCTCCTCCGAACTCTACGACCAAAATATTCCTATGACCAAAAAATAGTGCGAAAATCGCACCCAAAAATACAGAAAAATAGAAAATACCACTAATGGGCCTCACTATCGATAAAATGACATACTAATCAAATACAAAGTATATCAATCAACTAATGGACCATCATCAAGCCAAAGAGATGCTGGTGTCACTGCTGGAGACCTCCGTCGGCGGTAAACGCCGGTCGGGTCGAACTGGATCTGTGCTCGGGTGTCCTCACCAAGTTTGGATTTGCACAATATGATCAAATGCCTTGACTTATGCTTGTCTTTTCAGAGTGTTTACTAAATTGCAACCTAAGAAATTGCATACTGGTGACTGCTGGAGCCTTGGCAGCAGGTTTTTGGTTGGAGCGAGTGATTGAATTAAACAATGTGGAACTGGTATTGGATTTTTCATGTGAAATCCTTGTAGCTGATGTTGAACCAGCTGCAAGTGTCTGTTTCAGACAAAGATCAGTTGCAGACGTTTCTGCTTTTTTCCTGCTGCAAATAGGGCTTCGGTTAATAATGCTTTATTGAATCTTATGTAACTGTTTTTTTTTCTGCAACTTGCTCAGGCCTTCGCCTAAACTTTTATTGTGTGCCATGATTATCCTGATCTCTTGTTTCCATTTTATTCCCTATTTATATAGTTTTGAGTTAATATTCTTTAATATGATGAATTTGATTAATAGTTAAAAATCCTTTCCCTTATGGCTCTATGATTCTGCATTTGAAGGTCCAAACAATTACCTTACTTGGAGAAGTATGGGGCATTGGACCTGCCACCGCTCTTAAACTTTATGACAAGGGACACCGCACATTAGACGACTTGAAAAATGAGGAGTCACTAACCAGTGCTCAGAGGCTAGGAGTTAAATATTTCAATGACATAAAACAGCAGATTCCACGAGAGGAGGTAATGATAATGCTCATGTACCCTGTAAGAAATCTGTCTATTTTGCTTATTTAAGATTATTATTCCATCTTTTGGGCAAGGAAGGTTAAAGAGATGGAGGCTCTCTTACAGAAAGCTGGGGAAGCCATTTTACCTGGGGTGAGTTATGTGACAATTTTATCATGTTGCGGTCTTACATTTAGTTCTTCTGTTCATCTAAGTGTAGATCATTGGCTCTGCTAATGATTCTATTTTCAGTCACTGGCATGTCTGATTCAGTCAATAGAACGATTACAACACCTTTCCTTATCATATGCTAACTTTCAGCTGCCGGGATAGAACATTAGGTTTGAGCAAATAGAAGAAAAGATCATATCCATGAGAGACAAGACACATGTGGTTACATTTTGATAGAGAAAAGGTATATGGAGGGCTGCGGAGGGGCTTAGTTGTCAGTCTGTATGTTCAAATGAAAACTTGATTTTCATGGAATCTAGTCTAACCATACCAGCATTTATAAATCGGATGGATCATGGAGGTAGATCAAAGTGAGTTGTTTTCTTGAAGGTGTTCCTAACTTATAAACTTAACTGAAACAAATTCCCACATTTCTTGCCACCAACACTTGTTTTGTGATTTTCATGGGAAGTTGGAGGACCATTTAGTAGGGTACTTCATGAGTTCTTGTGCATCCCTTTTTTTCCAGATCATCTTCCTAGCTTTCCTTCTCCCTTATCTGCTTCCTGCTGCTTCTCCTGTCCTTGTCTGCTGGTTGCGAATAAACCATTTTTGCTGTTGTGCTGTTCACCTTTGACTACTCCACCGGGAGATGAGCGAAGGGTTGGAATGCATACGTGCAGTATAGAAAGTAAGAAGCCAACATCTGGGTAATTTTATTAAAATATTAATCTTTATATACCAAGTAGGAAACAGCAGATATTGTTGCTATCTCAGATGCTCAAACATAAAATTACTAGATAGAGGTCCTGTTATCTTTCTGAAAGTGGCCAGTGTCACTTAACATACAAGAGAAAAAGCCACTTAACATAAAAGGAAAAAAATGTAAAAGCTGCAGTTATAGATTCTAGCATTGTTTGCTTCTATCCATATTTAAAAATAGCCAGTAAATTGAATGCTTTGTAGCCTATTGAATTGTGATAAGGATCAAAATAACTTTTGGATCAGCTAATTTGGACTGCATTTCTTGATTCTGTAATTCTATAGAATTAACTGGATTCAATATAACATTGGAATCGTATCACTTGTATAACTTTTTAACAGTTATATTAAACACATCAGAACTGTAATAGCAATCATTCAAATTTTTAGAAACTGTGAAGCTGACATTTTTCCTTTTGTATTCCATCTACTGTGGCTGCTTTCCTTTATTCTCCGCAGTATCGTAGTGAAACCTTTTGAGTACTCATTTTTGCGACTCAAATGGCCAAACCTGTTGTAGCTGTAGCAAATTATAAAAAGAATTTTAAGACTTCATATTTTTCACTTTTTTTTCTATCGAGCTGAAAGTTGAAAATGATATTACACCTCTGATCAACCAAACATGAATAGAAAAGGATATGTGGAGCTCATAGCTGTGAAAAAAAATCTTTCATCAGATACGATATCATTTCCAGATTGTCATGAATTCTGGTTTGTGATTATTTGCATGCTTTAAGCTCATCTAGTATTCTTTCATTTTAGCTGCTTTAATATTTTATCATATATATATATATATGTATGTATGTATATATACATTTTTTGTGTTCTGTGGTGGTGGTGTTTGTTAGATCAGTAAACACTCAAAAGTTGAATCCTGATGACTATTCTAGCCCAAAGATGTTATTCTGGTAAATGTGTTTTTGCTTAGGAGACAATGCCTCTCATTTCTCAGTCATTGGAATTGCATCGGGTATTTCTTTATAGTTTTTTCTGGTTTGCAAGGATTGGCCTTAAATGGCCCAAAAAATTCATAAGAAGCCATCTCTGTAAAACCTAAATGGTTTCTCCCAGCAATCGGCCAGATCAGGTCTCATGGTTGGATTGGGGCGCCTCAATCCTGATCCGAATGACCTTTTCTTGTCTGAAACAGGCAAATCCTGTAGCTATGGGATGACATGATATTGTAAACATAATCCCGTGACAGGATCCTGACTTCTACCTGAAAATAGAATCCTGGTTAGTGGCTTGTGGTTTCATCCAAGAGATGTTCTATAACATTTTGCTTTTGTTTTGTTGTGCCGTAATGGCTTTCTTTTATTGTTATTATCTTCTCACATTGGCCTTTCTTTCTGGGGAAGGCCTTGTTTCTTTTTTTAATTTGGAAGTCTTAATGAGGGCAGACTAATAGTTTCCATGGTCTTCCATCTTGTATGCCGTTTCTTGAGTACCATTTATAGACCTGAATTGCTTCTTAACCTCTGCAAACGTGTTGTCTCTTCTGTTACTTTCTCCGTTGAACATTTTATTTACCTGCTATCTTTTCATATAATCTTAAATATGTTATTTGTTTTCATGCCATGGTTATCCTCAATTGACAATTTGAAGATGAAATTTGTTGGTTTTGAAGGTAATTATTGTTTGCGGAGGATCATATAGACGGGGAAAGGCTTTTTGTGGGGACTTGGACATAATAATAACCCATCCAGATGGGCAAAGGTCGAATTTAGTGAGACCAGCATTACTTTTGTTCCATTCATGTAGATATGTTTGGTGCTCTATTTAATGTAAGCATCATTTTTTTACTGTAAGTAAAAAATGTCTGTTTTGTTCTGCAATTTTGTCCTGATATACATAGAAGGCAAAATCATTTGGCTGCTTGAAGTGAACCAGGCCACAATTTGACCAATTTCAGAAAATTTGGGCCAAGCAAGTGAATTTATATTGATGATTCTGGTGTTTTGGCCAAAATTATTCCAAAGGCGCAAATGACTATGGCTTGGTTCTTAACTTCTTATCTCATTCCTCTTGAATTTCTGCCAATTTGAATGCCAAATCTGGCTGATCCAAGCCAATTTGGGTGCTCTCCAGGTGATTCGGCTAACTTCCAGCTGAATCCTCTTACTGATCATGGTTCACACCTGCCCAAATTGAATTTTCTCCTGACAATCACAATTTTAACTGCTGCTTTGATGAGGATCAGCCAAATTTTCCTGCTGTATCTATGTGTAAGCTAAAGCTAATTGATGTAACTTCTAGTTATTGCGGCTTGGTTGGATGCTTTTTCAAGCTTTCCCCCTTACAATTCTTCTCTTTCTTAAGTGTTGACGTTTTTAGATATGTTTATTTAGATTTTTTTAAAAAAACAAAGGATATATTTTTTATTTGTTGAATTATGAACAATTTTTATTGTCTACAGTAAGGTAGATTTGATTTATCCTTTAAGAAAATTTTAGTCTATAAGGAGTCGGTATCATCAATGAACGGTAGAAGATGGCATCATTCAAGTGATTGTAGCACTGCATACATTGTTTGGCTATCTCATGGTTAGAATTTGCCATTACAAAAGTTAGACTTGGCCCTTATGAAAAGGTTTTTCTACTTGCTTGTCCTAAAGGTTCGTCCCATGCTGATCGCTAAGGAACCGATTTATGAAAAGTTAAACTGCTTAAGTCACATGTACCATACTAGGGTAATTGTTTAACTCACGAAAATAAATGAGTAAATAAATATTTCTTTCTTCTTTGAAGAAGAAAGTGTACATTAGTGGTTATTTAAGTAGCAGGTGTATTATTATTTCCGCGAATTTAGGTTTATCATATGATTTGGGTTCGGGTATAGGACATTTCCCCATCGACTGTAGTTGATATTTATTTACATCGGCATAAAATCCGAATATCCTTGATTAACTGTCAAAGAAACACTTTTCGACCTCCACAATATCTGCTGTAATATTGGGGGATTTTATCTAACAGATTTGATCAAAGAGATCATTAGAGATACACATTTGCAGGGGAAAACTAAACATCATTCTTTGAATTCATCTTTACAAAATACACGAAATCCCGATTACATAGTCGGGTCATTTGATTTACATTTGGCTTCATTCCACCACTAGACTATTGAATTTGAGTTTGGATTATATTTGTAATTCTTGACTGTTGAACCCTGAAATTTGCTGAAAAAAGGAAGGAAAAAAAAGAAGGAAAAAAAAAGAGAGAAGAAGACGAGAGAGAGAGAGAGAAGAAAATCCCCCTCCGTCCCTTGCTCTTTCTGTCAATTGAAAGGCAGACCGGTGGGGGACCCCCTCCGATGGTCTAGACTGGAGGGACCCCCCCTCCGGTAGCTTTAGACTGGAGGGTAAACTCCCTACGGTGGCATGGGACCGGAGGGAGCTCCTTCCGGTGTGCAGCTAATCGGAGGGGGGGTCCCGTCAAAGTAGACCAGAGGCACCCCCTCCGGTGTTGCAGACCGGAGGGGTGGCCCTCCGGTCAAAAGACTCAAAACAGAATCGGAGGGGACCCCCTCCGGTCACTACATGACCGGAGGCACCCCCCTCCGGTCCCTTTTTTTCTGGCCCACACATAAAAAAATAAGAAAAGAAAACAGCTAGAAAAGAAGAGAAGGGTGAGGAGAAAGAGGCCCACCTGTTGAACTTCCACCGGAGGGGCAGTTTAGGAAGCCACCACCGCAGGCACCCCCCTTTAGTCCAGTCCCCAATCCCTATATAAAGAGGGGAACGCAGCATGCAAGAGAGGACTGGAACGAGGCAGAGCAGCAGCAGATGAAGACTTAGGAGGCCCAAGTGATAGGAGCAGGTGCAGTCCTGGCCAGCTCTGCCTGGGAGAGAGGGAAGGGATGTGGTCACCACAGTTGAGCCCCCCCGGGAGTTCTGGTCACCTCCATTGGGAGTGGTGATCCTAAGAGGTCCTTCAACTCTTGCAAATGATCAAAATGGGCAAAGCTTCTGCAAATGGACTTGTTTCATTCAAATGGGTTGATCAAAATGGGCTTGTTTCATTCAAAAGCAAAATCAAATGGCCGTACAAATTGAACAAAAATGATTGGGCTTATTGCATTCAAAGTCATTCAATGGTAAAATCAAGATGGCTTTACAAATTAAACATAAGTGATTGCAAGTCTTAGAAACTATCAAGGTTCTAAGAACTTTGTGGAAAAAGCACTGGAAAGGTGAAAACTTACAGAAATACCTCCGGTGGCGGGAGAATTGCAGAAATACCCTCGGTGGTGAGAAAATTGCAGAAACACCCCCAGTGGCGGGGAAATTGTAGAAATACCTCTAGTGGTCAAAAAATTGCAGAAATATCCCCGATGGCGGGAAAATTGTAGAAATACCCTCGGTGGCAGGAAAATTGCATAAACACCCCCTCGGTGGTAGGAAAATTATAAAAATGACCCTGATGATGGAAAAATTGCATAAACATCCCCGATGAAGGGAAAATTGTAGAAATATCCTCGGTGGTGAGAAAATTGTAGAAACACACTCGGTGGCGGAAGAACTGCAGAAATACCCCCAATGGTCAGAAAATTTTAGAAATACCCCCGATAGCGGGAAAATTACAGAAATATCCCCGGTGGCGGGAAAATTACAGAAATACCCCTGGTGACGAAAAATTACAGAAATACCCCTGGTGACGAAAAATTACAGAAATACCCCGGTGACGGAAAAATTTCAGAAATTTTTCCGATAGCGGAAAAATTACAGAAATATCCCCGGCGGTGGGAAAATTACAGAAATACCCCGGTGACAGAAAATTATAGAAATATCCCCGGTGGTTGGAAAATTTTAGAAATACTCCCGATGATGAAAACATTACCAAATCACCCCGATGGCGGAAAAATTACAAAAATACCCCCAATAGTGGAAAAATGCAAAAAGACCCTGAAATATCAAAAAATTGTGAAAATACCACATTTGTGGGAAAGTTGCATGAAAGTCATTGTTCAGTCTAGCTAGAAACTGTACAAAGTTTTCGGTTTGTCTCAAAATTACCAAAAAATGCTCTTGTTCCAGTTGACGGCTGTTTGCACGACTCGGTGGAGCGAGACCACGCCCCTTCCCTGAAGCGGTGTGCGTTCTCCTGAGTTCGGCTTATGGCCAGTGTTGGCAGTATCGGCCGAAACCGATACGTTTCGGCCGAAACGTATCGGTTTCGGCCTATACCGACACCGAAACGGGCCTTTGCACTATAGCAGGTCCGATACCAAAAATAATATATTTTTTAATGATTTCGGACCGAAACCGACCGAAACCTAACCTGTTTTCGCCGAAACCTAACTTGTTTTCGGGCCGAAACCTAACATTTTCATAGATTGCCCCCTTTTCTAACTGTTTTGAACCGGTTTCGGCCGAAACCGAAACCGATACCGATACCGAGTCGTATCGGTTTCGGACCCGACCGAAACTGAGTCCGAAACCGACACTGCCATCCTTGCTTATGACTAACCATTCAAATCCATGTATCTTTTTCATGGCCGAGAGCTATCATGTCCGAAAACTTAAAAATGGTGAAATTATAAATAAATCCTGGAAAGTCGAGAAATCAATATGAGGAATACCCAAGAAGTCGAATGACGGGGTTATTTCCGAGAAGTCAAGAAATCAAGACGAGAAATGCCCAAGAAGTCGAATGACGGGGATATTTCCGAGAAGTCATGAAATGAAGACGAGGAATACCCAAGAAGTCAAATGACAAGGTTATTTCTAAGAAATCAAGAAATGTAGACGAGGAATACCCAAGAAGTCAAATGGCGGGGCTATTTCCGAGAAGTTAGGAAAGGAAGTCAGGAGCGCCCAGGAAGTCAAATGACGGGGTGATCTCCAAAAAGTCAAGAAATGGCAGATATGTCCAGGAAGTTAAGAAGTGACAAGGCTATCTCTGGAAAGTCAAGAAGTGGTCGATATGCCCAAGAAGTCAAGACATGGCGGGGATATCTCCGAGAAGTCAAGAAATGTCAAATATATGCCGAAAAGTCAGAATGACAAGAATGCCCATAAAGTCAATCAGTGACAGGGCTATCTCCAAGAAAGTACGAAATTGTAAGAATATCCTAAAGTTTTGAAAAACTGCAGGAATACCATGATAGAGGGAAAATTACAAATATACCCCGCCTCAAGCGGGAATGTCCTTTATGGACACCAACCCAACTTAAGGGTCCAATTACAATCAAAAGAGTGATTGTGACCATGAAGCAACTCCGAGGGATCGACAATGATCATCTTGGCGATCCAACGGTCCTCGTGATCTATGTAGTCTGAGGCGCGCCTTAGAGGTGAGGCGGTGGCTGCTCGCCTCGCTCTGGCCACAGTTTGTTTCACTCTCTCTCTATCTCACATAGACACACAGAATTTGATTTTTGACAGTGGTTTGTTAAATTCTATGTGAATTGAGTGAGTCATAATAATTTGAATCATAGGATTGAATGAATTTAGGAAATGTGTTGACTTTATATATGTATTTTTATGATATTTAGACATATAATTTATTTTTTGAATTATATATACATATTTTAAAAAAATCTCGCCTCAAACGTCTCAAATGCTTAGGCCATCGCCTAGGCGTTTGAGGCATGAGGCGACCCCCTGGTCGCCTCGGCCGCCTCACGCCTCAGACTACATAGCTCGTGATGGAATTCAAGTTCAACCGTCCGATCAAGGAACAAAAGTAAATTCAATGACCCGATCAGGACGAAAGTAAGTTCAAAGATCAAAATGTTGACTGAAGCAAATTCAAAGGCTCTAGTTGCAACTGAATATAATTCCAAAGACCCGATTACACAATCGGGACCATATGTAAAGGTCTTGAAGGACCGATTGTAATTCAAATCACGTATGTTCAAGGAAATAAAGCCTTCAAATTTCTTTGCAAGAGTATGTACCCGTAATAGGAGATCATCAAGATCATTTATGTCACAACGAATAGAGGCAAAAGGCGTTGTTCGACAGTTACTCAAAGGTGTTCGGACTTATTCCGCTGTAAATTAACACCGACCCCGGTTGGTGGGGAAAAGTCCTGTACACGAACTTTAAATCGTCTGATAAACTTAAAACGCGAAATAAAGAAATACAAATAAATATGCTGATGATACACAGAGCCACCCAAATTTTAATTCATCATCAGCGTGTCCGCATTTTTATTTATTTTTCGCGTGTAAATATTGACCCATCCTGGGTATCTCTATACTTTTGGACCATTTTCTGGGTATTTCTATAGTTTCTGACCCTTCCAGAGTATATTTATAATTTTTGACCCTTCCAGACCCTTCTAGGGTATTTTGGCAGTTTTCAACCTTTCTGGGGTATTTTTGCAGTTTTGACCCTTTCGGGATATTTTTTGTAGTTTTGGACTATTCTTGAGTTTATTTGAGGCTCTGAACCCTTTCGAGGTTTTTTTGTCATTATCTCTTGAGTAGGGTTCTAGAAAAGCTCAAGGGTATTTGTGTAGTTTGTCCAAAGCAGGGATACTTTTGTAACATCTGGACTGAACGGGGGTTTTTGTGTAATGAGATGCAAGTCCTTTCTTGGTGGAGGCGTGCTGGCTAAAGATTCTCGGGAGATTGCTTCTCTTTCTCGAGCTCTCATGGGTTAGGGTCCAACTTCATGCGTCCATTAGCGCAACACCGGGGACAAAAGTAGTGGCATAAGGGACATCACCACAAGGGCATCTATGTAGACCCTTTTTGTAAAGTTGAGATGTTTATGAGATTTTTGATTATTTTAGAGAATCACATTATTTTACCCAAAACATTTATAATGAGATTACATTAACCACAACACGAGCATGTGTGCGGACTCAAGGAGGGACAATTTTATAACATACCTTCACTGTGAGCACAAGCATAAGCACGACACAAATACAAACACAACTCAAAAGATGGGCCTTTAGAAGCACAAGCACTCTCCTTCTCTCCTGCGCTCTTCCTCCATTCTCTGTGTGTGTTCACCTGGGTCCCACTAGGGGATATTTATAGAGCCCTCGGGTGGTTGTAGATTGATTTGGTCCAAACCATTCACTTGTGGGGTTGGATCCGGTCCAAAGCATTCATTTGGGGGTTTGATCCGGTCCAAACCCCCTAGGGGGGTTGGATCCGGTCCAAAAACCCCCCATGAGGGTTGGATTCCGTCCAAAACCCCATTGGGGGTTTGGATCCAGTCCAAACCCTCATATGGGGGTTGGATTTGGCGGTTGGATCCGGTCCAAAACTCCCATGTGGGAGTTGGATCCGGTCCAAACCCCCAATGGGAGGTGGGATCCGGTCCAAACCCCCTTATGGAGGGAATGGGGGGTGGCCTCCATATATATATATATATTTATTATTAGTTTTTTTTATCAATTTTTGGCTTCAGCAGTAATGCAACACAAAACAAAATAAGATTAGAAAATTGTGAAACATATCACATATGTACATTAACCTCCTTTATTCAGCTGGGCCATTCCATCAAATCTTTGAGAAGGGGCCTAATCTTGTATTTGATGGTTGCCATGGCATTAGGCTTTGCCTTGTGGTCTGGTTCCCTGCTATTGTGAACACTAAGCAAGAATGATCAGGGGTGACAACTTGGTTGCATGAGGATGTGACTCACCAAGCTGGGGCGAAGGAAGCCATCCAGCCCTTCCAGATTAGGAATGTGAAGGCTTTCCTTGGAAGGGGCCCAAGGGGACCGGGTGACGAAGGGCCATTCTATCAACAGCACCTTGTCTAGTGACTTTGAATAAGCCCATTATTTATCATTATTTATTTTTCATTTCATTTCAATGATTATTGCATTATTGTCACAATACTTCATTAATGATTTATTTCATGTTTGTCTGAGCTTTTAACTAATTTACTTCCTATTTGAGACTTGATTTCAAAAGTCCTCTCTTGTTAAAGATATCTTCCGCTGTGTATTCTGTTCATAATTAAAGTTGATAGTTGATTTCTATTCATTGTGGCTCTCTTTGTTAGTTCTTTTATATGCATTTTGAGTCATAATTTTACTTGTACGTTTGATGTCATTTGTGATCTCCAAAATGCTTTTGACTAAGACAATTCACTCTTGTGCTTTATGATTTCATTTCTTTTGTATGATTTGATTCATCTAGCATCTCATGTCTCATCTCTTTCTAGTAGTGTTCCTAGGAGCTAACATATCACTGTCTCCAGTCATAAAGGATTTTTGGCTAAATATGTCAAGTATTTGAAAGACGTCAATTTTCTGAAGGAGGATCTAGTGTTTAGCACTCATAGTGAAGAGGTATGATACATTTCCGTTTATGAACTCTCTTTCTATTTTGACAAAATTTGTGCTTTGCTTTAAAGTTATCATTCTGAAATAGGGGAACTCTTGCAGGATGATATCGATTGACTTATGCAGCAGAGACTTGTTTATTTGCCTTATTGATTTTTTTGCACTAGAGATAGACTTGTTTGTCTTGTTAGTTCTTTTCCTGTGGAATGGGGAAAAGAGCAGGATGTACTGTCATTTATAAAGTAATTTGTTAATTCCTGGAAAAAATGTATGTGTTTAAGTTACAATATGTTTTACTAGATATGTGTTGTTGGCTTAACCCTGCCTAGAAAGAAATGTAAGATGTCCACTTGCACATGGTCATGCTTCTTGCACGTAGTCAAATGCTTGTATTCTCTATTTCTACAGAGGTTTGACCTTTCCATTCTGGCTAGATGCTTTTCTTAAGGACCAAACATTTCGTTTCTAGAAAATAAATTAGAAGCCTAATGCAAAATGACAGATAGTGCCATCACAATGGCAGCTGCCAACATCCTACATAGCAGTAACTCCAGAGTACAACACTATCTTTGTAACGACTCACGATTCGGATACCGAGTCAAACCCGATACTATTCGGTTCCTACGCCGCCACCTACGAGTTGGAAAGCTTGGAAGGGTTATTTGGGGTGTTGTGGTTATGCATTGAAATTCTAAACAATAGCAGGAAATAAGTTACATGATTAATATATAATTGGCAGAAATAAAATTAACATTTTATAACAATTAATATAACTACAGAGTCCAGTCCACAAGTACAGTCAACTAACGGAGACATGCACTCTGCTACGGGCACACTCCGGCACTGGCAAGCTGGCTACTACTGGCCCTTCGACCGGAAAGCTCCACCTCCAAGAGAAGCAGCAGTAACAACAACAATAACAGTAGTAACAACAATAACAACAATAATAAAATAACTACAGCGATCGGAACAACAAAGACGGTAAACGGAGGAACCACGAAGCCTCTGCGCTACCCTAAGTCTCGCAGTCGTACAACCCGTCTTCGGTAACGGAACCTTTAACAGGGCCACGTGGCCCAACCCGTAACCTCCACCCTCGGGAGGATATCTAAACACTGGTAAACCTCGGTCTCTAGATACAACCAGTGAGAGAACCATGCCCCCCACACAGGGCGACACCAGCCCGTCTGCCGGAAGGGCCACGGCAACGTTGTCGGTAACTCAACCTTCATCGGCGTAGGGTCCGCTACTCAAGTATTCACAACAAGACCAGATGCGTCCACTGACGTCTTATATTACGCCAAGGTCTCATATGCGTGCACACTTCGCACACTTGGTCTTGGGAGGAGCAGAGGAGACACACACACACACCACACCCTGGGACTGGCTAGGATCCGTACCTCTGCGTCCGTCAGTACGGTCGTGTTCAGCTACCTGACACGGGGTAACGCCACTGCGTCTGTCAGCAACGCCATCTAGTCCCAACCAAGGTACATACGCTCAGGCAGTCTCGCCTCAGAACAAGGTGCGTCGTACACACTAGGCGGTCTTGCCCGATCCAACCACGATCGGCCGTTAGGATCTTTCGCGGTCTCGCAGAATCCCGCCGAAACTCTATCATCTGCGGTCTCTCGGAAATCTCAAGAAAGGCGTACACGCGCACGCAAACCACCGTAAACCACGGTATGACACTACGGGTGCTAAGAAAACTACCCATGACCAGACGACAGAAACTAGTGAGTACCGGCCCACTAGACTCACACGAGGACTACTTACCGCGATCACAGAACTCACGCGGATATGACCCTCCGCGGTCACAGGACTCACGCGGTATATCACCCACCACGGGCGCGCAAGCCACGTGAAAACTAAGCTACACGTATACAGCTAGACCCATCATAGAGAATCCGGGAATCTCGTATTACGTGAATCCATTCTCAGGCGACCGCCGCCCTCCTAAGGCCGAAATGGCCCAATTTCCAAGTGATTATGTGAGTATAATGTTAATTTTTATGTTCCGGGACGAAAACCCACTTACGAGACTCGAACGGGCTGAAAAGCCCTCATCCCGGTCGACCTAGGCCACAGGTCGGTCAACCTGCCCAGCAAGGGTCGGTTGACAGGCCAAGAATGAGTCTGTCGACCGGCTGGGAACGCGGTTGGGGACCTGGCCGCGTTAAGGTGATCGCGGTCTCCCTAGGGATCGTGATCAGCCAAGTCACGGTTGGTCGCGCGATCGCGCCCATGACCGTCTCACCAGGGACTTCTCAGATGAACGCGGTGTCTATTCACACCGCGTCCATCATCCAGAGGCTTAACGCAGTCGGGAAGCCGACCGCGATCTCGTTCCGATCCGAGCTTTCGCGAGCCAGCGCAAAATCGCCCATTCCACGTCCCATTCGTCTCGAGTGAAGGGGAATACATGCAAAAAAAACTTCATATGCCTTCCACACGCCGGAAGGACTCAAAAAATGTAAAGAAACAACCAAAGAAAAGGGCGATTCCATCAATTGCCCAAACGCGCACCCATGCCACACACATAGCACATTTGGCCTCATCCCGGCCTCAACTCGCGAGAAAACTCGACCAAAGCGAGGGGAAACACTCCCCGACATGCCAGTACCTCGAAATCAAGCATTTAAAACGAAGATCACCGTCCAAATCGGCGGATTCGGCTCGCACCTCGAAACATGCATTTTTACCCCAAAAAGGGAAAACCCGCTCAAACTCGTCCCATTCGGCATGGCATCGCGGGGAAACGAAGCACAAGGGTTAGGGATCCGTCCCCCTATCTCTTTCGAAGAAACCACGCGAATCCGACGTCGATTCGCGCCGAAAATACCTCGTTGCACTGTCGGTTCTTCACGAAACCTTGAAAATCCTCCACCGCGACGCCACCTCCCGTTCCACGCTTCAAATCCTCGCCGCTCGTCGCCCGTCGCCCAAGCCGTCCTCCACCTCGCCCGTCGGTCCTCTCCGTCGGCCGTCGGAGAAGAAGAGGGAGAGAGGGTTTGAGTGAGAGGGGGAGAGTGACAAGAGTGAGAGGGGGAAAATGAGGGGGAGGGGTTTTAATAAAGTTTTTTTTCTTTTTTTCCCATTCAACTAGAAAATTCACAATAATTCTGAAAAAACCCTGAAAAATATATTCTGACCTCGAAAAATTTCAGAAAAAAGCTAGGCTGCTCCACGCGCTGCCAGAGACCCAAAATAATCAACATTCATACCTTTTAAGAGTCCGATAATCCGATATTAAAGTCCGAAATCAACACGGACACGATCCGCAACCCGTGGAATCACGATCCGAAAACTCGGCGACATTACAGTCCTCCCCCCTTACAGAAATTTCATCCTCGAAATTTAAGACATGCACAGAACTCATGTGGAAGAACTCACCCAACGGTAAAGATCTCGCAATCACCGCAGAATCACCTTCTTAGCGCACATCATTCTCTGAGGAGCATTGCCAGACCAAAACAGCCAAGAAAGTCGTCTCACTCTATCACGATAAATCACGTCAAACCCCAGACCGATCGGGATACACAAACTGACAAGTCTGGCATCACCTCAGCTTCCTTGAAATTCTCAAGGCACAAACAACGTCCAACACACTCCACATTCAGAGGAAATACACGATTCTCGCTGGGAATCCGCACGTAGCCAACTATTCACGACATCAGCTTCTCCAGCTGCTAGACACCGAGTACTCCTTACAAGGGGCACTACCACACTTCATTCCCGGGTGACGACCTCGCCACTAATCTCAACTGGCTATCGCTCTTCCGACGACTCCTCATAGCCGGCGACACACGAGCCAGGGCCGAATACCTCAAGGCTCGTCGGTCACATCGGTCCTGAAATTAATGTCTCGCCGGTCACCGCCAACACCCATAGGACACATCACAATCAACCGCCTAGGACTTCCCAGTCCAAAATTTACCACTCACAATAAGCAACTCACCGGGCGCACATCGGCTGTAGAAATCCATCTGTCAGCCACCAACCATAGATCGCTTGACACCATCATGGTTCTCCCTGGCCATCCGACCAATTCTAGCTTCTCGAGAGGAGAGAAAACAACGAGGTCACTCACGTGAACCTCGAACTCCTCAATCACACTAATCCCGGGCACGCCGCCTCAAACTCCTTTCCAATGGCGGGGCCCCATCTCGCATTACACTTTGGGGGATTCTTTCGTCGAGAAGACAGCTGTTCCATATTACAACCGTCCATTCTGCACTTATCAACTCCACAGTTCCACCTGAACTGCTAACCAACAGCGACTAACTTCCGGCGTCCGCACGCACAATCCCTTCGCACGGCTCCTTCCGAGCCAAGGGAACACCGCAATCCAAATAGTGGTGCCACAGGAAGCATCGAGTTCCAAACTTTCTCGAGTCTTGTCATAGCCACGCTCTTCATCCACAACCATCATATCACTTGACCAATCCTGAATATCACGCCCGCCGAACAACCGGCGCACTAGACCATGCATTATCAGGGCATTTAAATAACTCAAGTAGTTCTCTCGACTACTTACCGTGGCATCCACACAGGGTCTCCTCTCAACACCAGCACCTCTCATTCCTCGGGTCCATTTCAAGAACATCCACACCGACCGAGGTCAGTCAAATCACTAGCTCAACTCTGAGCAACGCACACCTGTGCCATACAACCAGTTCAAATGGCCACAACCTGCCCCGATATCGGTTGCTAAGTGACTCCACTCTGACCCACGCGACACAATCCACGAAAAAGAGCTGGCGCCATAATTATTCCTATCCGACAATTCTCACCGCTGACCTCCCCAATTCTCAATTCTGGCGCCACACAGCACGATACTACCGCCGACACACGTCAACCGAGGCCACTCACATGGCCAACACAACCTTTCATCCGAAGTCAACTCACCGCGGTTGACTACAAAATCTCCAGGACTCGCTTACCAATGAAACACATACCATTCACTACCACCCATCTGATCTTGGAGCCTGTGGGTCATGGGCCCACCACGCTTCCGCTGCGCAACTCTGCACCAACCATCCTGCAGAAATAGAGGGAGACCCGACATCCGTTATGACATGGCCTCCGATTAAAATGGATCGAATCCAGACACGGGGGTGAAAGAACTCACACTCCTTAATTCTGAAACACAACCTCCCTTCCTTGCTTGACAATCCACCTATACGTGCAGGCCTTAATATCACAACACATCGGGAGGCTCAACACCAGCCCTTACAACACTACGTATTCACCCAGCTGGTGGTTCTACTTACCCGACTCTATACAATCTTACTGGCACCTACACCTTAAGAAACAAAGAGGGACGAACACATAACCCCCCGTTGGCAGCTCCACTGCCGACACACAGGACGTCTTTGGAAACTCCCGAATACACTTCGGGAAAAACACAAGCGCGTGAAAAAACAATTATAACAAGAAAGTAGCAGAATCAACAAAACACATCATATAATAATTAAAATTCGCATATACCTTCCACAAGGTGGAGTATTACCACCTTGCCCGGTCAGGTGCCTCGTGCACGCTGGGATCCCTGTCTCGCCAGGCTAGTGAACTGCTACTGAGATGGTTGGGACTGAGGCGGCCGCCAAGGACACTCACGTGCAACATGTCCGATCTGACCACACCGAAAACATTCCAATTCCGTTTCATCCATGGTGCATGGCCTACCCTTGTGAAACCCGCCACATCTCGGACACTGTTCTGGCTGCTCATTCATACCATGTCGCAGTGGTCGAACCTCAGGTTGCTGATCAGACACTGCTGAAACCAGCTCCTCCTGCTCCTGGCGTCTCCTGCCAGAGCTGCTTCTTCTGAACAACCTCGACACCCGATTGAATCTCGATCCTAGAGGGGAAGAACTCGTGCCAGGAGATGGAAGAGATGTCGATTCTAACTGTCTCCAAAGTTACTAGGAGACACACTGCTGCTGGAGGGTCCTCTGCTGACCCTGACTTGACTGGGACTGCCCTACACCGGCCTATTCCTGGGTCCTCAGCCAATCCTCCTCTACATTTGCCGCGACCTGATAGGCTGATTTCATGTCTGCCACACGGGTTGCGATCACTAGGTGTCTAAGTTTTGGCCTTAGACATCTGATAAACTGCCGAGTCCTCAACCTCTCATCTGCCATGATATGGGGAGCATAGCGACCCAACTCTATAAATTTGGATCGATACTGCATCACTGGCATGTCCCCCTGGGTCAACTCCATAAACTGATACAGTGATACATTCTCCTTATCTTGATGTGCTCTGGGCTGAAAACTCACTCAAAAGTTGCAAGAGACTCCTGCCACGGGATCTACTGTAGAGGACGTGATTGGAATGCCGATTCCCATTCTGTAGTCCACCATGACAAGGCTGATCCCTGCAACTGATAACTCGCCAGCAAGACTTTCTCATCATCCGCGCACTCCATCGATCGGAACACACGTTCCATTGCATAATCCACGATCTTGCCGCATCAGGATCCGACTGGCCTTCAAACGTCGGTGGGTGAAATTGCAGAAACTCAAACAAAACACGTCCACGGCCACCATGTGACGAACTACCCTCGCCAGCCTCCTGACCATAACATCGCTGACTCATCTGCTGCGTAAAAAATCGATACATGCCAGTATAAAACTCGGCCTGGCCCGGTACACTCGGGGCCGCTACCACTGGGGGAGATGACTCACTACTCGGTTCCTCTCTACTTGGCTCCTCTCGGGCCCTTGCCGGCACCTCAGGCAATCATCGAGTCTACCTCGTCGGCGCCATCTGATCCTTAACACAGCACGGAAAACAAGGGGGGTGAATAAAACAAAACACCCTATGCCAGCTGTCGACTGTACTGAACTTTCTGGACTCTTGCACACTGCAATCGTTTCGAATTCCCATGCATTTCTGCAACCACGCTCTTATACCATCTGTAATGACCCAAGATCCGGATGTCGGGTCAAACCCGATACCATTCGGATCCTATGCCGTCACCCACGAGCTGGAAAGCTCAGAAGGGTTATTTGGGGTGTTGTGGTTATGCATTGAAATTCTAAACAATAGCAGGAAATAAGTTACATGATTAATATATAACTGGCAGAAATAAAATTAACATTTTATAACAATTAATATAACTACAGAGTCCAGTCCACAAGTACAGTCAACTAAAGGAGACACGTACTCTGCTACGGGCACACTCCGACACTGGCAAGCTGGTTACTACTGGTCCTTCGATCGAAAAGCTCCACCTCCAAGAGAAGCGCCACACCTGGAAAAGTAGGGAGTGAGCCTCCTCTCATTGGCTCAGTAAGGGTCCCGCGGATCCTCACCACAACAAGAACGGCAAGCAGTAACAACAATAATAACAGTAGTAACAACAATAACAATAATAATAAAATAACGACAGCGATCGGAACAACAAAGATAGTAAACGGAGGAACCACGAAGCCTCTGCGCTACCCTCAGTCGTACAACCCGTCTTCGCTAACGGAACCTTTAACAAGGCCACGCGGCCCAGCCCGTAACCTCCACCCTCGGGAGGATATCTACACACTGGTAAACCTCAGTCTCGAGATAGAACTAGTGAGAGAACCATGCCCCCCACACAGGGCGACACTAGCCTGTCTGTCGGAAGGGCCACGACAACGCTGTCGGTAACTCAACCTTCATCGGCATAGGGTCCGCTATTCAAGTATTCACAACAAGACCAGATGCGTCCACTGACGTCTTATACTACGCCAATGTCTCATATGCGCGCACACTGCACACACTTGGTCTCGGGAGGAGTAGAGGAGACACACACACACACAATACATTGGGACTGGCTAGGATACATACCTCTGCGTCCGTCAGTACAGCCGTGTCCAGCTACCTGACACGGGGTACGCGCCACTACGTCTGTCAGTAACATACTCTAGTTCCAACCAAGGTACATATGCTCGGGCGGTCTCGCCTCAGAACAAGGAGCGTCGTACACACTGGGCGGTCTCGTCTTGTCCAACCACGATCGGCCGTTAGGATCTTCCGCCGTCTCACAGAATCCCGCCGAAACTCTATCATTTGCGGTCTCGCGAAAATCTCGAGAAAAGCGTACACGTGCACGCAAATCACCGTAAATCACGGTATGACACTACGGGTGCTAAGAAAACTACCCACGACCGGACGACAGAAATTAGTGGGTACCGACCCACTAGACTCACACGAAGACTACTTACCGCGATCACGGAACTCACACCGATATGACCCTCCGCGGTCACAGGACTCACGCGGTATATCATCCACCACGGGCGTGCAAGCCACTTGAAAACTAAGCTACGCGTATACAGCTAGACCCACCATAGGAAATCCGGGAATCTCATATTATGTGAATCCATTCTCGGGCGACCGCCGCCCTCCTAAGGACGAAATGGCCCAATTTCCAAGTGATTATGTGAGTATGATGTTAATTTTTATGTTCCGGGGTGAAAACCCACTTACGAGACTCGAACGGGCTGAAAAGCCCTCATCCCGGTCGACCTAGGCCACAGGTCGGTCGACCTGCCCAGCAAGGGTCGGTTGACAGGCCAAGAATGGGTCTGTTGACTGGCTGGGAACGCGGTTGGGGACCTGGCCGCGTTAAGGTGATCGCGGTCTCCCCAGGGACCGCGATCAGCCAAGTCGTGGTTGGTCGCGCGTCCGCGTCCATGACCGCCTCACTAGGGACTTCCCAGATGAACGTGGTGTCTGTTCACACCGCGTCCATCATCCAGAGGCTTAACGCGGTCGGGAAGCCGACCGCGATCTCGTTCCGATCCGAGGTTTCGCGAGCTAGCGTGAAATCGCCCATTCCACACCCCATTCGTCTCGAACGAAGGGGAATGCATGCAAAAAAAACTTCATATGCCATCCACACACCCGAAGTACTTAAAAAATGCAAAGAAACGACCAAAGAAAAGGGCGATTCCATCAATTGCCCAAACACGCGCCCATGCCACACACATAGCACATTCGGTCTCATCCTGGCCTCAACTTGCGAGAAAACTCGACCAAAGCGAGGGGAAACACTCCCCGACATGCCAGTAGCTCGAAATCAAGCATTTAAAACGAAGATCACCGCCCAAATCGACAGATTCGGCTCACACCCCAAAACACGCATTTTTATCCCAAAAAGGGAAAACCCGCTCAAACTCGTTCCATTCGGCATGGAATCGTGGGGAAACGAAGCACAAGGGTTAGGAATCTGTCCCCCTACCTCTTCCGAAGAAACCACGCGAATCCGGCGTCGATTCGCGCCGAAAATACCTCGTTGCACGGCTGGTTCTTCACGAAACCTCGAAAATCCTCCACTGCGATGCCACCTCCCGTTCCACGCTCCGTTCCTCGACGCTCGTCGCCCACGCCGTCCACCTCGCCTGCCGGTCCTCTCCGTCGGCCGTCGGAGAAGAAGAGGGAGAGAGGGAGAGACGTGAGAGTGAGAGGGAGAGAGAGCGTGAGTGAGAGAGGGGGAGAGTGACGAGAGTGAGAGGGGGAAAATGAGGGGGAGGGGTTTTAATAAAGATTTTTTCTCTCTTTTTTTCATTCAACTCAAAAATTCACAATAATTCTGAAAAAACCCCCAAAAATATATTCTTACCTCGAAAAATTTCAGAAAAAAGCTAGGCTGCTTCACGCGCCACCACGGACCCAAAATAATTCACATGCATACCTTTTAAGGGTCCGATAACCCGATATTAAAGTCCGAAACCAACACGGACACGATCCGCAACCCGCGGAAACACGATCCGAAAACCCGGGGACATTACCGTCTTCATGATCCAGGCAAAGTAGTTCCAAAGATTTCTAGTATGCTAACCCGGTGGTAGGGGGTGGGTTTTAGAAAGTTTACATAGAGAATGGCAAAATTGGCATCAGAAAGGAGGAAGAAGAAGGTTAGACTAAAGTTGTCAGGAGAAAGGATCAAGAGGATGGTTAAGAAAGTAGGAAAGTGGTAGGACGCAGAAGGGGTCTTCCAGTCTCTCCAAACCAGTGCATCCACTGCCTTGAGAAGGTCACCAGGCAACAAGGTACAGAAAATTCAGTCTAATGCGTCTCATGTGGAGGCTGGGGAAGTAGAAGGCAACTATGTGCAAGGTCTATCAGATCAGATCAGTTACTTGGCTTGGATATGCCTGGTCTGATCCCCCATCTTGATCTTGATCTTGATCTGTTCAGATTGAGTCTGATGGAACTGATCTGTCTCAAAGAAAAAGTTGGAAAGTGTATTTTTATAAATAAAAAGTATTTTTATAATAAAAAGTATTTTTATAATGAAAAGTATGTTATAAATTTAAAAAGTACTAGGTATATAAACATACTTTATAAAAGGATATGTTTTTTATAAATATGAAAGTTATTTTGATAATATAAAAGTATCTATATATGTTCTTTACATAGGGTTTTATATAGGATTGACACCCATCTTTTAACCCCAACAATTCCCATCAGCCCTAAAGTCCCATGTTGACTGCCTCCACATATCAACTCTCTCTCTAGCTGCCACCTGTTGGTTCCCCCAGGTGCAAGTGGGTGGCATTTAGGAGAATCATCATCATCATCATCATCATCATCATCAGAGCCTTATCCCAATTATTTGGGGTCGGCTACATGAATCTTGTTCTGCCAAAGATTTCTATCAAGTGCTATATTCATATTTAAACCCAAGAAACTAATGTCCTTCCTAATAACATCGCATCATCTCATTTTAGGCCTTCCCCGAGCTCTTTTACTAGCATCCACTAAGATGTGGTTACATCTTTAACCGGTGCTGAGTTAGGGCGACGAAACACATGACCAAACCACCTGAGTCTATTTTCTCTCATTTTACTATCAATTGGGGCTATCCCTAAGTCCTTACGGATGCGCTCATTCTTAATTTTGTCTTTTTTAGTCTTGCCACACATCCATCTCAACATTCTCATCTCTGCTATACACATTTTGTGAATGTGTTCCTTTCGTACTGCCCAACACTCGGTACCATATAACAAAGCAGGTCTCACAGCCGTTCTATAAAATCTCCCTTTGAGTTTCACAAGCATACGACGATCACAGAGGACTCCTGATGCGCTTCTCCATCTTAACCAGCCTGCCTTAATTCTATGTGTAACGTCGTCATAAATCTCTCCATTCTCTTGTATGATAGACCCTAAGTATCGAAAGCTACTACTCTTCGGAATGGTATGCCCATCAATTAGAACCTTGTCTTCCTGTACCACTCTCCCATTACTAAAATTACAATGCATAAACTCTGACTTACTCCTACTAATTTTAAAACATTTAGACTCCAAGACATCTCTCCAACGCTCTAACTTAGCATTTAAAGCATCAATACTCATCAATTAAGACAATATCATCTGCAAATAATATACACCAAGGAATATCCTCATGCAATTATTTTGTTACTTCATCCATAACTAAGACAAAGAGATACGGACTTAGTGTAGAACCTTGATGCAAACCTATAAAAACTGAAAATTCACCAGTCTCTCCAGCAATAGTTTGAACACTAGTAATAGCACCGTCGTACATATCCTTAATCAAATCAACATATCCTTGAGAGATTCCTTTCTTTCTTAATGTCTACCAAATTAAATCTCTCGGTACTCGATCATACGCCTTCTCTAAATCAAGAAAAACCATATACAAATCTTTTCTCATCTCTCTATACTTCTCCATTAACTGTCGTAGTAAGAAAATAGTTTCCGTAGTAGATCTATTCGGCATAAAACCAAACTGATTTTCCGATACAGTAGAATGTGGGATTTAAGGGAATGTAGGAGACTTTTGTCATAGGAACTGGTTCTCCAAGAGATCGTTTGCTGTATTCCCATGTGCCTCACAGAGAGGGACCAGAAAGTGGAAACCATTGTTTTTTCACAGCTTGCCAGCTGCCGCGAGAAACCTCAGAGTTTGTCATGGAAGGCAATCCCTTGCTTTTGTGCTGCAGAGGAGCTTTCTGTCAACTTCTTTCTCTTTCTTTCCATGTGTCCTCATTCTATAATTTATCCGTCTTCTGGCTCATAGTTGACCATAGGGGAGGTAAACAATTGCCTTTGAATTGCATCGTCATCTTCCAACATAGCCAGATGTTCGTAAGTGCTCCACCTGCTGTGTTGAGGATAGCTGCTTCTCAGTTCGCTGTGTGTTACTGCCCTAGGCTACTGCAGGCCGCCATTATCACCATTATCCTAGTCATGTGTTGGGACAATGCCGATCATATAGTGTTCTGGGTGGGGGGGGGGGTGTGCTGATGGGCACAAATTTTGGGTACGTAATGGATCCGAATGAAATAAGTGATATCCATGTTGAAGTGATTTCCAGTTTTGACCATCTAATCATTGACATTGTTTTGGAAATCTTCTGCTTCCCTGATTGTTTCTCTATATTCTTTCTTCATTATAATATGCTCAGATCCCCATGATGGAACAAAGAATCTTTTCCATTGTTGCTGGTGTTTCATCCAGTAAAATTTTGGTCTATTGAAAAAATCTTGCAGGGAACTGATTCAGGTGTTGATACATACTTCGGCCTTTGCACATATCCAGGTCAAGAGCACCGGCATCGGATTGATTTTAAGGTGTAGTATCTCCTAAAATAAGCAGGTTTCAACAAAGTCGAAATGCAATGCAAAGAAGTACATGAATTTTGATGTGATCTTCTGTGACGTGGGTTTGGATTTCTCTAAATGAGAAAGATATCCCAATGGCAAAATGCTTCGTCATCTAATGTCATGTTCATGCATGGTTTCATATTTGTTGCACCTCCACTCAGATTGCTGACATGAATTCTGCAATATAGAGGCTGTTTTGACTTTAGATATGATAGAGGATGCTTGTTGGTATTTTTGTTGATCTGTAATATTTCGCTGCCATTCTCTGTTGGACTGATGTTGCTTCCTTCACAGGTATACCCAAGGGATATATATGCCTTTGGGTTGATTGCATGGACGGGAAACGATGTGCTCAATAGGCGGTGAGTAATGTTGTGTATCATCTATCCACTTGGAAGACCTGTTTAATTGCCCTTTTTCATCCAACTATCCAAGCTTACACACTGTTAAGTGACTTCTCGTTATCATAATAGAAGTATGCTTCTATTTTTATAGATATAAAAGTGTCAATACGGAAATCTAGATTTTAGGAAGCAACATCAGTCCCTTGATATTGCTAATAGTTTTCTGAACTCCTCTCTGTTGTGATCTTTCAAAAGATCATTGAACTGCCAACGATAATCTAACTTCTATAGAATCTATGGATTCATGGCATTCTGAATTATTGCAGGGAACATATTGGCTGTTGCTGTTGCTGTTTTTCTATGAACCTCGTGTCCTATGTTTGGGATGCTTACCTAGACAAGACATTGTTGGACACGGAAAAAAAAATCTAGGAAATATTCTTATCGTAGATAAAAGGTATATTTTCGTTCTTTTTGAAAAGAAACACTCCTCTGCGTAGAGAGGGTTCCGTGGGTGAGCATAGTATCAGACGATTTGGGTTCGAGTGCTGGACCTTTCCCCACTGACCGGAGTCAATGTTGATTTACATCGGCCTAACGTCCGAACACCTTTGTTTAACTGTCAAAGAGGTCCCAAAAGACTTCTACAGAGGTTCTGATGTGGAGGGCAAGCTCACTCGAGAGACTCTCCATGACCACTCATTTTACCACCAACACATAGAAACAACTAGATTAGGGCTAGGTCTGAGCAAAACCCTAAGATTTAGGCATAGAGGCGCAAATATGCGGAAGCCATAGGCATTTTTAAAGCAAGGGAAGTTTTCTGGACCCCGGGGGTATTTTGGTAATTTTACCAACCCAGGGGTATTTTGGTAATTTTCCAGGCCAGGGACATTTATGAAATTTTCTGGGCTGGAGTGGAAGTGAAACTGGATCTCTAACTCCCCAAGGCATTGAGGCTCTTTCTGGAGGGTTTCGAGGGCTCTGAGGCCATGTTTAGGTTACAGGGGTATTTTGGTAACTTTACCAGACCCTAGACCTAGGTTTGATATGATACCCGAGTGCTGGACTAAGCTGACAACACTTCCGGACCGAAGGAATGACAAAGGGTTTCATAGAAAGCATAGCTCTGTCAAATTGATCGAAGGAGGGGTATATACACAATTCTCCAAAGTCGGGGGGTTTTCTTATAATTTTCCCACCCGAGGTTACATATAAAACATGCTGAATGCTTTTATAATTCCATGTGAGTACAAGGGTTGTCGGCGAGTTGTCGACTGTACAAACGTCCGCCTTGGAGCGGGAGATAGGGACGTAGTCCCAATTACAAAAGATTGCAGGGCATAACTGCAAATTACAGGACTTCGGTCTTTTACCATCCCGGGAAGGATATTTTTGTAATTTCGCCATTATAAGGGCAGAAATACAAGACTTAGTCGTCCCGAGACGTAAAGACTTACAAACGTGGCCCGCTGACGGGCATAATTACAGACATGGCCCACTGGGGGGCATAACCATAAACATACCCCGTAGGGGCATAAATACAAGACCCGGGGACTCACCCCTCACGGGCCAAGACAAACGAACAAAATGCTCCAAGCGTCTTCCGTAGGTTGCTGCTTGTAGTTATCGTAGTATCCTCTTTTGGACCTCTGGGGGTCTATTTATAGAAGTGGGGAACCTCCCCGGGAGTGTTCGACCCCGTACGGGTCCAACGGGATGAAAATGACCCCGGGGAGGTTCCATTTTCAAATTTTTTTAGTCCGTGCGCGGGAATGGAACCTCCCCGGGGTGGGAGGTCCCCGGGACGGTCCTGGACCGTCCCGGGGTCGCGGACACCCGGGGGGGGACCTCCCCGGGGTCGCGGCTCCCCGGGGGGACCGGCCCGGGGTCGCGGACCCCCGGGGGAACCTCCCCGGGGTCGCGACCCCCGGGCAGGCCTGCCCGGGGTCGCGGACCCCCGGGGGACCTCCCCGGGGTCGCGGACCCCGGGCAGGACCTCCCCGGGGTCGCGGACCCCGGGTGGTCCCCACCCAGGCCGCACGCACCCCGAGGGGGGGCTCCCCGGGGTCGCGGACCCCGGGTGGGTCCCGCTCGGGTCCGGACGACCCCGGGCGGGTCCGCCCGCCTAGGAGGAGTCCCGCGCGGGACTCCTCTCGCCCCGGGCGGACCCGTCCGGGTAAGGGCGACCCCGGACGGGTCCCTCCACCCCCGGACGGGTCTACTTCTCGCGTGGATTCCATAAAAGGGGGCTCCGAGGCTCTGAAACTCCGGGTTTTCGCCGTGTCTCGTGGAGAACAACGAGAGGGAACGCCGCCTTGTTCGTTTGTCGTCTTCCTCGTGCCGTAGGCCGCTGCGGGAAGACGAGCTGTTGTCCGCGCCTCGTGATACACGTGCGAGGGACGCTGTGCTTGGTACGTAGACCTATTCCAGCCTCTTCTTCGCCGCTGTAGAGGTGTTCCTTTCTTAGGGTTGCACATCCGAAGGGCGAGGGCTTAATCCCGTAGGGATTTAAATATAGCCACATGATCCTGACAATCATTGCGGCTCGTGCTAGGCTCGTGGTCATCCTCCGAGGGGTTTATATTGCCACGACATATGGGCTATAAAGCCTTAAGCTTAGGAATATCCGACGGGACGGCGATACGCCGAACAAGGTACCCCGTGTAGGAATATCCTATCGGATGGTGATACACCGCATCCGAAATCTTGTCACATGCGAGATTAAAAATCCCGAACCTTTAGCACGATAAATTATGGGTGCAACAAATGCCCCCCACGGGACATACGTCCAAACCGAAGGTGGGGGCGGATGGCCCGTGCATTCCGTTGCTTCTGTGTCAGTCTCCGGGCTCATAGGCATGCCGGAGTTTTGTGTGACTTTCTGTAGTCTTGATGTTGTCCATATGCTGGTTTAACTGACAATGCTTTCTCTGCTCTTGGCTTTGCAGCTTTTGTAGACATGGCTCGTTCCAGACGGAGCGGAGGGACTTCCCAGAGGTCCAGGACCAGCGGTGGAGATGATCATTATGTACGGAGGACGGACAGGCCTATGCCACCATTCCCTCCTCGCAGCATCACTCCAGAGGACTTTGACGCGGTGGACCGCGGATTTACTTGGGTCGCTGAGGGCCCAATTGGAGAGACTACCACCGCTGGGGGCGTTGTTGACGTCTCCCGGATTACACGGGGGCTCGGACGGTATACTTATGACCGGTCGGGCGGCTACCCGCCCCACTTTCCGCTGGACTGTCACCTTCTCCCTTTCATCCAGAGTTTCATACCGCCTGGAGTAGAGACTGACGATCCTCGGCTTCCCGAGGAGAGGCGCCGCCTGGAGCGGGCCATTTTGCTCGGGCGGGACAGTATGCATAGCACCTGCAGCTTTTCTTATCCGAGCTTCCCAGAGGGCTTTGCCCGTCAGCGACAGTACCCTGACCCGAGGAGTCTTGGCTCCTTCAAGGAGTTTGACAGTTTTACCGTGAGGACGGCGCTGTCTTCGCCAGCCACCTGGCATCTGGCCGGGCACCACAGGGCCGCGGATATTGCTATTGACGGGATGTTTCTGACCCCCACCGGCGCAGCCTGCTCACATGATGATTATGAGGCTGATTGCATGCTAGAGAGGATCTTGGCACAGAGGACCCCGAGCTGGTACGGGGGATGGGCCGTTGTCCCTTCCCATTGTTATCGCCGTGGCGCCACAGAGTGGCTGTGGGGTGTGCTGCTAGTTTACAGGACAGCACTTGACCGGGCAGGTATACGTCATGCAGTGACGGCAGCTTTGTACTCTTACCCCTGTCATACCGGGCTGGTCCAGGCTCTAGCTGAGAGATTTAACAGGCGCTGGAATACTTTCATGACTGCTGAGGGGGAGACTTCACTAGACCTGTGGGCCTTCCACAGGATTTCTGGCCTCCCAGTCTGCGGACAGCCATACGAGGAGATATGCCTGGACGATTTGCATCTGAGTGCTTCGGACGGCGCAGGCCATTATTACATGCCATATTGCTTCAGATATCTGATGAAGACTTGGAGGGACCTGGCCCTCGTGGGCAAGGAGAAAGCTGCACGGACGCCGAGGGTGACTCTGAATGCATGGGTCACACATTTCTACAGCGGTCCGTACTGTTTCTACGAGGAGTTTGCTACCTCGGGGATGTCTTGGGAGCAGTGCCGCGAGGTCGAGCTCCGCTTTGCTTCACACCCTCGCCACTTACCCGCTCCGACACGGGGGTGGAATTCGAGGGAGCTGCCGCCACTGACTTATCTGGCAGCCTACCTGGCCTACTGGCTGGCCAGCTTTGTACTCCCTCATGGAGAGGAGGGGATTCTGCGGGCAGAGGTGATCTACCCGGCTTGTTTGTTGGCTTGTGGGCGCAGGCTCGCCATTGCTCCAGCCGCGTTGGCGAACATCTTTCATAGTCTTGGGGCATTGACTTCACACTCATCTCCTAGAGACAAGCATATCTTGATGCCCACCCACTATCTGAGTACATGGGCCGGCTTGTTCTTGCCAGAGTTATCACAGAGGACCCCGGTGGATAACCCAGCAGCGCCACTTCTTTTTGCTTTTGCTGGTCATCCGGAGCAGGACTCAGTTTTGCAGCTTGCCAGTGCTCGTCGTACCTTGTCTTTCCTCCATACTAGGAGGGATGAGAGTCTGGAGTTTGACCACAGCTCTCGCTCGTTCCGTCCATACACGGAGCGACAGGGTGACAGTGTTGTTTGCAGGCTATCTTCTTGGGCTTTACCCTCTGACCATGCATTGGTCGACTGGGTTGTTTGTGTTCGACCCAGCGTTCTGGTTTACCGCCGTTCCAGTATGGCGGTGCTTGAGCCATATTACCCGCACAGATTTGCCAGGAATTTTGGGTATGACCAGTCGATACCTCAGCATGCAGATTTTCCCTTTGCCGTTCGGCAGTACAGACAGAGGGATGTGCACCTAGTGGCGGCTTCATGGCATGACTTCCTTTCCCGGGAGGTGAAGGAGGAGTACCCCATCCCAGCACAGACACGCAGAGGTTTCTTTGATATACACTATGCGCGCTGGTGGTTTAAGCTCAGCCTTGTTTTCAGGCAGCGAGCTGATACTGTTCGAGCTGCAGAGGAACGGCGCTTGAAGAAGGAGGATCTGCCTCCACTGTTTCTAGATGCGGCGTTCATCAGATCTCATTTTTCTGGGGCCGCCAAGGCCATTCATGAGATTGAGACCCGTTGGAGGGCGGATGGACTCTCGATCCCTGTTGACAGGAGTCAGTATACCGGGGCTTTGAAGCCCTTGCGGAGTGTCCCAGCTGCAGTTTCTTCTTCCAGGTCTGCCCATCGGAGGGTAGATCCTGACTCTTCGGCCCTCTACTCCTGGTGGGAGGATCTGAAGACCTCTTGTGGTTTGAAGACCCAGTCCCAATTATCAGGAGCTGTTCCAGAGGGGGCATTAGGAGGCGGTGCCTTCTCAGCTTGGAGGATCCACATCATGAATGCCGTAGGCTGTGCGGGTCCCCTGGAGTATATCTCAGATTTGGAGGTGGCTACCACCCCCAATGCCATATGGACCATTGTGAGCAAGGTTGCTAAGGCCCTTGGCTTGAAAACTGAGCAGATCGTTTTGAGGCCTGAGAGGCATATTGGGGATCCAGGTATATGCTGAATTATTTGACCCTGTCTCCTTTTACTCTGCAATTCAAGGTGCTGATTTTATGCAACCCTTTCTTTTTACTTGCAGGCCATGTTTCTAGCTCAGAGGCTCGTGGGCGCGAGAAGAGGCCACGGACCGATATCCCAGAGGGTGATCCGCGGCCTACCATTCGCCTGCGTCCTGAGGAGGAGTCTCCTACTCCAGCTGAGATCTCGAGTAAGAATGGGGAATGTTTGTTCTCAATCAATATCACAACCTGTTATAAAATGTTGTAATCTGATTGTTATTTCACTTCATTGCTGCAGCTCCTCCTGAGGCTGTACATGCTGCAAGCTTTTCTCCTCGCCCAGGAAATGTATTCACAGAGGCGGGGTTAGTGGTGGACGAGTCCATTCCTGACATCAGTGTGGACATTGACGGATTGGACTTCCTCGCCAATGACTATGTGCCTGTAACAGGCGATTCCCCCGCACTTGATACAGGCGGGAGCTCTGTTGCCCCGGAGGCAGGTTGGCATCTTGCATGTTTAACCTTCCCTTGTTCCTCCTTTCAAACAGATGAAGTATGTGCTTTAACTAATATAGCATTGCACGTTGCAGGGACCTCACGAGCTCAGACCCCTCTCCCTGCCGTTGAAGGGGGAAAGGGATCTTCTGGCGGCGAGGAGACTTCTCTGCCGTCCGGTTCTTCAGGGAGAGAGGCTCTAGCACCTCATCAAGGACAGGGACTTCCAGCACCTCCTCCAGCGGGAGTTCTCTTCTTCTTCTTTAAGTTCTTCTGAAGAAGGCGAACTCAGGATGAGCCCAGGTGACCTAAGATCCCTGTTTTTCTTTCTGTACATGAAATAACGAGCTTATCTGACCTGTCTTGCTCATTGTTGTACAGCTGCTCAGACGACCTTCCCCTTGGGTGAGCTTTCCAGACTCATGGAGGTCGGCTCTTCTGCTGACTTGCCAGCTTTTGGTGAAAGGATTGGGACCCCAACTACAGAGATTGAAATCCCTGGCAAGGAGGCATCGTCCCTAGACATGGGACCATCGGCAGGTACTACCGGTGTTGCAGAGTCTAGCCGGGTGCAGGCTTTAGGTATGCACAAAGATACTCTGTACATCATTCCAGCCACACATACTGCTGCATGCTGACATTCTGGGATGCCTTTGTTTTGAAACAGCTGGTGATCATCAGGAGGAGGGCAGCCTCCCTCGGCCCACAGAGATAGACCATACACCAGGCTCCTCTCACACGCCACCTGGAGAGCAAGGCACCGCTGACGATGCCGCGACCTTCATTGATTCGGCAACGAAAGGTATATGGTTTGTCAAATTAAGGAACTTTGTCATTCATTGAACAAGACTCCTCTCATTTGTGATATTAATCATTATTTGACAAGTGGATGCCTTCTTTTAGCTGTCTCTCCTCCCACGGAGCCAACTACAGGGGTTGACCCCACTGTGATTGAAGAGGAAGAACCTGTGCAGGCTGGTATGTCTTCATTAAATATAAAGTGCTCATTCCGCTTTTTGGTACGGCCGGAGTGCTAAGACTATCCGTTCCTTGCCTTCTTTGCAGAGAGGTCGGCGACGCCTATACCATCCACAGAGCAGGGACCGGCACTTGCTGATGGTTACTCTTTAGTCCCTATGGAGGGATCTCCTCGTGGGCCTAGCCCAGCGAGTGAGACTATTTCAGGTAAGAGTCCTTGACATTTGTACTCTTGGAATCTTACTCTTATGACATTATTGTGGTGATACACTTACAATCTCTCCCTCCCTTTTTTTTTTACAAACAGGGCCCCTAGAAGGAGCAGGCGTGACGCCCATGGATTTCCCTGCCCTTGGAGTTGAGTGGCCTGACGCTCATGCACTCGGGACGGCGCTACATGTTGCCATCGCTGACCAGCTCCTGCAGGGTCTTGATCAGTTGATCCGGGCAGACCCACTGCCCTCCGTGGAGGCCTTGAGGGCCGATCTGGTGGTATTCACCAGAAGCTACCACGGACTGGGTTTTCCCCGGGATGCATGGGCCGCGAGATTAGAGAGCTTATGGAGCGAGTTTACTCGCCTCCATCTTGCACAGGAGCAGAGACGGAGAGCCCAGCTACGGGTCCAGGAGCAGGAGGAGCAGCTGCGTGAGCTTCAAGCCGCCAGAGCTGAGACCGACCTCCACCTTGCGAGCTTCGAGGGGGATAGCCAGAGGACCTCTCTCCGGGTAGAGGAGCTGCAGAGAGAGCTCCAGGAGGCGGCTGAGGAGCACCGTGTTGTCCAGGCGAGGGTGGAGGCCTACCGTCGCCGATCTGAGGAGCTTCGGGAGGAGATTATCCAGGAGGAGACCCGCCTTGCGGAGTTGCAGAGGGACGTACACCGTGGTTGACGAGCTCTGGCACTTTCTTGTACATAGGGCCCTTACGCCCCATTGTTTATTTGAGTTATCCCCGAGGGCTTGTCTCGGGCTCCCTTGATGACATTAATGAATAAAGGATAGAGCTTAGCATAGCTGTTTTTGCTTCCATCCTCTTGCATGTATGTCTCTCTTTTCTTTTTTTTATCACTTTACCAGCCCTACCGCCCTTTCGGGTTTTCGCCAGGACTGGCCCCCTTTAGCTTTTTCCAGCGCGCCCTTTCGGGTTTTCACACTGAGGGGTACCCATTTTTGCCTAAGGCGCCCTTTCGGGTTTTCACCTTAGCCGGGTTAAAGCCTTTTTACCCTTGATTGCTCTTCTAACAGAAACAACCAAGTCCGCTGGGGCATCAATATTTTTAACCCCATTTTTTTTTCTTTTTTTTTTTGTCCTATAATGCCAAAAGGCGAGGAAAAGGTGGCACTCCCGTAGGGACGTGTGTGCCGCAGATGTGGGACAAGTGGGTAGATTTGATTGTCCGGGTGGGACGAATGAATCAAATCTGTGAGCCGAAAGGCGAAACGGGTTGGTAGCCTGAGAGGGCGTACTGAGATCGAACCCGAGAGAATAGAAACGAGCCGAAAGGCGTAATGGGTTGGCAGCCCGAGAGAGCATACTGAGGCCAAACCCGGTGAGATCAAAAGGTGTAATGGGTTGGCAGCCCGAGAGAGCATACTGAAGCCAAGCCCGGTATGACAAGATGGGTGGATTCGACTGTCCTAGTGGGACGTAATTAGCCAAATCCAAAACTGAAGGTTGACCGAGCTAGCAACCCGAAAAGGGTGTGCATATGCCAAGCCCGGCTAGAACAACAAAGGAGTTGGTTTAACAGTCCGAAAGGGACATGCGGGTTAAACCTAGAGGCCGATAGGCGGGATGGGTTGGCAGCCCGAAAGAGCATACATAGGCCAGACCCGAAACGACGACAGGAAGGGATTCGACAGCCCGGGTGGGACGTATTAGTCAAATCCGTGAGCCGATAGGCAAATAGGGTTGGCAGCCTGAGAGGGCATGCTGAGGCCAAGCCCGTGGGGACAAAGGAGTAAACTTGACGATCCCGGTGGGATATATGAGTCAAGTCTAAAGCCAAGAGGCGAGATGGGTTGACAGCCCGAGAGAGCATGCAGAGGTCAGACCCTGAAGAAGAAAAGGGGTGGATTTGACAGCCCTAGTGGGACGTGAGAGTCAAATCCGAAAGCCGATAGGCGAATAGGTGGGTTGGCAGCCCGAGAGGACATGCTGAGGCCAGACCCGGTGGGACATGTGTCGCAAGACACGATGGATTGGTAGCCCGAGAGAGCATACTGAGACCAGATCCCAAGAAGATAAGATGAGCCGAAAGGCATGATGGGTTGGCAGCCCGAGAGGGCGTGCTGAGACCAATCCCAAGGAGGTTAGATGAGCCGACAGGCATGAAGGGTTGGCAGCCCGAGAGAACATACTGAGGCCATTCCCTAGAATGAAAGAGGAGCCGAAAGGCATGATTGGTTGGCAGCCCGAAAGAGCATATTGAGGCCATTCCCTAGAATGAAACAGGAGCCGAAAGGCATGAAAAGTTGGCAGTCCGAGAGAGCATACTGAGGCCAGTCCCAGTGGGACAAGAGAGTAAACGGGTTTAACTGCTCAGAAGGGACATATGAGCTGAACCCAGAAGCCGATAGGCGGAATGGGTCGGCAACCCGTAAGAGGCGTACATAGGCCGAGCCCGATGGGACAAAGTATGACACCGTCAGAATGCCAGTGGGACTAGGTGTCATAGAACGACATGTAAGGCGTAGCCATGGCATCAATATGATTTTTTTTTTTGAGATGGGGTGGAGTCATTGACTTAGAGCCACCCATAGAATAGACAGAGAGAGGATTTTTTTTTTTTTACATTACCAACCTCACCGCCCTTTCGGGTTTTCGCCGAGGCTGGCCCCCTTTAGCTTTTTCCGGTGCGCCCTTTCGGGTTTTCACACCGAGGGGTTGCCCATTTTTGCCCGAGGCGCCCTTTCGGGTTTTCACCTCGACCGGGTCTGTGGCCTTTTTACCCTCAGCCAACCGTTGAAGGCTGACTGAGTCCGCCGGGGTATCAGTATTTTTAACCCCTTTTTTTTTTTTTTTTTTTTTTGAACCTTCACTGAGAGGAGGTATTGTCCTGTGAGGACTGCTGCAGAAACTCTTGCAGTGGCGCATGGTAGAGCTTCATATGCTTGCCGTTGAGAGGAGGGAAGGGATTGTCTCCCTTGTGGTCAAGGACCGTATAGGCCCCTCCTTCGTAGACCTTCTGGATGACGTAAGGCCCACGCCAATTGGGCTGGAGTTTGCCGCTGGATCTTCCCGCGAGAACCTCCTTTTCTTTGACCATGACAAGGTCACCTTTCTTGAACGCCCGTTGCTTGACTAGCTTATCATAGGCACGTGTCATGCGGGCTTGATACACTTGTAAGTGTTTATAGGCTTTGAGTCTTTGACCTTCCAAGTTGGACAATTCCTCGAGCCTTCTTTCAATTTCAGATTGGTCTTGACCTGGCAATCCGGCGTGCACAGCAACACGGTAAGATGCTAGCTCGATCTCCACAGGGATCACTGCTTCAGCTCCGTAGACCAGGGAGAAAGGGGAACATCCCGTAGGGGTTTTGTAAATAGTCCGGTAGGCCCATAGGGCTTCGTGGACCTTCTCGCCCCAATCCCGCTTGCGGCCACCTACTATCTTGGATAGCAGCTTGCAGAGGGTTTTGTTGAAGGCCTCGGCTAACCCATTGGCCTGGGGATTGTAGATCGACGACGCTCTCCAATCAATATGGAACTTGGCCGCCAGAGCATAAACAGTCTTGTTCTTGAATGGCGTGCCATTGTCGGATATAATCCGACTGGGGGTGCCGAATCTGTATATGATATAGTGCCGCACAAAACGAGCAACTATCTCCCCTGTAACTTCCCGTAGTGGAACGGCTTCCGCCCATCTGGAGAAGTAATCGGTGGCAGCGAGTATGAACTTGTGCCCCTGGGACGATGGTGGGAATGGTCCCACAATATCCATACCCCACTCTGCAAACGGCCAAGTAGGCGCTGTTGGATGGAGCGGGTTAGGTGGCCGTCGAGGGACTGGGCCGAATGCTTGGCATTGGTGACATGTACGAGCGAATTGATTGCAATCTTCGTACATGGTGGGCCAGTAAAACCCTTTGAGCTTGATGCTATTCTTCATCTTGGCTCCTGCCTGGTGAGCTCCGCACAATCCGGAATGAACCTCGTGCATGACGGTCTTCGCTTCCTTGGACGAAAGGCACCGCAGGAGGACCGATCGGTCTTTTCATGGACAAGCCTAAAGAGCAGACCGTCAATCAGCTGGTAGGATGTCGCCCTGCGTAGCAGTTGCACCCTCTGAGCCCGATCAGGAGGGAGCCAGCCGTTCTTTATTTTTATAATTGGCTCGCGCCAATCTTCTTCTTCAGGAGCATTGTCCTCTTGAATGTTGTCGACTTCGTAAACAGTGAGGCCGGATTCTTCGTCGAGCACACTTGGCATGAGCCTTCGGTGTCTGACTGTAATATTCAATTCTCCCTCAGGCGGGAGTTTTAGGGCTGCTGCCAACTTTGCAAGAGCATCAGCCTGGGAGTTGCTGCCTCTGGGGACATGGCCTATTTCAAATAGATAAAATTTTTCCTTGAGCCTCATGACGGCTGCATGGTAGGGGACGAGCTCCTTTTTACGGACATCATAGACGCCCAGTACTTGTCGGATGACGAGCTGAGAATCCCCGTACACTTTGATGCACTTGATATCTATCTCCAGTGCCAGTTGAAGCCCAATAATTAGTGCTTCATACTCTGCCTCATTATTAGTCAGTGACTTCATGAGAGCACAAGAGTTGTGGAGGATACCGCCTTGTGGAGACACAAAGACTACCCCCGCACCCGAGACATAGTCTGTAAGGCCGCCGGCCCTTTTGATTGTCCGAGAGGCACCATCAAAATATAACTCCCAATGTGGGAGGTCGAGGGTGAGGACACCTGACTCCATCTGTGGTGGGACTTTTTCAGAAGACTCCCCGATTTCTTGAGAAGGCACTAACACCTCTTCGTCGGGTAGCTCGAAGTTGAGTGGCGAATCTTCTGGCACGGGGTGCGCTGCTAAGAACTCCGCTATTCCTTGTCCTTTGATCGCCTTGCGTGGGACGAAGGTGATGTCGAACTCCATGAGGATAAGCGCCCATTTGCCGAGTCTACCAGAGAGGACAGGCTGGCATAACAGAAATTTGAGTGGGTTGCATTTTGAAATGAGCTCCACCCGATGGGCTAGGAGATAGTGCCTCAGCTTCTTGACAGCAAACACCAGAGCTAGGCACATCTTTTCCATGGGAGCGTACCGATGCTCAGGCCCGATCAGTTTTCGGCTGAGGTAGTACAGTGGCTGCTCCTTGCCCTCTTCATTGATCTGGGCTAGGAGAGCTCCCAAAGAGGCATCCATGGCAGCAATATACAAGATAAGGGGTTTCCCTCTGACGGGTGCCCCTAAGACTGGAGGAGTCAGCAGATACTCCTTGATTTGCTCGAAGGCCTTCTGACAGTCTTCGTCCCATATGAAGGGTGCTCCTTTCTTCATCAATTTGCCGAAAGGTAGGCATCTTCCTGAGAGGTTGGAAATAAACCGCCTAATATAGGCGAGCCTTCCCTGAAGAGATCTGAGCTCTGTCAAGTTCTTGGGCGGAGGTAGTCCCCTTATGGCCTTGATTTTGTCGGGGTCGATTTCTATGCCTCGATACCTGACAATGAAGCCAAGGAACTTGCCACTGGAGACGCCGAAGGCGCACTTCATCGGGTTCATCTTGAGCTGGAATTGTCGGAGCCTTTCAAAGACTCGACGCAGGTCAGCTAAGTGATCCTCCCGCTTCTTTGTCTTGACGACCAGATCATCAACATAGCATTCGACAAGGTCATGTAGCATCTCGTCGAAGATCTTGGTCATTGCCCTTTGATAGGTTGCGCCGGCATTCTTCAGACCGAACGGCATCCTTTTGTAGTTGAAGATCCCCTTAGGAGACCGGAAAGCCGTATGGTCTTTGTCTTTGACGGCCATGCGGATTTGATTATAGCCCGACGACCCGTCCATGAAAGACAAGGCTTCGTGACCAGTGGTCATATCAACCATTGTCTCAGTGATTGGGACAGGGAAGTCGTCCTTTGGGCATGCCTTATTCAAATCCCTGAAGTCGATGCAGACTCGGACTTGGCCGTTCTTCTTCTTGACAGGGACTATGTTAGCGAGCCACACAGGGTACATGCAAGGCTCTATGAAGTCCACATTGAGCATTTTGTCAACCTCAGCATTGACCTTCAGCTCCAGCTCGTGGCGCATACGCCTTTGGGCTTGCTTGACTGGCTTGACTGTTGAAAGTATTGCCAGCTCATGTTCAGCCACAGAAGGGTCGAGCCCGGGCATTTCTTTATAAGTCCAGGCGAAACAATCCCTGAACTCTTCTAAAAGCTGTCGATACGACTGCCTTTCTTCCTCACTGAGGAGAGCACTTATGAAGGTGGGACGATAGTCACTTTTGCTTCCAAGATTGATTTCGATCAACTCGTCCACAGTTGCTTGACCACCGTCTTCAAGCTCCGGTGGAGCTGGTTGGAGGTCGACGAAGTCTCCCTCGTCATCAGTGTTGGCTTCATAGACATCAAATTCTTCGAAGCACTTTTGCTCGTGGCTTGAAGCCGAAAAGCTCGCTTTGTTTTGCGGGTGGTTAGCAGGCTGAGCTGCTCCTTCCTCTGAGGGGTGACCATTGTCAGCTCCTGATGAAGGTGATGGTGTCGTAGACACATCAGCGGACTCCCTTGCAGAGTCATCTATGTTGGGCTCAACTTCAACTTGCCCGTTAGGGAGAGGTAGCAGTCCTATGGTGTTGACTGCGAAGTGGACCTCGAAGTCCTTCTCCTGGTCATAGCCAAGGCCCCTTGTATCTTTACGGGAGAAGGGAGGCTGCCCGCGGACTTGTGGAGGATTCCATAGTTGATGAAAATATGCCGCTCGAGCAGAGTCCAGAGTTTGCGGGATGTGTTGCTTTTTGCACATTTCCTTGATATACTCTGGCATATCGTCCATCTCCTGGACTGGCTCTGGCACCACATCGGCGGGAGTATCCCAGCCGAAGTCATCTTTAGGAGGACACGGTGGGACTAAATCACCTTTGTAAAAGATGATCGGTTTGACCTCCTTGCCCTTGTTGCGTCTCCTTCTCCGTTGATAGGAGACTGTAAAGGTCTTCAACTGCTCTACCTCCTGTTCTTCCCATTGGGACACGAGTTGAAGGCACTTAGGCGGTAAGGAGATACTCCCATCAATGACCCGGCTGATAAGGTTGGCTTCAAAGTCCATACTCCGCCTTTCTGGTTGGGTCGGCTTGGAGGCGGCACTGAGGCTCAGCCTGTGCAGCTTTACCATGTCTTGGTTGACAGTGAAGAGCTGCCCTTCTTCAACTTCAGGGTCCACCTTTTGCTTCCCTTTACCTTTTAAAGGCTCGGGGATTGTTAAGGTGGGCTTCCCAAAATATAGTGAAGCATCGGCCAGATGGCACTCATTGGGATGGAACGGGGCTTGATCTGCGAAGACCGTATGTTGCTCCCCTTCCTTAGCATATTTAATGCACTGATGCAACGTTGAAGGAACGACCCAATTCTCATGAAGCCAAGGTCTTCCAAGCAGCATCTTGTAAGATGTGTCGGAGTTGATGATATAGAATGTCGCTTGGGTGACGAAATCGCCCAAAACTAGTTTGACAACAACCCGACCAAGCGCCTCCTCGGAACCCTGATTGAATCCCGAGATCTTGACATCAGTCACCTTTTGCAAATAAGGTGCCAAGTATAGAGACTTGAAAGTCTTCAAAGGCATAATGTTGACGGCTGCTCCGGCGTCCACTAGGATGCGATTCACATCATGTCCATTAATCGTCCCCTTCATATATAAGGGGCGATTATGACACGGAGAGGACATCAACATGTCTTTGTCCGTGAAGGTGATATTTGCTGTGAGTGCTTCATATGCTTGAGCTTGCAACTCTGCAACATGGGCTTCATACGCCTCTGGATCTTGAAGTATCTTGACAAGAGCCTCTCTGAGGTCTTTGCTCCAGGCAATGGCTTCCCAAATAGTGACATTTGTTGGGAACCGCTTCATATGATGAATAATTTTGCGGTCTGCCCTGGCACGGGTCTTGTCAAATGGCGGAATGATTTCCGCCAAGGCCTTCGGCACCTGGCGAGACTTCTCCCGTTTAGGAGGACGCTCCCCGTCTTGCTGGCCTTCCGCATCTTCCTGGAATAGCGGAGCCAAAGACTCTTCTGGAGGTGGCAAAGGCTCATCAGGCTGGTCTTCATTAGAAGGACCTACTGGGCTTGTAGACTCGACCCTGTTGGAGGGGCCGGCCTGCTCTGACACCTTCTCGCGCACTGGCGACTTAGCTGACTCCTCTTCTTCATCAGAGGATGTGATTGTAAAGGGACGCCACCCGGCTTAGCCGTTGAGATGGGGCCTGAACCCTCTGAGGGGCTGAGGATGAAAGGGATCCCCCGAACTTGAGTTTCCGGGACAGGACCCGGTTTCTCCCCTCTGAATATTATGACCCGATCGGGAGCAAGGGGACCTTCACGTCCACGTCCTCGGCCACGACCTCGGCCACGTCCCCGGCCATTTCTCGCCGAGCGGCGCCGATATGTCGCCATAGGCGCCTGGCCTCCAGCGCTATCAGCCGTGGGACAATAAATATTGTCGGGTGGCGGAATCGCCACCATGTTGCAAGAGAGCTCTTGCAGCATTTCCTCGAGCATCTCGACAGTGAGCTCCTCATCTTTGTAGAATAAGGAGAGCTCCTCCGGGATTGGGAAGTCTTCACCTTCTTCAAGACGGTGAACCATTTCTCGGAGCCATTGTAGAAGACGAGCTTTGCGCCCAAGCTTGTCCCAGGGAATATATTCGTCTAGAGTGACGACCCTGGTGGGATGAGGGGGAGTGTACTCCTCCAGCTCATCTATGAGCTTTTGAAGTCTTTGTAGAGGAGTTAGCTCCTTAGGAGCCTCCATAGCAGCGGCTTGCTCGGCTTGCTTCTTCAACCTCCTCTTCAAGTTCTTCCTGCGATTCTTCTCCTGCTTCTTTTGGCGTGTTGCCTCTTGAGAAGAGAGAGGAGTTTGCTTCGGCAGTGGGACTCGCTTGCCCCCAGAATTTTGCTTCTTGCTCGGGCTGGCTCCTTAGGAACCTTAGTGCCACGACTTTTTCTGGGGGCAATCTTGGTCCAATTGACCTCCTCCGGCTGAGCTTGGAAGGTGGCATTGATTGCCTGAGCAATTATTTCAGGAGGCAACTCCTGGAACTCTGCCAGTCCACAGTAGGGCCTCTGGGAGCTTTGTAGTTCCACCGACTTTGCTTGGTCTGGTGGGTTGGCTTGCTTGAGCTGCTGAGGCCTTTCTAAGAATGGCGGCCTCACTGGGGTGACAGAGGCCTTAATTGGGGTCTTTGCGGGCTCAAGGGGTTGAGTCCTTTCCCCGACTAATGGCCTTGCTGACTTGGCAGGAGCTTTGGCTGAAGGCTCTGACGCCTTGGCTTTGCCTTTGTTGTCTGGCCGAGAATTCTCTCTTAGGACGATGCCGGGCTGATTCGACCTGGGACGGACCTTGGAACTCTCTCCCGCAACTTGGCTTCTTGGGTTCTGGACCTTAGGCCCTTTATAGGTGGCCGTGGCCTTGCCTTTAGTGAGTAATGGGAATTCATCATTTTTTCGTAGGCTCACTTGGCCGGACTAATCGGGAGAAGGCTTCAGTTTATCGCCGGGCCTGCTGGAGTGTCTCCCTGGTGGCCTCTGCAAGGCGTAACCTTGTCATGGAATTCCCCTGATGATCGACAACCCCTCTCTGGATGAGGGCTTCAATGAAGTCTTGAACCTCTGGGCATTGCCGAGTGGGGTGAGACACCCTTGCATGATACTTGCAATAGCGGGGGTGTATCTTGGCCGTCTCATTGTAATAAGACGGTGGGTCATGTGTCAGCACCCAGCCATCCTCCAGAAGTTTATCAAAAATCTTCTCAGTGTCTTCCTTAGGAAAAGAACACTGATGAGAGGGTCGCCACCCTGGATACCAGAGTGTGGACTTGGGCGATTGGGAACTGGCTCCCTGGGAACTAACTCCCTCCTCCTGCGGCTCGGGGAACTGGAAGGCTGCTGCAGCGTGAATGACGTTGACGGAGCAGTGAAGACTCCTTCGTGCATGCGGCTGCGGTGGGTCGACTAGAAATTCGCCCATATCCACCTTCCCTCGCCTGATTAAGTCTTCGGCGAGGTCCTTGAATGGCTCACAGTTGTGGA
Organism: Amorphophallus konjac; assembly: GCA_022559845.1. Classification (NCBI taxonomy): domain Eukaryota; kingdom Viridiplantae; phylum Streptophyta; class Magnoliopsida; order Alismatales; family Araceae; genus Amorphophallus; species Amorphophallus konjac. The sequence continues at coordinate 18,618,094 of CM040121.1, forward strand.
TAACATGGCCAACAACTTCATGATATGGGCAATAGCCCTGATGAAAAGCAGCGCCTGGCGTCTGCTCCAGAGGTGACGGGCTAATCAATCCCGCCCGTTGACATGCGAAGAAGATATTGGGAGTTTTCTCGCAAGGGAAGGAGTATAACTTCTCTGGGAGCTCGACTTGAAGTGGAGCCTCCACATCTTCCGGTGAGTCCTCCTCGTCTTCAGATGAATCTGGGGATTCTTCAGGGAGCCAACCTCTGAGCGGAGCCCGACCCGTGGGTGATACACCCGCCTCCCGTATGTGGGCTGGAGCTAACCCCCTGGCAAATGGGCCAAAAGGGCAGGTGGACAACTGCTGATCAATGCTCTCTAGGAGCTGCAGCAAGCGCCTTTGTTCCCGTCGTAGCTGTCGGACTTCCCCTCGGATCTTCCGGATAGTCCTCCGCAGCGCCAAACATTCTGGGAATGGAGGAGTGGCTCTGGGACCACCATTGGGCTGTCGACTTGCGGGCCCGGCTTCTGAGGCATTGGAACTTGAAGCCATCGCCACCATATGGACCACGTTAGCCGACCGGTTCGATCGGCTCCAGGGATGAGGCTGGGGTGGGTCGACTGCATGGCCCAGCATATTTACCAGGCCCTTTTGAATGAGCTCTTCTGCTATATTCTTGAAAACATAGCAATCCCTGACCGTGTGACCCAACCTCCGGTGATACACACAATAGGTTGGATCATCTGTCTTATCCACCTCCGCGGGCTTCCGCGGGTCCGGCAGAGTGACGAGCTGCTCCTTCATACATAGATCAAAGAGCATCTTAGTATGCTCCTTTCTGAAGGAATAAGGCGTCTTCATGTTCTCCGCTAAGAAAGACACATTTGTCTTATCACCAGACTTCTTGCCTTTCCCTTTGGACTTTCCTTCCCCTTTATCTCCATTCGTTGGGGAGAAGTCCACGGCATTCACCTCCTTACCGCTAGCCAGACGGTCTTTGGAGGGTTTGCCTTTTGTAGAGGTTTGTACAGGGTGATCAGCGAAGAACATCTCAATCTCCGCCACCACCGTGTTGAGTTGGTCGAAGCCTCTGATATTGGAGCCCAGAAGCTTTTCACTGACTTCTGCCGAGAGACCCCTGCGGCAGATAGTGATTGCATCTTCAGGCGTCGGAGGGTTATCGCAGCGCATGCTGACGTCCCTCCATCGCTTGATGAAGTCCAATGCTGTTTCGCCCTTCTTCTGTCGAAGGGAACAAAGCTCTGCTAAGGAGACTTTGCGCTCGACCATTTGGAAACGGTCGACAAACTTCTTCTGCATATCAGCCCAATCAGATACTGAGTTGGGCTTTAACCTTGAATACCATTGGAAGGCGGTGCCAGTCAAAGACGTGGCAAAATACCGCAGCAAGTATGCCTCTTCCAAGGCTAATTCACCCATGGCCGTCATGTAATAGGCCAGGTGTTCATGCGGAGAGCCCTGCCCGTTGAACTTCTGGAGTTTCGGGGCCTTCGGGCAATCTGGTGGAAGCTTCTTGAATTGATGATGGAGGGGATATGGCACGCTGTACAAATCAACGGTAGCCACACCCTCGCCATGTTGAGCGAACTTCGCTTCCACGATGCGCTCAATCATCTGCTTCTGCGCCATAAGGCTTTCTGCGGCAGGAGTAGCAGATGACCGCGCATTGGCTTCATGCGGCGGGACTTCAAAGTCCACCGCCAGTGGGAGTCTTGCAGCGGTGACAGAGGCATTGGCTGCTGCTGGAATGGGAGAAGGCTGCTGATCCGCTCCAGCCGGTGCCGCCTGAGGCGGGGAAGGAACCTCCTTTTCGCGCAAAAGCGACTGTAAGAGGTTCTTGAGCTCTTGGTTTTCCCGTCGAAGTTCGTCCAATGTGGGGGCCCGTGGCTCTTCCCCCAGCTCTTCTTCGTGCCGGGAGCGACTGTCCCCATCAACACTGTGGACGTCTTCCTGGCGCTCTTCTTGCCGTGCCGGCTCAGGCTGAGATGTACCGGCGGTCGGCGCCTGCTGCGTCTGCGCTAGAATCCGAGAGACCGGCCTTGACCTCCTCAAATATTGGATGGGTTGGTCAAGCTCTCCCGAGGTGTTCTCGGGCTGTTTGTCGCCGGAGGTGGCGTAACAGGTGAACACTTTGACAGTGTCATCGGTCACCTGGACCACCCGCTTTTTCTTGGGCGGTTGTCGCTCCGGCTTGGGCGGCCTCCCAAGTCTGTCGAAGACAGACACTCGGGATGTGGCTGCTTGAGGTGAGCGATCCTCCTCCGTGTGTGTAGAACTAGCCCACGGGGAGGTTGGTCGCACTTTCTTGCCGGCTCCTCGGCGTTTTTGTCCCCGTAGGGGTTGAGATGTAAATCTCGTAGACGTCGAGGCCTCAGTGCTTGGCGGGCTCCGCATCCGCTGAAGCTCTGACATGCGGAAGGGCTCCTCCGCCCTCGCACGCCTTATGATTCGGGCCTCCTCCTTGGTGACCCAAATTTTCTTCAATTGGAGGTGGCGCTCCTCCACTGGGTTGCCCCCTGTCCTTGGACAGGGAGCTCGTGGCTTGAGCCGTTGCAGAAGGCCCTGAGTTGCCGCCGGTACGGCAGACTTCTCCTTCTTCGCTCCTTTCTCACGAACTTGCCGGAGGGGCTCGAAGCGATTGGAGGTAGAAATAGTAGGGACATGACGATCCCATGGCAGGATCGGCTCGCCTCCATCGAGCCGGATGCGAATATCTCCGACAATTACAGTCTTGCCGGAGCGCGAGACAGCAGCCTCGGGCCTTGCACCCTTGCGGCTACGCCGTTGCTCCCATTGGGCAGGGGCGGCGGTGGTGACACCCGCCATAGGCCTGGCGTCATCCTGACGGCGGCGTTGCCCCCGTTGAACAGGGGCCGCACCTCTGAGGGTGACCGCAGTGGGTTTGGCGCCGTTGCGGCGACGGCGTTGCCCCCGTTGAGCAGGAGCAACGTCAGTAGTGATTTGATTGACCGAGAAGACTCGGCCAACAGCTAGGGCAGAAGGCCTGACACCTTCGGTCGTTGACATGGCAGCCAAGGGAACTCGGCTGGTTGTTGGGATGAAGGGCTTGATACCCTTAACAGTTGGATAATTGACCGGATGGACCCGGCCGGTTGCTGCAGTAGAGGGTCTGACACCCCCAGAAGCTAGCTTGTTGGCCGAACAGACTCGACCAATTGTTGAAGCCGAGGGCCTGGCACCCCCGACGGCTGGCTTGTCGACCGGGCGAACCCAGTTGGTTGCTGGAGTCGAAGGCCTGACGCCTCTGACAGTTGTCTTCTTGACCGGGCGGACCCGGCCAGTTGAAGGGGCCGAGGGCCTGACGCTCCCGACGGTTGTTTTGTCGACCGGACTGAACCGGCCAGTTGTTGAAACCGAAGGCTTGACACCTCCGGCAGTTGTCAGTTGTTGAAATCGAAGGCTTGACACCTCCGACAGTTGTCTTCTTGACCGGACTAACCCGGCCAGTTGCTGGAGCCGAAGGCTTGATGCCCCCGACAGCTGTTTGAAGCGTGGCTGAACTGGCTTCAGCCACCGGTACCACCCCCAAGAAGAAGGGCGAGCCGACGACAGGTGGGAAGTCGCCGAAGACCAGCGGGGTCGCCAGGAATCCGAGCCTGGCATGGTTGGCAACGATCTCGGGGCCATAGGTAACGGCTGCCATCGCTGCTGCTGGTGTTGGTGGTGGTGGTGGTGCGTAGCACGAAAGGAGTGGCGTGCAGATGCACAAAGAGCTCTCAACTAAACAGAGAGAGGTGCGCCCTCCTCTTCCCGTCCTGTAAGAGGAAGAGGGACAATCAGAACCTTGAAGAAGGTTCTAGAGACTTTCTTCGACAGAAAGAAGAAAGGCGGGAAAAGTCCCACCGGGCGTGCCAGTCTGTTGGACACGGAAAAAATCTAAGAAATACTCTTATCGTAGATAAAAGGTAGATTTTCGTTCTTTTTGAAAAGAAACACTCCTCTGCGTAGAGAGGGTTCCGTGGGTGCGCATAGTATCAGACGATTTGGGTTCGAGTGCTGGACCTTTCCCACTGACCGGAGTCAGTGTTGATTTACATCGGCCTAACGTCCGAACACCTTTGTTTAACTGTCAAAGAGGTCCCAAAAGACTTCTACAGAGGTTCTGATGTGGAGGGCAAGCTCACTCGAGAGACTCTCCATGACCACTCATTTTACCACCAACACATAGAAACAACTAGATTAGGGCTAGGTCTGAGCAAAACCCTAAGATTTAGGCATAGAGGCGCAAATATGCGGAAGCCATAGGCATTTTTAAAGCAAGGGAAGTTTTCTGGACCCCGGGGTATTTTGGTAATTTTACCAACCCAGGGGTATTTTGGTAATTTTCCAGGCCAGGGACATTTATGAAATTTTCTGGGCTGGAGTGGAAGTGAAACTGGATCTCTAACTCCCCAAGGCATTGAGGCTCTTTCTGGAGGGTTTCGAGGGCTCTGAGGCCATGTTTAGGTTACAGGGGTATTTTGGTAACTTTACCAGACCCTAGACCTAGGTTTGATATGATACCCGAGTGCTGGACTAAGCTGACAACACTTCCGGACCGAAGGAATGACAAAGGGTTTCATAGAAAGCATAGCTCTGTCAAATTGATCGAAGGAGGGGTATATACACAATTCTCCAAAGTCGGGGGGTTTTCTTATAATTTTCCCACCCGAGGTTACATATAAAACATGCTGAATGCTTTTATAATTCCATGTGAGTACAAGGGTTGTCGGCGAGTTGTCGACTGTACAAACGTCCGCCTTGGAGCGGGAGATAGGGACGTAGTCCCAATTACAAAAGATTGCAGGGCATAACTGCAAATTACAGGACTTCGGTCTTTTACCATCCCGGGAAGGATATTTTTGTAATTTCGCCATTATAAGGGCAGAAATACAAGACTTAGTCGTCCCGAGACGTAAAGACTTACAAACGTGGCCCGCTGACGGGCATAATTACAGACATGGCCCACTGGGGGGCATAACCATAAACATACCCCGTAGGGGCATAAATACAAGACCCGGGGACTCACCCCTCACGGGCCAAGACAAACGAACAAAATGCTCCAAGCGTCTTCCGTAGGTTGCTGCTTGTAGTTGTCGTCGTATCCTCTTTTGGACCTCTGGGGGTCTATTTATAGAAGTGGGGAACCTCCCCGGGAGTGTTCGACCCCGTACGGGTCCAACGGGATGAAAATGACCCCGGGGAGGTTCCATTTTCAAATTTTTTTAGTCCGTGCGCGGGAATGGAACCTCCCCGGGGTGGGAGGTCCCCGGGACGGTCCTGGACCGTCCCGGGGTCGCGGACACCCGGGGGGGGACCTCCCCGGGGTCGCGGCTCCCCAGGGGGATCGGCCCGGGGTCGCGGACCCCCGGGGGGAACCTCCCCGGGGTCGCAGCCCCCCGGGCAAGGCCTGCCCGGGGTCGCGGACCCCCCAGGGGACCTCCCCGGGGTCGCGGACCCCGGGCAGGACCTCCCCAGGGTCGCGGACCCCCGGGCAGGACTTGCCCGGGGTCCCGGACCCCGGGTGGGTCCCGCCCGGGGTCGCGCGCCCCGGGGAGGACCTCCCCGGGGTCGCGGACTCCGGGTGGTCCCCACCCAGGCCACACGCACCCCGAGGGGGGGCTCCCCGGGGTCGCGGACCCCGGGTGGGTCCCGCTCAGGTCCGGACGACCCCGGGCGGGTCCGCCCGCCTAGGAGGAGTCCCGCGCGGGACTCCTCTCGCCCCGGGCGGACCCGTCCGGGTAAGGGCGACCCCGGACGGGTCCCTCCACCCCCGGACGGGTCTACTTCTCGCGTGGATTCCATAAAAGGGGGCTCTGAAACTCCGGGTTTTCGCCGTGTCTCGTGGAGAACAACGAGAGGGAACGCCGCCTTGTTCGTTTGTCGTCTTCCTCGTACCGTAGGCCGCTGCGGGAAGACGAGCTGTTGTCCGCGCCTCGTGATACACGTGCGAGGGACGCTGTGCTTGGTACGTAGACCTATTCCAGCCTCTTCTTCGCCGCTGTAGAGGTGTTCCTTTCTTAGGGTTGCACATCCGAAGGGCGAGGGCTTAATCCCGTAGGGATTTAAACATAGCCACATGATCCTGACAATCATTGCGGCTCGTGCTAGGCTCGTGGTCATCCTCCGAGGGGTTTATATTGCCACGACATATGGGCTATAAAGCCTTAAGCTTAGGAATATCCGACGGGACGGCGATACGCCGAACAAGGTACCCCGTGTAGGAATATCCTATCGGATGGTGATACACTGCATCCGAAATCTTGTCACATGCGAGATTAAAAATCCCGAACCTTTAGCACGATAAATTATGGGTGCAACAGACATCCATGCTAGAAAACGTAACAAGTAGCATATCGCCGAAGTTGCTCTTACCAATTACCTTCATTCCACACTATCTAGTATCCCCAGAAATCATTCCAAGGACAAACTTCTGGTTTACTGTTTCTTGGTCCCGTGAATCCTATTACCTTTTTGTATGTGGCTTAATTATGTGCTTATGCAATCATGGGTCTCCGGTCATCTCTGATTGGTTTTGAGTTGAATATTCTGAAGTAATATCAGAACCCAGCCATGCACAACTTGATGTTCTTTTCTACTCCTGTTTTGGCCCCATTCACCTCTTTTGCTCCACGTACCAAGCCATCCAGCTTTCATGCTCATTTGCTTGGAGTGAGGCAAAAGTGTTAGTCTGGTCAACCTCAAGTTAGTTTTATTTGGCTTCCTATGAGCTTTAGATAATCATGGACTTCTCCATGTATTACCAATTGAGTTTGAGCTGGATGTTCTGATACTGTTAACCATGTGTGTTCTTCTCAGTGTCTTAAATGTTTTTAAGAGGACTTTGCTGGATGTACTTCAGGTTGAGGCTATTAGCAGAATCTAAAGGCTATCGGCTGGATGATACAGGGTTATTTTTGGCTGCTCAAAGCTCTCAAGGGAAACGGGTACTTTTTGTTGAGTGCATACTCTAATCATTCCACTTGTGCAGCAGTTCATTAAGCAGAAAACGATTCAAACTGTTTTGCAGGGTGCAAAATCGAGCACTAGCATACACTGTCAAACAGAGAGGGAGGTGTTTGATCTGCTTGGGTTTCCCTGGCTAGAGCCACACGAGAGGAACTTGTGATGGACTTGATTGCATATATAGCCAATGTTTATGTGTAATGAGGTGTGTGGGATGCTTGTTTCCAATTTTTTGTGTATTTCCCCCCCTGGCTGGATCTGAAAGAGGAACCTATGCAAGAAAACATGCATGCACTATGCCACCATGTATCTTCTCATGGGTGACCCTCTGTTGTCTTTATCACATTACGGCTGCATTTGTGAAAGAATGGTTGTCATTCTGCAAAACGGGCAAGGATCCGATAGCAAATCTGTTTGGACCTAGCAAAGTGGGCCTGTTATTTATGTTAGGTAGAGAAAATGCGGTTAATTTTTTATAAAGTTGCACCCAAAATCAAGTTCGTTTGTCAACTATCTTAGAGCATGGGTAAACAATTCTTTAGGTCCATCTGTAGTTTAATGTCAAACTAATAAGAATCAGAGCTAAAACTAGATCCGTTTATCTAATAATTTTATTGAGTCGGATGGTTTTGGTTAATATCCATTTTGGGTCTTGGTTTTTTTGTGCCATGTCAACATAACTGCGGCAGCATGAGCCATGATGTATCTACTTACTTGTCAGAATTAAATGGCAAAAATCGGTCTATGTGGTTAATAATTATAGTTCAAAATGGCATTGTAATTACTTGGGGATGCCTTTTATAGTGTTGCAATATTTGTATAAACATCATGATTATCCAATGGAGTCCTTGACCTTATTGATAATGCATCATTTTTGTCAATTTGAATGTGAAGTTTTTCGCTGTCTTTTTCTTGTTACGAAGTCTCTCTCTCCTGCACTCTCCAGCAAAAAGAGACTATAAGGGCATCGTCATAATAAAACTCTCACAGGGTAATTCTTGTTGCAAATTTGGCTTTGCAGTCCCTTCTCTAAAGTCTAAAGTCTAAACCGTGACGTTGGGGTAATCAAAACGTGTAGGTCTCCCATTAAATACTAGAAAATGTTACGATTGACATGTTTTGATACTTACGAGTTAATTTCATATATATATCCTCCTTACATAAAAATATATTTAATTGTTAAATGTCATATATACTGTTATTATTATTTAAAATTTTCAAAAAATCACTAAATGAAGAAAAGGCCCCCAATGTTACACTGAACCTCCATACACAGATCTTGGGTGTATTTTAGTCACTTTGTGATATTTTTAAATTTTCATGGTTAATAACAACGATATATATGGTATTTGATAATTAGGGATGATACTTTTGAATATACATGAGATCGATCTATTATTTAATGAAGTAACATCATTTAAAAAAATCTCTTATAAATATTTACGTTGTGCCACTAGAAGAGGAGCAAAAGAAAACTGTCATTTAATGCAGAGGCAGAGTGTGTACTAATATCTTAATTTTTTTAATTTGTATTTCTATCTTTTCCACGGGGATGGATATTGAACACTCGCCGGTGGGTATAGCTTGCGGCGGAAGAAGCCACAGGGTGTGTGTGTGTGTGTGAGAGAGAGAGAGAGAGAGAGAGAGAGAGAGGAGAAGAAGCCCGCCGAGAAGAACTCCCCGGGGGTCGTGAGTGGGAGAGAGATGGGCCTGCGCTGCGGGCCTCTCGTCGCCTCCACCGCCCCCCTCCCTACCTGGCAGCAGCAACCCACACGCCCACACTGCTCTGCTGCTCCCGCTCGCCCTTCTCGTTCCACCGCTCCAGCTCCCTCTGCAGCTCGGACGACACTACCTACCCTGGCTCTTGGCCGCCGTCCTCCCCCGCCTTCTCTTGCTTCCCGTGCTCTCCGTCGTGGCACGCGGCACCTCTGCATGGCGGCGGAATACGTCTTCCCGGATCCCATCCCCGAGTTCGCCGAGGCCGTGAGTCCCCTCTCCTTCTCGCTTTCGCTCCCTTTCCACCTTTTCTTTTCCCGCGGTGAGAAAAATGGGTTCTTGTTTTTACCATATTTGATGCCGTGGGGTGATGGAATTGTTGCTATCTTGCTTATTGGTTTCTTCACCTTGTTCAACTTTCTTGGGTTCCTGTTTTTCTGCTCCAGGAGGTCGATAAGTTTCGAAGACATATGGTGGAGAAGCTGTCCAAGAAGGACATATTTGGGACTTCTGTTGAAGAAGTCGTGGGAATCTGCACTTGGGTGAGTTTGCCCTCTTTGCTGCCAAGAACCACTTTCTGCTTTCACGGATGTGGATATCTATTTGTGTTCTTCTCGAATTGCTATGAACTATGAATCATTTCTACGAATATATTTTCATTGTCTACTGTGATCACTGCCTCCTACAGCAATGGAGTTCTCATGTGATCAACTTCTGGGAGTATGCAAAGGAAATTTCTGACTAGATGAGGGAATGCACCAAGATCCTGACTTTTTTTTTTTAAAAAAAAATAGTGAATTTTACAAATAAATCATCATTAAAAATGAATTGGTAAAAAATTACTTCTGAAAATACGTTGACAGACGTATCACTAAGTTAATTCATATTATGTAAATATGTCGTGATGTTAATCACCCCCTTATCACACGTCAACTTAACTACGGTTAATTTTAATTAGATCTACAAAAATATCAAACTATCCTCGGTTAAAATAAAAAAAATAATAATAATATCCTGTTAACACCCTCCCCTCCCTCCGACTGTGCCCCTCCCCCTACGACGGCGGACACCCCCTCCCCCTGCCAAACCCCTCTCCCCCTGCCCTGCGGAGCCCCTCTCCCCCTGTGCTGTCGGAGCCCCCCTCCCCCCTACGCCCCCTGCTGGACACCCCCTACCCCTGCCCTACCGGAGTGCCCCTCCCCGTGCGCTGCTGTCGGAGCCGCCCTACCCCTACGCTGTTGCCGGTCCCCCCTCCCCCTGCATGTCGGAGCCCCCCCCCCCCTTCTCCTTGCGCCGCTACTGGACCCCCCTACCCCTGCGCCGCTGCCGATCTGTAGCAAGGAATGCGGAATCGGGGATCGGGATCGGATCGACCGGTCCCAAACCGATCTAGGTCGGTGGGATCGGCCTATCCCGGACCGATCCCGGCCGAGTCAGACTAGTTGACTCGGCTAAAGATACAAATGTCTAAAAAACTTAAAAAAATCTTGAAAAAATAAAAAAAATCATTCTAACATAGATCTATATCAAATTTAATGTGAAATAAGGGACATTTGTTCATCATTTTGTGAAATAGGTGCATGCATTGATTACGTGCATGTATCTATGTGCATCAGTCTTCTGCATTTTTTACAAGTATAGCATGGCTGTGTATGCTTTCTAAAAATGCAAGGTTGTGATGCACATTGATTACTTGCATGTATCTATTTCATTTCCTGTTTATAGGTTTTTGTTGCATATTAATATTGCAAGATGGATGGTCTTTCAGATTGATGCTTTTCCTGTTTGGAATGCTTGGGGTCATGCATTGATTCGGATGGAACACTATGCACAAGCTCGTGTGAAATTCAAGTGAGTCACGTAGGGTCTGTAAAACTTTTATCTAACATAAGTTAAAAAAATTAAAATGGTCATGTTACTCACAGTTGGATGTGATGACACATTAACTAGCTTTATCTTTTTTGTTGATTTTATGAACAAGCTTGTGTGGATTTGAAAATTGTCTGAATGAGAATGGACCATCTGAGCTTTACCAGGATCAGGTGACCCTGGTTCAGACCATGGACTTCAGACAACTTATATCCATTTCTTGCTAGTTTTCACAAATGAGCAGGAATGCAGAATCGGCATAGGATCGGCCGATCCCGCCCGATCCGGCCGATCCCGGGCATGGATCCTCGGGTATGGATCGGTTCAGGCCGGATCGGGATCGGGTCGTTTCGCCCGAAATCGGATCGGATCGGGCCAACCGATTCTACCTTCCATGATCTGTAGAACACCTTTGCCTGCCTTAGAGATCGGCAGTAGTGCCGTCGCCGTCGTGCTATCCGATGGTCGTGCCGTCGCCATCGCCGTTGTTCGTCTGCAGCCCCAACTAGGCGATCATTGAGTCCGCCTATAGTTGCCAGTGAGGCAGGCATCCTACCTCGCCAATCATGCCATCCACCATCATCAAGATGCCACCAGGCCAATTGCCCCGTCGCCATCCCCGGGCACCGTCACTGTCCCCGACCGACGTGGTGCCCTCCTCTCTTTCTCTCTGTAATGCCTCCCTCCTCTCTTTCTCTCTCCCTACACACACTCTCTCTATGGGGGTTTGCAGGGAAGAGAGGGCAGCCAACTCTCCCCCTCTCTCTCTACATTAGCTTGGGGAGTATTTTGATAATTTAACCCCCTACTAACAGGAATATTGGCATCTTTTTAGAATAATCACTCTCCCGTTGACATATGTCAACTACGATGGCATATTTGCACAATATGGATTAAATTAGTGATACACCTGCTAATACATTTTCAGGAGTGATTTTTTTGTCAATTCATTTTTAAAAATAGTTTATTTACAAAAATATCAAATAATAATAATAACCATGGGTAGTGGCGGAACCAGGGGGCCAATTGTCCCCTCTTGTCATATGTAAATTTCTTTTGGCCCCCTATATTTTGTTTGAATTTGCCCCCTACCGCTCGACAAATTTTTACTTTTCGTTAATAGTGCTCGTCTAGCTGTAAAATGTATCTCTAATCCTAAAAGAATAAGACTCTCAGAGAGTCAAGTTTTTTTAAGGCTAGCGGCAACACCCAACGCAAGTCACGTCGCTTCAGGCCCACAGTCATATCTCTGCTCCAAATCTCAACGCATAACACAACCAGCAGTAGTATATGTCCCCCACAGATCTCACAAGCGCGTGTATACCAACATATGCTCCTCCAAACGTCACATGTTTTTGCCGCACACTGTATCTGCATAGACTCTCCAACGCTACAGTTCAGGACTGCATCTGCACGGCTGCACGGCATACTATCAAAGTTTTTGTAGGTTTTCTTTTGTCAAAAAATACAGCTCTCTTGACTCTTTGCATCTGCCCCATAGAATAGGTGTGTCATAAAAAGCCTTCTCTTTGAATGAAAATGAATAAATTTTATTAGATTAATTTTATTTTGCACCCCCCTCTAAATATTTCTGGCTCCGCCACTGACCATGGGTTCATGCAAAATGAGAGTTAGGTATGCTTCTTACCTGCAGTTGAAACGCCAGTTGAATCCCATTTCTCTTCTTCTGCTGCTACAAAGCCTTCTGAAATGTGAAGTTCTAATGAAAGGCTCAGTGAGGAAAAGGGAAGACCACCACTTGAGGAACAACAACGTGCCTTCTCATAGCTTACCACTGTACATTTTGCATCCATTTTTTTAATATAAAAGGTAATGCATATTTGTCATCTGAGATGTAAGCATGACAAAATGACTCTCAGTTGCTGGCAGAACTGAGAAGAATTGCAGACGTTCTGGGCATGGACTTGGCGTATCCATTTTTTTGTCACACCATTCAGTTACCCTACATCAAGTTCCCTGGATCTTTTCTTGAATCAAAGACTTCTGTAAATCAGGGTCAGAGACTTTTTTTCATCAGTTTTAGACTTTTAGTTACATGAAATTTGTCGGCAAGTTTATGGAAAGTTGTCGGTTGATGTTGGTAACCTGTGTTTCTGATTTGGGATTCTAGTTGATATTTTGTAACTCATATATATACATTATATATATATATATGGCATACCATACCTAAGAACAACTTACTTGGCATTGAATTCTGTGATTCACTATGCTGACTGAGATTTGTGCCACTGCGAACAGATCCTGAGTGAGTTCTTGCACACGGAGTACGGGGGCCCTGGTACTCTGCTGGTCATCCCCTTCATCGATATGGCTGATACCATCAATGAAAGAGGGCTGCCTGGAGGCCCTCAAGCTGCAAGGGCTGCAGTTGTATGGGCTCAGAAACATGTTGACAAGGACTGGAAAGAATGGGCAGGCAGTGGTAACCCTAACTAGGATGCCCTGCAACAGGTTTAGCCTCTACGGTACACATCCCATCACTGCTTTGGACACCTCTGCAATCTGTGTGACTTTCCATTGGCTCAGCTTTTCACAAAGGTGAGAGTGGCTGACATCCTGGGCATGGACTTGATGTAGGCGCATGTAGGGGAGTTGGCATGTCAAACCGCAAAGTGAAGAACTCATCGGATCTTGTAAATTAAGCGGCCATCTTATCTTAATTTTGATTGGAAGTCGTGAGCCCCCAGTTAGTGAGATTGCGTTCTCAAGCTACGCCAAACCTAAAACTCTCTTTGCAAGATTATACTCTGTGATCCTAATTCCCGCTATGACTAATACATGATAATTAGCAAAGATATGATTAAAAAAATAATTTTAATGATAAAGACATAAATTGTGAATATATTGGTTTTCAAACCGAGCCATGTAGTCTGGTCCCGTTTATTTGGTTTGAAACAAACAGGGGATCCTCCCAATCAGAGAAGTATCTCAATATTCGATAGTATAATTTTGTCAGCCTTCTTCACAAATATTTCCCACTACGAGTTTTGGTCTCCAAAGTTGCATCAGGAACCAATATAGAAGATCCTGGTTTAAGATTTAAATGGAATTGAACCTACAAAGACTTCCAAGGGCGCAAAATTGGGAGCTCCCTTCGGTGATAGTTTCTTTGCGTACGTTTCGCGGCTAGCCTTGAGACATACAAAAACGCCGTGACATCCCTTTAATTCGGCATTCCAGAAGCTGTGAATGGTGGAATGCCTTCTCCAAAGCCATAAAAGTTATAGACCTGAATCCTTGTAGACCTTTCTCTCTGTACAAAACCATAGGTTGTGAGTGGGTGTCCAAGAATGCAGTGAAATGTGATGGACCCATAGATAAACCTTTCACTCTGGAACTTTTGAATTCTATTACGAATATGAGTTTCTCTGATAATTTATCGAGTTTGTAGCGGATTCGTGCATTGTACTGCGTGAAGGTGTTTAACTCTTAAACCTTAACCATCGGTAAGCATGAACAACCCTAACCAATACCATCAACACACACAGGACAGAAGCACATGAGTGTTCATCTCCAAGAGTAAAACACAAACATTTCGACAGAAGCAAATGGAATTTTCAAGAGAAGCGGCACACATGCATGTCATGTAAAACAGCAAATTACAAGCCAAACAGCACAGTGAAGAACACAATTTATTCTTCCGACTCACTCCCAAAGAATTAGCAACAAACATGATCTGCTGAGATATGCAGACACAGAACTTGACTCTAAAAAAAAAATCCTATCATATAGCTCCCGACTCTCATGCCATCACATTTGAAACTCAGCTATCTGGGGGAAAAGAAACAGACAAGCATGGAATAATATACCAAGGGCTGCGACAAGAAAGGAGCCCCTTTCTGCTTCGGCATGGTGACCATGTTATCATACAGAATTCTCAGCTGTTTCCTCTGTGGGCTCGGGTGTCAGGTTTGCGGTTGACTCCGTGCCATTTCCATTTGACTCTTTGTCATTTGCATTTGACTCTCTGCCATCCGAAGTTGACTCTTTGCCATTTATGGCTACTATGTTCTCAGCTTCTTGTTTAGAATCCTCGGATACTGGAGTCTTCGTTGATTCTCTGGCAGGTTCGCTCTTGTCAAGTTGGCTGAAGTTTCCCTTCTGCATGAAGAGCCGTGAGTGGTGGTGTTTACAGTAGATTCTTCCCTCATGTGCAACATAGTTGGATGGGCTGATTACACAACCTCCATGAGCACACTTGAAGCACGTTCTGTGATATGAGTTGCCATCAACGGCTACCTGAAAAACAGAAAAATTATACAAAAAATTAGACCCAAATGGAACCCAAGTACGCAGAAAACTTATCTATTACGGTAGTTCTTTAATGGATGGAAAGGCTACTAGCAAATATGAAGTAATTTAGTTCGTGGACTGTCTAGATATGCTTATAAGAGGAGCTATGTTCGTCATCCCCCCTCTCTTGTGCAATACACGCCAGGTAAATCTGTTGGAAAATTCTCAAAAAGTGAACTTTTAAAGAAATCCAAAGAGTGCGTAGCAATGAACACTTTGCAAATCAAAAATGATGAATAGCATTTCAAGTTCTTCCTGTGACCAAAAATATATACCTAGGAAGAGCTAGCCTATGGATTTTTTTTAAAAAATACTTTTCTAAAGTGTTGAGCACTTGTTCTGTGAACAAGGGCAGAATTCAAGCATGTTCTAGTACAACAATAGGTGAAAAAATAAATGGAGAGGGAGATGAGCTATTACACCAAAATCACAATGCAACAGGCAATATGTGCATACATAACCAAGACAAGGGGCCTACTCTTCATCATTGGTATGGTGATCAAGGTGGACCGAAGCATTATCATCACAAGTTCACAGCTACTGGAGGCCATCCTTTATGTCAGTTTAGAGACTTACTACACGTTAATTAATTGGATGCAGATTGTGGGAATCATGCTATATTTGCAGTCCAAGCATTTAATATCATTTTGGTAGTGTCAACATAATGACAATTTCAAATATTAGTACTCTTACTTTTAAGGTTGGTTTAATAATTTAGCTTGTAGCCACATTCTATCATTTTTTTTAAAGTGGGTAGTACCACTAAATCTATAAAAGAAAAAAAAGAAGTTACAAGTATAGACGGAGAGCTCCCACCAAACTCTCACAGACAAAAAGCGGTAGACAACTCTCTGCCCCGGGAGCAAAAACAAAGAGAAACAAAGCCCATACACCCAAGCAACCCACCCACCACCCAGACATACAAACCAACCACCACCACCCAAAACCTGATAACATCCCTACTCCACCCTCTCCAACCCACACGACCCTCTCGACAGACCTCAAGAACCCCTATGTACTCAACCTAACCCCTCGCCTACGTTGGGCACCTCCCCTCGAGAAGCACTTTCACTGTCTTGGTTTCCCTAGCCAGCTTCACATGCCATCTTCTCTGGATCGTGCTGAGTGCGGATTTAGCATCCTTATCAACTCCTTCAAAGGAAACCCCAATCAAGTTGGTCACATCTCTCGCCTGATCCGCCATAATCCTCTCGACCTCAGAAAAGATATCCTCGGCGTCTTCGTTTTTCCGCTTGATCTGCTCCTTAAGAGCGAGGCCCAAAAGCACACATTCCTACCCAGACACCCCCTTTGCATGCGCACCTGACTGACTGGGAGTGCAGGGGCTACAGCACAGACCACCTCTAGAGGCAGCGAGACCAAAGGCAGGTCCGGGGAGGCATCCCCAGCAGCATCCACAACAGGAGGCGAAGGTCACCCTCGTACCCCTCCACGACGCTCGGACAAATGGAGGCTCAGTCAGCATCAGCTGGAATAGGTCTGCTGCCACTGCAAACGCTCGAGGAAGCCTCCGCCGCCGCTACCACAACAGGCTCCCCCCCCCCTTCCTTAGCCAATACCACCGGCTGCTCCACCCTGCCTTCCGCAAGGTGGCTCCACATTCTATCATTTATCATTCTAGGTTTGTACTCTCTTAACATGAATAACAGTGACGAAGCATAGAAAAGAACCAAAATGATGGTTTCCTTAACAAAATTGCATCTTCCTACATGGATCCGGCAAGAGGACTGTGTGAAGCCAGCTTCCTTCTTCTGACCAACACCCTATGCAGAACAGTGTAAGACAATAGTTATCTCTCCATACGTTCTAAGTTTTAATCTCTTCTTTCCCTGTCTCTAGTCCATTGTCTTTCACATTACTTAGCATCACCTTTTGTCCATTGTCACACTGCATTAGGTTCCCTGTGCATGCCATTATTCTTCCATCTTCTCCAATTTCATCTAAATACCATGGAAAATGGACACATAAACAACAAATAAGCAACACAGCATCAGAGCTAGATTAGTACAAGCCGAAGGGGGATAGGTAGCACCAACCCACTTGTAGAACGGTGCCGGAGTGCCCACCTCTCCTCCCTCCTTGCCATTGCCGACTTCTGTAGGTTGTTAGATATTGCTGCCATAACTCTTCCCATTTTCTCCTGTTTCACCTCCTTTCCTCCTCTTGCCATTCATGTGAAAGAGAAGCCAGGAAAACTAGCCAACAAGAGCTCCACAGAGGAAAGTGAAGAGGATATTCTATTAATCCTCAAACTCTCACTCTTTTAGAACCAACCTGTAACCAACTTGCATCTAAAGCCCAACTAGATCTGTCTTAAAAGCCTAGTAAGACACAAAGGGTTGGCCAAGTTATCTAGTTAGTCCTGTACGAACTAGTCAAGCCCGTCTGCTAAGCCCAAGCCATTATCTTGAGCTCATTGATACAGACCATCATCCTGGGCTTTATTCCTGTTGGTAGTGAAGGTGATGCTTAGAACAGTATACTAGCAGAGACCTGAGATCTGTCCGAGACAGCTCTGGTTCTAGTTCAAGTCCCAGTTTTGGGCAAAACAGGCAGTTCTTTCTGATTCTCTGAACCAGACTGGTTTCAGTGGTTGAACCAGACCTGCCCAGAGGAATGGCAGGTTCTGCAGAAGATGTAACAATTGTTCATCATGGTGTCTTCAATAACACACAGACCAGAGGGGCAACACACAAGAGAACTGATTAACATGAGCTCTGGATCTGAATTGCCAAGTGACCCCATGACACCCATGTATCCTAATGGATGTCAACAACTTTTGACTTCCCATTGGTGGGGATGAAATCTTCTGTCGAAAAAAGTAGCAGATCCAATAGTTAGTGCGCTGTATTTGCTGGTGTTCTTAATCTCAATCCATGTCACATGAACTTTATCCTTCTACCAATTGACATGAGTGGCTGCTGCATGAAGAGAAATGGATCCAGAGGTTGGGTCCAGCAGTGATATGAAGGAAGAAGAGCAGAATGACATAATTTCTTATCTACTACTGTTATATATTTCACCATTTTTTTGCTCATTTTCCTAATTTCTACTTTAATTTTCTCTTTCTCATCTCATTCTGATACTTCCACTTTTATGGGATTGACCTAAGTTCTCCTAGCTTAGTTGATGCAGCTGATTTATATTGAATGGAGAGAGAGAGCATGAGGGTTGTCTAATGCACTCAAACACTACAACTAAAGCTTTTGGGTTGTGATGGGGCGAGAGAGAGACCACGAGGATTGTCTAATGCACTCAAACACTACAACTAAAGCTTTTGGGTTGTGATGGAGGGAGAGGCCATCAGAATTAGGCCCAGCCAATTTTAAGGCCTAATTCGATCTTGCATTTTTGTAATGAATGTGTAAGGGTGTGTGGGTGAGAGTGTGAGCTTGTGTCTGTGTGTGCATCAGAGAGAGAGAGACCATGAGGATGGTCTAATGCACTCAAACACTACAACCAAAGCTTTTGGGTCGTGATGGAGGGAGAGGCCATCAGGATTGTTGGAACACAGTGAGATATCTTAGGAGACTAATGTGGCTATAGACATGAATAAGGTGCAAGATTGATGTCTTTTATATCCATAGTTAAGGTAAACACATATTCTCTCTCTTGCTTCCCTGCCACTCCTAGCAGTGATCCTATACCTGATCTAGAACAAGACACCTATGATCAATAGCAGGGTAATTAGATCCCTTCTAAGCCACATTGCTTCTGATGTGGAAAAATATCTACCTGCAGACAGGAGCAATAAAAGAAAAAGATCCAATTATCATGGAATGTGGGTATATATATATATATATATATATATATATATATATATATATATATATATATATATATATAACAAGGGGGAGAATATTAGAAAGCACTTATGGCGCCTTAGGAGGGGCCAAGGGGTATATGAAGACATGAAAGCTCAAACAAGAAGTTGCTGGCCATTTGGAAATGACCAGCAACTGCTAATTGCTATCCCCAATGGCCAGTCAAACTACCCATTTCAGCTCACGTCTACTTGACCCGAGCCAACCCTTGGTTGGATAAGCTGAGAGGGTTGGAAAAGGACAGGGATCAGATTGGTTCACCAAAATCTGGCATGGATCATGTGAGCCATGCTGGGTTTTTGGACCTTGATGATAGCAATCTCTGGTACTGTCCACATAAAGCTGGATCTCAAAACGAGAGAGCTACACCTAAGCTTATGAAGAAGCCAACTCAAAGTTTTAAACAGCAATGTGAACAAAGAATCAGGTTTATCTATGCCACTGAATTAGACCATATATTCATTCTAAACTGTGATCCAAGTCCCAGAAAATGATTGAAAAAGAATGATTATCAAATAACTAGCAGAGATGGTAACGAAATGACAGTGTAGAAACATACTGCAACATAATTTCATAAAAAAGACAACACATTCAAACAAATGGATAAAAACTAAAGGGAAAGGAATGCACCTTTTCAATTGGATAGACGGTTTTTTTGCAAAGAATGCATTTTTCTTGTGTTCCAATAAAAATACTTGAAACCCTGCTGTTGGAATATCCCTATAAAAATTGAAAGCCAAACATTATGAAGAATGAATTTGTTAGTTACACAATGAAAAAGTCACAAAGTAATATAGCATATCAAGAAATTGTTGGCAATTGCATGCATTGAACAGATTAAGTCATCAAGTTTTCAATATGAGTACCTCGTTATTCACAGATCTCTCTGTTTTGGCAGCTCTTGGAACACCTGAAAGTAATTGGCAAACATTTCGTGAACAACAATGTCACCAGAAAATATAAAAAGGCAGAACATATCTTTTACCTTCAAAACTTTTCTCCAAACTTCCTGTCATCTTAAACAATTGGTCAAAGTGTGGTTTACAATATAGAGCTCCCTCAAAGGAACTATAGTTGCTTAGCTGAAAAATAAGAAGCACAAATATCAAATTAAGTTGAGCACTGGCAAAGAAAAAGATAAAATATTTGTTTACTGTAACAAAAAACACTCTTCTGAGAGTTCATAAAGAATGTTCTCTACAAAATTACATTATTTCCTCATTCTTCAAATGGGAAAAAGTAATGCCCTGGGGAATACGAGAGAGAAAAAATGGAAATTACCCCTATACCCCTAGACTCTTTCAAAATTACCCCTATACCCCTACCTTTATCGTATTTATCGTAATACCCCCAAAATCCTTAAGATGGAGCCAGTGTGCCCCTGCCGTGACCGAGCCGTTACCCTGGTTAATCGAAGGTGGGTAGGGGAGGTGAAAATATCTAACCTACCCCTAGTTAAATCTCTAACCTACTACCCCAGGATGAGAGAGAGAGAGAGAGAGAGAGAGAGCACAGGCAAGAGGGCGCCCCTCCACCCCCTCCGGCGTCGGCACCCCCTATGGGTACCAAGGATGGCAGTATCCACCGAAACCGATACGTTTTGGCCGAAACGTATCGATTTCGGCCCACATCGAAACGAGTTCGGACCTACTCACTGTAGTAGGTCCAAAACTTTTTTAAAAAAATTAATAGTTTCGGGCGAAACCAATATTGTTTTCGCCCGAAACTTACCCATTTCGGTTGAAATCGGACGTGAATCTGTTCTCCCTCAGATTCTCAGATCTGAGGGAGAAGTCTCTTGTTGCAACAGGTGGAGCCTCATCCAGGGGGAGGGTTTGCTTCCACCGCCGCTGTCGTCGCCGTTTCTTGGAGTTTGCAGTGTCTACCCGCAGCCAAAGAGTGTTTTTGGCTCCCATTCCTAATAGATCTTGTAAGTTTTTATTTTTTTTGGTTTGTTTGATTTTTTTTTTGTTGTAGGTAAGGTTCTCTTAAATATATTAATTTGCAAATGTGAAATATGTTAAAACTCCAAACTAAGCACTAATTAGCTATTTAAATTTGGTATTTTTGTCTAATTAGGTTTAATTAGGACCAATTGAAGCTCAATTAAGCTTCACTAAATAATTTAAGATGGAAGCATACTGCTAATTACATTTAATGAAGGGTGATTAGGATAAAACTCAAAATTAAGCCCTAATTAGCTAATAAAATTTGAAAGTTTTGTTTAATTAGGTTTAGTTAGGGTCAATTGAAGCTCAATTAAACTTCATTGAATAATTTAGGGTGTGAGCATGCTACTAACAGAGAGGACTAATACATCAGTGCATGAGCTAACTGAGAGGACTGGTGCTGCTGCTCGAGAGGACCCAGCGATTGAACAGTTGAAGCAAATTTATGTGAGGCACACGCCAAGCGGAAAAGGATTCCTCTCAAAGATGAATGCAATGATCGCACTAAAAGAGAAAAAAACATCCCCAAAGGTTAAAAGGCGACTGGTTTCTTATGGTTCTGACTACTGGCAGTGACACATATGCACCTACTTCCTCCTTCCACGCTGACACAGGCAGAGGATACAATCATAATGAAGGAGGATATGATTCACAGAGTCAATATGGGCATCTATCAGGTTATGGAGGTGGCCAACAGGAAGTAGGCATGTATGGGTGCGGTCATCAACCAGAATTTTAATTCCATCCAGTTCCACCCAGTAGCAGGTATGGGTCTGCATCCTCTTCTCATCCTCATGGTTCTACTACTTATGTTGATTCTGGATTCCAATCAAACCAACAACCTTACACTGAGGGATCCAAAGAGAGATGCAAGACTTGGCTACCTCATTGTTTGGTTATAGTGAATATACAGAATACATGCAACCTTTTTATAGGTCTCAACATCAAAAGCCAGACGATGAGGGAAAGGTTCTTCTAACTATTATCCATATTAGTGCATCATCATTTGGGTAAGGATCATTTAATTTCTGTAACATTTACTGTGTCTAATTAGGTTTATTATACTACTTGAACCTACTTCATGCTTAATATGTACTCAAGAATATTACTTTAACATGTCCAATGCCTACTTCATGTTTATTGCACTTAATCCTATTTGTTTACAGTCAAATACATGTCTAATATTTTTTTCTGACTTTTATCTGATTATTTATATTTTTCTAAATTTTTTTTAAAATTTTATGTATTTTTTACCTTTTTTAAATGTTTTGAACCGATTTCGGCTGAAACCGAAACCGGTACCGAAACCAGTACTACCATCCTTGGTGGGCACACACACACACACACACACACACACACACACACACACACACACACACAGAGAGAGAGAGAGAGAGAGAGAGAGAGAGAGAGAAAGCGGGTGGGCCAATGGAGGGGATGATAGGAGAGGCGGTAGGGGGGGGACTGGAGAAGGGGTGGGAGGCCGGGAGAGGGAGGCAGTCTAAGAGAGAGAGAGAGGGGGGGTGGGATGGTGGATGGGGTGATAGGAGAGGGGGACCAGAGAGGGTGGGCGGCTGGGGAGGGGAAGAGAGAGGGAGGAGGGCATCGGATGGGATCTCCCTCTCCGGCATCCTCTGCATCCAGAGAGAGAGAGAAGTGAGAGAGAAAGGGGGTGAGAGACTGGGAGAGAGGCGGTCGGAGAGAGAGAGGGAAGGTGCTGGTATCACCCTACTGTAGAGAAAGAGAGGGGGTGGGCCAATGGAGGGGTGCCGAGAGGGGGACCGGAGAGAGGTGAGAGAGAGTCTCTCTCCGAGTGGAAATGAGTTCAAATTTTTTAATGTTTTTAATTTTTGAAATCATAAAGTCGCTCCGAGTGGGAGTGACTTCAGATGAAAGTCTATTCCCACTCGGAGCGACTTCCCTTCCCCACGTCCTCTCTCTCTCTCTCCCTCCCTCTCTTTCTGTCTCTGACCGTCGCTGGAGGGGGAGACCTCCTCCGATGTCCCCCCTCCCCTACGCTCTCTCTCTCTCTCCCTCTCTTTTTGTCTCTAACCGTCGTCGACTCCCCTATGCTCTCTCTCTCTCTATGTTGCTCTTTGTTTCTCTCTCCCTCTCTTTCTATCACTAGTGACAGAGAGAGAGACCCCCTCCAGCGTCCCCCCTCCCCTACACTCTCTCTCTATCTCTCTCCCTCTCTTTCTCTCTTTGACCGGCGCCAGAGGGGGGACCCTCTCCGCCATCCCTCCTTCCCTGCACCTTCTCTCTCTCTCTCTCTCCAAAGGGGGGTGGGGGTAAAATGGTCCACTCATCCCCTCTGTTATCTCCGCCTGGCCCGACTTTAACCCTAGGGGAATGAGGGCTCTGGTTAGTAAATTTTGGGGGTATTATGATAAATACGATAAAAGTAGGGGTATAGAGATAATTTCAAAAGATTCTGGGGGTATAAGGATAATTTTCCCCAAAAAAACTGTGACAGCATCCTATTGATACAAATAGACACAACTGCCACTTATCTTTTTCTAAGGTTCTTAGATTCATTGCACCACAGTCTCTCCTTGGTAGGGAAAAAAATGAACCAAAGAGCAGAAATTGTCTCTTGTGATATCAATATAACTCTGATTTTCAAGATGGTACTAGACTAGGATGTGAGACCTGGAAAAGATTGTTCATCTTTTTCCTTTTTTTTTCTCCCGAAGGTGGAAACATGTACTCTTACTCATCCTGAATAAAACTAAGGGTGTGGTTGGCTCAGCTTAAAATTTGAAGCGGCTTCCGTAGCTCCCAACCTAGCCACTTTGAGGAGAGGACATTAGATCTACAGAACAATATGTATGATTTTTTGGCTTTCAACCAAAAGTTCCAAATTAAGCTACCAAAATTAGGGGTTTTGAGGTAAGGGGGGAACTACGAATGAGATTGATGGGGAAGGGGTGACTAATATAACTATCTAAACTTAGTTACATCCACGTCCATCCAATATTTTTTTAATCAATAATAGAAGCTAAAAGTGGCTTCGAACTAAAAGTCTCACCAAACACACCCTAAATCAAAATTTAGGGCTTCAAAATGCAGGCTTCATTGAACAAACTGCATGTCATCAACCATATCCATTATGGATAAAAGAACAAACCTTGGATCATCACTCTTGACAGTGTTGTTATCTATTAAGGACCCAAAAGGCAAACGTTTGCCCGCTTCAAATTGATTACGACATATGACAGAGCTGTGAAGAGCATCAAATTTAGATAGCTCCCCCCTAAACAACAACAAGAAATCACTAGGGAAAAAAGAATCTAAAAGAAAAAAAAACTATTATTAGAACAGAGATCGGGGACAGCCCTATGGTCTCCAAGAACATTTACATCAAACTTGCAACCCATCGATCCACCGAAACAGAGAAAGACAGGTGCAACTATCAAAAAATTAGATTCCGGGGACAGGATGCAGACTTGCCCAACCTTGAGGGTTCCCTTGCAGTGGCGGCACCGGAAGCAGGCCCGGTGGTAGACCCTGTTGTCGACGGTGAGCTGGTCCACCAGGTACACCGTCTTCTCGCACCCCATACACTTCTGGGTCGTCCCCCCGAACACCACCCCACCTCTCCCGGATGCCATCTCTCTCTCTCTCTCTCTTCTGCTGCGGGAAACGCTGCTACAGTTGCACCTGATAGTAGATTTACGGGGAGAAAGGAGCAGAGAACGGAGGGGAGGTGGAAGGGGGTAGATGACGGGCGGTCGGCGGGGCGGTGACGGCGCTCAAAAGTTGTCAAAGGGAAACACCTTTGACGATTCTAACCAGCGCATCCGTCGCAATCATACGGCTTCCTGCCAAAACCTGACAACCCCGCCACAGCATGCCCGCCTGCAACTTTCGAGCTGGATTGTTCCGGAGGACTGAGTAGTCTATGCCATGTAAGACGATTTTTTATTTCTCTCGAATTATATGTTATCCCCATCCTCCATCAGCCCCCAGTAAAGGTGCCACCTTTCCTCCCATCGCCGCCATGTGGGGTACCACACGACGCCTCGTCCCCATTTGACGAAGGAAGGGCTTGCGCGGTGGAATGACGGGGACCATACCGCAGACCTACCAACGTGCGGAAGTGTCTGGGTGGGTGGAACAGCGGCAGGTGGGGCGGGGCGTCCATGGCGGGCCTCCCATGGCCGCTTGGGAGGGCCTGGGCCGTGTGGCGGGTAGGGACAAATTGTGAAGCCCTTCTCACCCCAATCATGAAAACATGTCCTCACCGCTTGCAGAGCAGGTGGTGTGTCCGGGGATTTTCTGAGTCTGGTCATGGATGGCGAAGGGACGAGCAAAAACAGAGACACGTTGCTCTCCTTTTCAATGTCATCGGAACGGAACCTGATTAATTAGTTGATTTGATTCGAATCGATTTAAACTATGACATCATCTTAATATTCATACATGATCTGACTCGATTTTATAGTTCAAGATAATAATAAATAAAATATAATAATTAAATATATATATATATATGTATAATTATTAATCAAGATTATATAATTATACAAGTTAAATAAATTGACTTTAAAATTTTATAATATTCTATTGATCTACACTCTTCAACATGTATGCTCTTTTAAATTTTAAAATTTTAAATATATCTAAAATAAAATGATAAATAATAACAAATTAATAATAATAAGATAATTTTATTCACACATAAATATTATTTTGAATATCTAAATATTTTTACGTATATTTTTTTTCTGTTTTAAAATGTGAATCGGGTCGGATCGATTTAGACCGATTCACCGGTCAAATTGCATTAGACCGGATCGACCTGAATTGGATCGATTCTTAGACCGATTCGTGGTCAGACCGATTCGATCGACCGATTCAATCCGGTTACGATAACAATGCTCCTTTCCCTTGTCCCGAAATATCATTATTATTATTTCGTTCCTGTTCTTATTCTTGAAAACTCGGTAATTCACAAAAATCTAGGGCACATACGCGGGAACAAATTTGATGGGTAAATCATTTAAATTTGAATAAAATGGATGCGAAGGAGAAACAATTCGTGGGAAGTGGGGAGCCATGCAAGAAGTCTTACAAATAATTAATTAATGAGTAATTATATTACGATGCTATTATTTTTTGTCAAATTTTTTATAGTACTCGTCGTCTCTCACCGTCCAATTTGAAAGCTATAAGATGAGAAAAAGACGACGACTTAAAGTTCCGTACTTCCGAGCTCAAGAACACAAAAATATTAAGTCATTTAGTTCCCCACTGTCCTAGACGATGGAGTTGACGAGAGTGACCAAACAGTGAGAGAGAAAAAGACTGACACTATAACATTGCTCTTAATTAACGTAGGTAAAAAATAACTAACTAGTATCCTTGTGTCGGACCCACCCTTTATGTTCAGCCTTTTGTTGGCGTTGCACCGACCAAAGACCCCTTCTTTTATTAGCAGACTTATTTATCCGTCCTCTCCCCCTGAGTAACTGCCATTTTAACATCATTAACTTGTTGAGTTAGTACGTAACAACTAATGTAGCAATTAAGATAGTGACATAATAACATATTAATTAAGATGGTAACATACCGATGTAATAATGTAATAGTGTGGTAAGAATCTAGTATAACCTTTTCAACGTCAGAAAATTACAGGGTTTTGGCAGACAGTAAGCAAAGCTAGCACGACCTTAATTTTAATCTCGCAGGTGGTTGCGGCATCAACATGTTCTCAATTAATCTTTCCTTAAGATGGTTGGTATGTATAGAGGAAGAAGTTTGCAAGAATTAGCTTGGGAATTTATTGTAGATGAAATCAGGGAGCAGTCACTTCACTTGTGGCAGAGTTGCATCACATTTTTCTTCTCTATTCCCTGTTCAGAATCAGAGTACACGTAACGATGGATAAAATCAGAGGAAGAAAAAAGAGAAAAGAAGAAGGAATTAAATCACACGAATACATAAAATTTTTACATAGTTCGGAGAGACGATGTGCCTTCTTATGCACACGTCTACGGTTATTCACTAACAAGAATGCACAATTACAAGAGATGTTATCTTAAATACAAAGAGTTTAGAGCAACGCGTCACGGAGATTGTTACGATAATATCTCATAATTTTCTCCTCGAGAGCTCCCACCGTCGAACCTCCAATTTTACGCGGGAAGATCTATCAAGATAAGAATCAGACTCCACGCTCTTCTAACATTCCCATGGTTGGGTGCCACGTAGGTAATCTTGCATTTGAAGTTTTAAATATTTTTCTATCCTCTTATTCTTATTTCTATGTTTGTGCCACTTGAACGGAGGCGTTTTGGATTCATCTCCTCCAACTCCCATGTAAATTATGGAAGGTTAACGCATATGTGTTTCTTGAGAGTGGGTTATGGTCTCCTCCTCTTAAATGAAATTATTAGTTAAGTAGCCAGCGACTTGGTTTCTCTCTTGCTGTATACATTAAGGGATGGTAGAACGAGAGCTACTCCACATCGCAACTCGTCTCCGTATGGGTGTGCAACGGCAACAAGGAGAGGAAATCACGACACCCAACTACTCTACATTAACTATCCATCCGTCAAGAGGACTCATCATCTTCTTCAGCCACATAGACGTCTCAAAATGATGCTACGTGAGTTTTCTCAATCAATCCATATTTTGCAGGCAAGTTGTTGTGTTTTGATTCGACTTGCAGACTTTTTGCATTAATGCGCTGTGTATAGATCCAATATTTTTCTCACCCACTGCATATGATTTCTCCATGGTAAGGGATTATATATATATATATATATATATATATGTTCACGTGAGACAGATCCCATGGCAAATTATCATGGTGTCAGAATCTGAGTCTTTAAATGCATGGGAGATAATCTCCCTATATGTTGGCCACATGCATTTAATGACCCAGATTCTGGCCCCATGGTAAATTGTCATGGGGCCGATCCCATGTGAACATTTTTCATATATTATATATATACATCTTCATGTTTTAAATTTTTATTTTTGGAGAATTCTAAAATCTTGACATGGCAGGTTCGTATTCGGTACACTTACAACAGTATAATAGTGGGATTTTTTACATAAAAAATATTGTTAAATTAGAATTTATATAAAAAGAATATTTTTGAACATATATTAGTAGACATATCATCGTGTAGATATGAACCGTGTAAAAAATGTCATTTTTATTCGTAGACATATTATTTTTTGTCAAAATATTAAAAAATCATATTTAAATGACATTTATATATTATTTGAATTAATACAATCATATGTCCGTTAATATATTTCCAAAAATAATTTTTTTTTCGTAAATTCATCTCTAACAAGGATGATCATGCAAAAATTATGGGGTGATGGGTATTAGCCAAACATAATGTGTGCCAACTCTCCATGTACGTAGATGGATCTTTATTCATCTACTTGTATGTCTGGCTAGCCCATGCTTAAATGAGGTGTGTGTGTGTGCGCATTGTTAAAGTGTGGAGTCAGAACTCTTCATCGTGCGCCTCTGCACGGGATCACACTCTGTCTCTGGGGAGCATTCTCAGCGTCAAGGGAGCAATCGCTACTTCATGAGAGCATGTAGTCATGTCTTTGTGCGTTCTCGCACGGGAGCATCTATGGCCTCTGGACAGCATCACCAGCGTCAGGGGAGCATGGGGAGCACATGCTGTCTCTGGGGAGCAATCGCTGCTCCAGGAGAACATCCTCAATGTCAGGGGAGCATGCATTACGGGCTCAAGGTATTTTTTGATGTCACTTGGAGCAGGCTGACCTGCATGAAGAAGTGTCGACACTTGTCTTGGCAATGCATTAACCTGACTGATGGTGGGGGAGCATCTGCAGTCGCTGGAGGGCATACTCGGTCTCAGGAGAGCATCCGGAGGGACAGGCGAGCATGCGCGTCTGATGTATCCCGGAAGAGGATTTCTGTTTATCAGGGGTATTATTGTCCTTAATGCCCTGACTAATGACGCCCTAATCTCCTAGTATAAAAGGGTGGATTGTCTCTTTGTATTGTAACTGGTCTGTGATTATCTTAGTGGATTACTGCTGCGGCCGTGGACGTAGGAAGGCATCTTACTTCCGAACCACGTAAAAAAATCCATGTGTGTTCATGTGGTTTTGATTTCTCTTCTCTCCTTTCTTCCTCCTCCTCTGCTGGTTGTCCTCCTCGTCTGGGTGATATATATATATTCCTAACACGCTTGTGTGGCTAACATATTTGATGTGGCCAACAGTCGACAGGTGGCTGGCTTGGTGGAAAATTAAGTTAGGGCTGTGGGCTTAAGTAGCTTAATTAATAATCTTGATGAGGAATGAAGATCTGAGGATCAAGGAGGTGAGAAGGATTTATTTTTCAGTATGACCTACACATATGGATCACAATCCAAAACCTTGCGGCAGTTCAGCTTGAGTTCAAGATCAACCTGAAGCCTTGTTCCCTCGATCGGTTCTCCCCTTTGATTGTTGACAATGATTTTTTTTCTTTTTTCAAATTTTTGACACATGTTATAAAATAAATTAACCTGATTGTGGGTGTTAGTAGGTCATGTATAGAGGTTTGAGGGTGGAAAGAGAATAGGGATCCACCAAAGCTCTCACTCATCAAGATTGGTTTTGACCTAAAAGTAGGAGCACGGCCTCCAACTCCCTACTTATGCCAATTAAGAGCAAGAGTCGGAAAAGAACCTAGAATTGTTTGGGGTCGAAAATCCTCCGATGTTTAAGTCAACTATGAAAATCCAAAGAAGGGAGTGGGATGAGACTATGAGAGTGCTTTGCCTACGTTGCTTTCCTTCCTTTAGCGAGGGGGGATTGACTCTCTTATATGAGTGGAGGTTTCGCACGGGCTTGCCTAGCGGACATGGGTGGGAATGTGGGGGCACCAGTCCCCGTGTTCCTTGCGACTAGGGGTGGTCGGAAGTGTGGGGGCAGACTGTGCAGTGCCTGTGCAGGCTGTCCTTAGTAGTCGGTGGGCAACTTACTTAGGAAGGATTGTGACAGGTGGGTCTTGCCCCGTGGATCAGTCCTTGCTTGGGCCCATGGGTTATTCCAAGGCCCATTTGTCCAACTTGCCATTCGCCATATGAAGTCGTGGGCCTCGTAGATCGGCCATTACGTGGAGATGGGCTTCAATTGGCCCAGTGGAGTTTTACATCTCCCAGTATGAATTAGAATTGTTAGAAAGAAACATAGGCTTGGTATCATTTAGAACTGGGTATACTCCTTTGCTCAATTAATAGGCTCGGTACTAGAACTGTAAACGGATCGGATACGGAGCGAATAGTGTGATATCCGAATTCGTATCCGATTAATAATCGAATTATTCGATTAGTAATCGAATTATCCGTCGGATACTTTATTCGGATAATGATCGAATAAATACGAATTCGAATTCGATTCGAATTTTAAACGGATAATTACTAGGCCTACTTAGGGGTGAGTTGTGTTAGCCGTGTGAGAGCATCGTATATTATTTTCTCAAAAAAAAAAGAGTGAAAGTTATTTTTATTTTGAGAGATGTTATCAAAAGATTAGACTTCATCCTAAAAAATATGAGATAACTTACCAAGTTGGTGTAAGTGAATTTCTTATTTTTAAATTATAGTTTGAGATTAAAAAGATAAAAAATAGTAATCAAATAATATATTAAGATTTAAATTAATTATATATAGAATATGTGTATCATTCGATTTTTATCTAAGAGTTCATATTCGGTCGGATAATATCCGACACGGATATCTCAATATCCGAATTCGTATCCGATTAATAATCGGATATCCGATATCCGATTAAATTATCCGTTGGATATTTTATTCGGATAATTATCTGATTAAACGAATACGAATTCGAATTCGATTCGAATTTTAAACGGATAATTATCGGTCTACTTATTATGGTACTGAAAAACACACCTTGTTTAAAAGAAGAGTTAGCTTGGGCGGGATTGGTGATAATATATGTTGGTAATGAAGGGTGAGCGTTTAATGCAGGGGCTCAAGTTAGGTTAGGTGACCTGAAGGCTCAACTCGATCTAAACTGATCATGGGTCAGGTTGAGCAATTGCCCAATCTCAAGGTAACTCAGCCTGATCAAGGTCAGGTTGGTCGTGTTAGTGAGTTTGAGGTTTTTTTTTTTTTATGACGGAGAATATAGCACAATGATAGTTGAGTCTACACGGAGCATGAGTAATTTAAGTTCAAATCTAGTTATTCTCAACTCACGCGCATCCTTTTTTCCCCTAAGATTAACAAACTCTGAACTCGCTTCTCTCGTGGATTAAATGTGAACTAAGTAATTGTCCCCCAAGAGTCAAACTTGGGATCTCTAGTGAGTTCAATTGTCTCTTCAAAATTATATATTCCTGCATTGAACTCTTATAAGGTGTTTGGTTGCATGTGATTTTTCCGATTCATCTCTTTCCTTCTTCTCTCCATGGTAATTGACTTCCCTCCTCAGGTTTCACCTTCTTTTCTCCATTTGCTCTCTCCCTCATCTTGGTTTAGATTTTCGGAGTCCTACTAATCATCTTCTCCCTCGATGACACACCTAACAAACTAAACAAACCAAGGGTAGGAACACTTTAAAAGTTCACAAATAGTAATTTTAAAATTTGGGATAAAAATTCTGATAGTATATGTTTTAGATTAAAATTATCTAAGAAAAGTGCTCCCAAACATCATGTTCATCCTTTTTTCTTTAATTGTACTTGTTTTTTCCCTTCTTAGTAGGATTTTTCTTAGGATTTAAATGTAAAGATAATCAATTCATTAAGACAAGAAAAAGATTAATTCACCCTTGTGTAGTCCCTTTACATGATCAAAATGATGATATATCTTTACGCCTTGAATCTTTCATATTCTGTTGTATACCTCTCCAAAACTTTATATTGTACATTCTTAATAGAATATTCTGTCAATTTTGATAGTTATGGGAGCCCGAGGAATATAACATAAAGAATATTACTTATCATAAAAATATGCATGATAATATTAAAGATATTAGAAAACATAGAAGAATACGTAAGATTCCTAAGATTTTGCAACCAATGGAAAGCTGCATTGGCATCTTGCCCTCCTTAGGGATGTAAGGACTAAGGATTGAGCATCGACACTCATGCCCATATCTAGTAATCTAAATGCGTGTACTCCTCAGACAAGAAAACTAATATCTTGGTTGTTCTTATTAAAGATCAAATATCAAATATTATATATCCTCTAAGCATATTTGAACAACGATTATCATCACTTAACTCTTGAAAAAGTAGAACTGATTGGGTAACTTAGTTGGTTCTTCGCCTCGTAAGAAATCATGAGGTCTTTATTTTAAATCTTGACTCTCTCATTATTTGAGAGAGTGAAAGATCTTAGATTTTTCGAGTCATATAGGATGACTCGGTAAAAAATAATAATAATTCTTGAAAAAAGACTCTGGATAAGAATGTTTATTAAATAAATACGTAATTAAATAAAATTAAAAAATATTTAAGGAGGGAAAATTACAAAATAAACTAAGTTGCAAGGAGTAATTTCTAAAATTCCTTTAAAGAGAGGATGGAGATAGACACCGTTGAAAGAAAAGTCCTGGCCAGGAACCCGCCCGTCCGGGGGGCCGATGGGGCTGCGGCCCCCCGGATTGCATACCGGATGGCCGCCGCCCACCGCCCACGGCTCCTGGAAATTTTACAGAGCTCCAGGGAAACATGCTCAAGTCCATGATGTTATCTTCTGCCTCCACGCACGCCGGACGTGGCCTCCGGTGACTCTATATATCCGAGGAAGCGGTTTCCCAACATGGGTGTCCTCCAAGAATCCAATACAGAAGGATTCCGGCGAAATATTTAAGGAGAAAGAAGGCCCTGATTTCTTGGGATGTCGTCCCAGGCCTCACCAATCGGCGTTCGCAGTTGAATCCGGACATAAATCTGCGATAAAAGGTGCAATCTTGTAGCATCCTTCCTGCAAATTCTTCTTGTTTGTCTTGTCGCATGCTCTGTTCTCCCTCTTATCTTTCTACTGTTCTGGGTTTTGGATTGTGAATGCCGCCGGCAATAAATATCCACCTTTCATTAGCTCGTCGGGGTTCGGGGAGGGAGGCAACGGCTTTTGGAGGCCAACCGCCGTCCCCAATCCTTGCTATTATGAAATTTATTGATGTTCCTTTGGTTGTGTGGGAGGGGCAGTTGAAGCACCTGCTAGTACTCTAATACTGATGTCTTGGTTTGAATGCCAGGTCGGAGGTAGTTGTTCTTCGCCCCCTTCTTATAGATCCGTCTGGTTTACTGGAGAAGAGAAGAAACAGAGAGGAAAGGAGAAGTGCAGTGAACAAGGGAGAGAGGAATCATGTGCATAGCTGCATGGGTCTGGCAGGGTCACCCTGCCTACTCATTTCTCCTCGTGCTCAACAGAGACGAATTCCATGCCAGGCATGCCCAGATCATCTCAACTTCTTGTTAGTTTTTTTTAGTTAATTACTATATATATTCTTATTATTTTTTTTGTCATCTGCTGCATTGGGTTCCAGTGAATTTAGAAGTGTGAGTGTACTTTTCGTCATCTTCACGAGATGCCAACACCCAAGTTTCTGTTTTTATTTGGTCTCTTTGGGTCCCTACCGGATGAATAGCTTAAGCCTTTTTTTTAAAACTTAAGGCCCAAATATAATTACGTAGTTATTTCGAAATTCATGATTTCTTTGTGATATCAAATTATTGTGGGTTACACAATGAGTGTGAAGAATACCTAGAATTCGCAGTCTCAAAACCCGGAGGTCTAAAAGAGACTACTACTAGAGTCGTCCTTGCAGAATCACGTTCCGAATCTCAACCTCGTCGGTGATGGGCTCTCAGAGAAGCACTAAGAAGAATACCTGTGTTCAACCGAAAGTGTAGAGAGAGGACTAGAGAGAGAGAGTATGTGTGTGTGAGAGAGAGAGGCTTCTCGCGTGAGGGTTATTGCGTCGGGCATCAAGAGGAAATCCGCTGCCTCTGCATGCCCTTTTATAGGCGTTCATGCATTCACCTACCGCATGCAAAATCCGTTCGCGAACGGACGTGTGTGTCCGTTCACGAACGGATGCATGGCTCCCTTCGTGGGCTGCCATACTTTGTAGATTTACTGAGTTAAGCATTTTAGTTGCTGCTCTTGTCTTCACAATTTTGATGGTGGTGATGGAATGCCAGGCCTACCAAGCCAGTAGGATGGTGGGGGGAGAGCAGCCAGAAGATACTGGGAGGGAGGGATGGGTTGGCAGGGGGCACATGGCTTGGATGCACCGTCAATGGGCGGTTGGCTTTCCTGACCAATGTGCTAGAGCCTGATACCATCCCAGATGCCAAGAGCAGAGGGGATTTACCAGTCAGATTCTTAGAGGTTTGACTCTCTCTTCTCTCTCTATCTCTCCTCTTATTTATCTGTCCATCAAATATCTTAGTTTCTGGCACTCAATTTTGGTTTCAGTGTGGAAAGAGTCCACTGGATTTTGCAGAGGAAGTAGCAAGTGAAGCAGACAAATACAATGGCTTTAACCTGATACTAGTTGATCTCTGTTCCAAAACCATGGTTTATGTCTCCAACCGGCCAAAGGGAGAACCTGTCTCGATTGAATTGGTATCCCCGGGTCTCCATGTGCTCACAAATGCAGGACTAGACACCCCTTGGCACAAGGTGAGCTGATGATGCTGAGTGTGTTGCATTATCTTTCTTGGAATTCTCTCAGATGTTATGAACATTTTTATTAGAAACACAGTGCTTACACCGGCTGGAGTTCAGCTATGTTACTTTTATTTTTGATGCTATTTACAAGGGATCATAATTATTATATATTTACGTATACTCCCAGTTTGTACCCCACATTGTACAATTTTTTGCTAAGCTGCTCTTGTAG
This sequence comes from Amorphophallus konjac, assembly GCA_022559845.1. NCBI lineage: Eukaryota > Viridiplantae > Streptophyta > Magnoliopsida > Alismatales > Araceae > Amorphophallus > Amorphophallus konjac. The sequence continues at coordinate 18,652,629 of CM040121.1, forward strand.
TCTACTCTGACACACACAGGTTTTGAACTTGGATCCTTAATGACCTTATCTGTTATCCCTAAAAGAGAAAGGAATCCAATTTCACACATTGTTCTAGCACACCCAGATGTACTTTTCACACAATGTGTTGTTTTTGTTGCTCTATAGGCACTGCGTCTTGGTAAAGGTGTCAAAGAGCTATTATACAAATATGATGAGGAAGAAATCCCTGCCAAAGAAATGGTTGAGAAGTTGATGAGGGACCAAGTGAAAGCGGACAGAGATTGTCTCCCAAACACCGGTTGCGATTCGGACTGGGAATTGGATTTGAGCTCTATATTTGTTAAAGTTGACACAAAACTGGTAAGCTTAGGAATTTCTGCATATGGGTTGTGCATTTTTTTTTTTAATCTTGTAAATGCCTCTGATACCCATTCTTTGCACAGGGGAGATATGGCACAAGGAGCACTGCTGTCTTGGCCGTAAAAACAAACGGCGAAGTAAGCTTCTATGAGACTTATCTGGAGACGAATGCATGGAAGGAGCACACTGTGAAGTACCAGATTGGAAGACAGATGATGCCATGAATCTGTGTGTAAGAAGAAGAATAAGAGGGGGCATGACAGCCACCGCTGTCCTTGTTTCCCCCTTGGTTTAAAGCTTGCAAAATTTTACGTGTGCCCAGTTGCTTCACTGTCATATCTGTTAATTGTATTCACATGCTTCTAAGAGAAGTTCATAAACAATTACAAACTAGATGTGTGCGTATGTGCTCATCATGGTCTTTGCATCATAAAGGGGAAGAAATCCCTCTTCAGAAGAATATCTTGGACAACCCAAACCCAACTCGTTCAATAATTTGCGTCATGCCCACTTTGATCCTCATCTAACTTTGATATAATATTTATGTGATTGATGTTGTGTGCTTAGCAAATTTTTTTGAGGTAAGATGTGTTATAAACAGGTTGCATGGGTTACACCAGCAAACATCATGCAATTTGTTTAAATGTGTTGGACGAGTCAATCCATCCATGACTCGATCGACGCCCTTTTTTTTTATAATAAAACCCTGTGGTTTTAATTTTTCTCACGTTGATCAGCTCATGTTTTGTCGACAGGTTGTATCCAATTTTGCTAGCCCTAGAAGATTATCTACAAGCACAAACTTTAATGACCGGAAAATAATACAAATCATCCTTGGCCGGTCAATGCCAGTCTGAACCTGTCTCTAACCCGCCAGGATGCGGACTTTGCAATAAGTTTATATCATATACGTCCTATTATTTGGAGTTTTATTAGTCTCACATTAAATTGAGGATTTTTAGTTTTTGATTCCTGGAAAGTTATAATATTTGAAATAAGTTGTTGTATCTTGACTTACAATCTCTTGGTCCTTAAAAGAGTAATGCTTTGTGTAACGATATCGTTGCAATTAGGTCTCCTTAAATTGCAACGCATGCTCGGACTGCATGGTCCACAAGGGCATGACTTGGTAGCACTTCGCATTGGGTCCGAGGCCATCATTTACTCCTTCGCAAAGAAACCAAGGCTGTCATTTCCCCTGTACAGCCCACAAAAAACCCTGAGCCAAATCTCTATTTTGCCCCCATCACTCCCCCATCCTCACCTTTAGTGGGAATGAAATTGAAACTGAAACAAAATTCTCGCCGTTGGAACAGAAGGTGAAAGCTCAGAAGATTTGCAAGCTGTCAGCTGTGGGTTAACTCGCACGGATCTAAGAGGGGCCGAAAGCACAACAAAAAAAAAATGGAAAGAGATCAAAGAAATTGATGAATTGAGTAGGAAATCTTTCACGATTTTTTGTTCTTGATCTCTAATAGCAATCAATTTCTCTGCATTGGGTGAAACAGTATGACAAGATCGTGGAGCTCGAGTGGCTATCCAACTTTGTGGAGGAGTCCTCCAGCAAAGACCTGTAGAGGCTGCAAGTGATCTCGAGGGTGGCCAAGTCATCGTCCTCTCCAGCATCGACGAGCGAGGTGTGAGCTGGTGCAACGTCTCAGGGGGCTAACTCCTCGCACGGGGGTGTAGCGCTATTCCACTTGGAGACGCACATTCCTGGGAAGACCCGGAGCAAGCGCTCCTGCCAGGCGCCCTCCAGCTGGTCCTCCCACCTGCTCGTGCTCTCACCCACCACCTCCTCCTTGGAGTTTGTTGCACCTCTGCCCAATTCGAACCCTGCAGCAACGAGGAAGATTGGGGAAGAAGAAGGACGCTACCCCCCACCGGGCCAACGGCAGAACCCTACAATAGATTAAGTTGCTAGGAGATGGGAATTTTTGAAGGAGAGTTGTAGCTTGAGAATTTCTGATAGAGAAATCGTCCTTGCTAGGGTTTTTCCTTTCCTTTTCGTTTTCCTTATTCGAAATTCTAAGTTCCCCTCCTTCACATTGGATTATGGAGACGATCAAAACCAAAATCAGAAGAAGTGTTGCACTGCCATGATATACTTTGCATTGTAATAAAATGTATTGCACTAGATTAATACCCTTTGCACTGTAATGATACACTTTGCATTGACATGATACACTTTGAATTGTCAGTCAAGCAACATAGTGTTTAATAAGAATGAAACACATTGTACTATATTGATACATTTTACACAGGAATGAAACATTTTGTACAGAAGAATGAAACATTTTGCACTATAATGATAAAGTTGCAGTGCTTTTTTTTAAATGTAATGAAACATATTGTATTGAAGTGAAACGTAGTACATTACACTGAATCATTTTGCATTGTATTGAAATGCTAGACTGAAACACTTTGCACTGGACTGAAGCTTATTAGTCCAAGGCAACTTTCCCGGCACTCTTTGCCAAGGCCGACTTGGAGACTTGGACAATCACACACAGACAATGACAGTTTGACCGTTTGGAGACTTGGACGTTGCTCAAAGAGTGATCGTCCATTTTGCATCATATTATATCAGAGTGAAACACTTTGCACTCAAATGAAACATTTTGGACAGAACTGAAATAGCTTACTCTGTGATAAAACTCATTACACTTGATTGAATTGTATTACACTGGACTGACTGTTGTTAGCTCTCCTCACATGGCTTGGATATTGTCCACTATGAAATTTTCTTCCACTTGACCATCTACTTTCTTTGATAGGCACTCTATGTACTTTGCAATACACCTCAGAGTCAAGTGAACTGGGTGACTGAGAGGGAGATTCCTCATTAATGATAAAATCCCATGACTTCGTGAAGTGTGTTGTATTGGAAGAAAAGTTGGAGTCATAGAGACTTGGATGATAGAGAATGAATGATCACCCAAGTCTCTAACATGGGCGATGACTTTTTGAGTGTTTGGAGACTTGGAGCCATGGTCCAAACATCGCATTACATTAGATTGAAATAGTTTACACTGTAATAAAATGTTACGCACTGGAGTGAAGCGTATTACACTGGACTGAAGGAGTTTGCATTGGAGTGATGCATATTGCACTAGAATAAAAGATTTTGTACTAGAATGAAATATATTACACTATAATATATTACACATTTCCCTGTATTAAAAAATTTCTTGTATACGAATCAAATTACTTCTATGTGATTGAAACATAAATGTTTACATCCATGTGCACAATGAAAAAAATGTTTACATCAAATGAGTGAAAATTCAAAGTGAGGCTACATGGTAATGCCATCATTCAAAAGATTAGTTGACATTCTCCTTGAATGCCTTGAATATCGTCATGTGTGAAATTCCATTGAACTTCGTCAGTTACCTTTTTTGAAAAGCACTCTATGTACTTGAGACAATACATCCGACGGTCTATTGCACAGAAATGTAGTATATTTCATAGGAAGGAGCTCAATTGCATAGAACTGAAATCTATAGTACTGAGAAAAAACAAATTGCACAGGACTAAAACATATTGCACAAAATTGGAATATATTTTACAGGAACTCAATTGCATTGGACTGAAACATATTGCACTAAAAAGAAGGACTTGTAGCAAATGCAGCTCTTGCCCAAGACCGCCATGGACATCCCCTCATCATCCTTCCCACCTCCCCCCAATGGAGCTAAGCCCTCCACCTTAAATCTCACAAGAAGGCTCCGAACTCCATGGGCATTGTCTTCTTCGCCGCCGCCTTCCTCCTAGTCATTACCATCTAGCCCCTTGCTATCAACACCACCAACACCACTAACCCATCCCATCGGGCCCCTCTGCCACTACAGCTGAGCAGAGCACGAGTAGGCCGGAGGACTAGGTGGAGCGCTTGCTCTGGGCCTTCCCGGGAATGTGCATATCTGCACAGAATAGCGTTGCACCCCCCAATGCGGAGGCATCCCACTGGGCCACTACATCGTTGGATGCCTCACTCGTCGATGTCAGGGAGGATGACGACTTGGCCACCTCCGAGATCATTTGCAGCCCCTGCAAGTCCTCGCTAGAGAAGGACTTCTTCACGAAGTTGGACAGTCACTCAAGCTCCGCGATCGCGTCATGCTGTTTCACCCAATGTAGAGAAACCGATCTCAATCAAAGATCAGGAACAACAAATCGTAGGAGATTTTCTACTCAATTCATTGATTTCTTCAATCTCTTTCCATTTTTTTGTTGTGTTTTTGTCCCCTCTTAGATCCGTGCGAGTTAACCTACAGCTAACATCCTATAAATCTTCTGAGCTTTCGCCTTTTGTTCTAACGGCGAGGGTTTTATTTTAGTTTCAATTTCATTCCCGTAGAATGTAAGGGTAGGGGAGTGACGGGGCAATGTAGAAATTTGGCTCAGGATTTTTCGTGCGTTGTACAGGGGAAATGACGGCCTCGGTTTCTCTGCGAAGGAGTGATGGCCTCGGGTCCAATGCGAAGTGCTACCAAATGATGCCCTCGTGGACCAATCTGAACGTGTGTTGCAATTTGAGGAGGCCTAATTCCAACGGCAGCATTGCACAAAGCATTACTCTCCTTAAAATCTTCATATCATTACACGAATCACTATATCTGAAAACAATAAAAAGTTTTTTTTCAAAACACATCATGTTGATCTCATTAGTTTGACATCGGGCATTGTACTTATAATGGCATCTAAGACATCAACCATAGCTACAACACAGGCATCTGTTTGCCTCACGTATGTGTAGCATTTTCCCTTACCCGAGAGAGAGAGAGAGAGAGAGAGAGAGAGAGAGAGAGAGAGAGAGAGAGAGAGAGAGAGAGAGAGAGAGAGAACGGTCCCCCCTTCAAGTTCAGTGCGACACTGGCAGCCCCAAGAGCCAATTCCCGCATGGCAGGGCACACTCGGGTGCCAGGGAGAGAGAGAGAGAGAGAGTTGTAAGCTGAGGTGGGGGGGAAGAGAAACAAAGAACGAGACGTCAGGGGGGTGGGTCATGGGAGACGTCCGATGTTGGTGGAAAGCATTGTTGGGAAAGTCCCCCCTTTGGCGCCAGTGCTCTGCAAGTCAACTTCACATCTAGGGGTGAGCACAGTTTGATTTGAAGAAAATTTTTCTAAAATCAAATCAAACTGAATTAAAGACTCAATTCGAACCAAACCAAATCGAATTATATTGAAATCAAACCAAACCAAATCGAATTAATCCGGGTTAATTCGATTTGATTTGCTTTGAACCATAATTGGCCGGCATTGCAAAGTCATATATACGATGCATTCCTAGTTAGTAATATATCATGTGATGGATCATAATTTCTTAAGAGTATGATCCAGAAGTCAACCATGAAGCAAGTCGCATTTACTTGTAGACGGTGGCCGATGAGGATAAGAAGGACGGGAATCTGAGAGCAGAGAGGGTCGAAGCTCATCCTACCGGCGGCTACTTGCGAGGGGCTTTGGGGAATAGGGAGCAGGCTGCTGGCTGCGATCAGATTGGGGAGGTGGGGCTGTCTGCTGCGATCAGATCAGGGAAGTGGGGCTGCGGCCTGCGGGGACTGGGCAGTGGGCTGCCGGCTACAATCATATCAGGGAAGTGGGGCTGTTGCTTGCCGATTGTGATCAGATCGGCGAAGTGGGGCTACAGCCTGTGGGGATTGGGAAGCGGGCTACCGGCTACGATCAGATCGGGGAAGTGGGGCTGCGGCCTCCAAGGACTGGGGAGCAGGCTGCCAGCTGTGATCAGATTGGGAAGTGGGGTTGTGGGCTGTCAGCTGCGATCAGATCGGGGAAGTGGGGCTACGGCGTGCAGGGGCCAGGGAGTGGGGAGCGGGCTGCCAGTTGCGATCAAATAAGGAAAGTGGGGACTAGGGAATCACCATCGCGGAGTCAGGATTGGGGAATGGGGAAGCGGCCAGTGGGGACTGAGGAGTCAAGAGTCTGTACGTAGGGCAGTCGGGTAAGGGTCTTTAGAATTAGGGTTATACACTTTTTTTATTAATTCGACAAAATACCCTTTAAATTAGTTTATACAGTTTGGTTTAGTTTATTGAAAATCAAATCAAACTAAATTTTTTAATACGGCTTCGTTTGAACTCAAATTGAAAATTTTAAATTTTCAACTCGAATCAAAGTTACACGTTCGATTTGAATTTCGAGTTGAACCTGAATAATGCTAATCCCTATTCACATCTATTCGAGGAGGAGGATGAGAGAGAGAGAGAGAGGTGCAAGGGCTTGAGGGGCGTCGCAGGGAACATCTGACACAGTGGGCGGGACAGGGCATGGGGGTGATGGACAGCTTGGGGGCAGGTGGGTCGGGGGACAGCAATCGGCATTGAGGAGCAACCCCCCTCAGGCACCGTCACTCTGCTGAAGCCCGTTGTCAAGCACAAGGGGAGCGGATTGCCTCTACATCTCTGATAGGCGGAGGCGGGGGTTTCCGGCGAGTGATTTTAGAATATTAGATTAATTTTAAAAATACATGTGATTTGGAATTTTATTTGGTGATTTTAGACTATATTTACAAATACACTTAAATGTGATTTCAAAATGCATTGTGAAGAGTGTGGTTTAAAATCACACTAATTCTAAAATCCAGTTGGGATTTGGAAACAGCTAGCCATTGAGATGTGTTTTGAAATACACACTTTTTATATAACAATCCCAGTGAAATTTGAGTTAGGATTTAAAATCAAAGTCATAGTGTACGTTGACTAACGAAGGACTTCAGAATTACACATTAAAATCTTCCATGACTGACAACAAACTTTTAAAATCTATCAAAATGATAGTTGTGCATTTATAAAACACTCATGAATAACCCCCTCTTAAAATCACAACTAACTATGGTTAAGCTATGTGAACCTAACCGAAGCAAACGGCGGGGACTAATAACTAAAAATGTTAACTTTATAGGGATTAACATACAATAATCCGAGATACAGAGACAATTCCAGATGTCACAAGATTTCAAAGATCCAAATAAAAAAACCCATGTTTAAATATCACTAGATGGCTTTATATAAGATCCTCAGCCCGAGGGCTTAATATACAAGTTTAACTGTTAATAATATCATAACATTATTCAATACTATTATTGACATTTTATCTAATGTTAATAATAGGCTGAGGATCTTATAACTTGATTCAATACTATTATTCCCATTTTTACCTATCTCGCTAGATGGAAGGAAGTATGATCATCTAATATCATAACTTTGTTCAACACTATTATTGACATTAGATAAAATGTTTTAGATAATCCAATAACATTTAATTTATCATTGTCCTGTTACATCAAGCATAATCTTTTACAACTAATAGCTTACTTATTTACTTAAATAATATTTAATATATCATCATATTGATTATTGGTTAGACATGTACTTAGCACCCTTTTTGATTATGATTATTGGCTCAAATATGCCCCCATGACAGCATACATTAAGATTTCGGCTTTGACTATCGTGTCCGACAACTAACTAGAACGTTAACGAATTTGGAGATAGTTATCAGATTATCAGCTACCATTTGAATGCTTAATGCCATAAGAAGTATTTTATTCATGTAGCAAATGTAACAAATGATCCCAGGCCGTCCTATATAAAAAGAAGGAAAACAGGGGATTTCTCTAAGAAGCAATTCCAAGCTACATCATACTATCATAGTGCCTAGCTTCTCGAACAAAACACAGTAGAGAAGAATAGGAAGATTTAAGCAGGTGCATTTGGAAGTTGAAGTGTTCTATAGCCTGTACCAAAAAATTCCATCAGAAAGGGAAGAGACATATAAGATATGTGGCATAGGAACTTGGCTCCTACCTAAAAACCCTAGGCACCGCTTTGTTTCGGACTTAAATTAAGCCGACTTATCCCTAATGTTAGCCCAATTTATTTTGGTGGGATGGATTTGACTAATCAAGTTAAAAATGGTGCAACCATAGTTAGGCCAGATTAAGTTATCCCATCTCAAGAGGTGGGATAACTTAATCCGATGAGTAAAATTCTCACTTTGCCCCCACTTCTCACCCCCCCTCCATCGCCCCCTCCTCCTCACCTACCGATGTCGCCCCCTCCTCGATTCCTCCCCTCACCCGTTGGTGCCGCCCCTTCCCCACTTCCCGATCTCCCCCTCATCCACCGGCACCACCCCCTTCCCATCTCTCTGTCACCTGTCGACGCCGATGGATCCCCTCATCTAGCCCTTCCCCTTGCCCACCAACCATTGCCCCTCCCCCTCCATCGCCACCCCCTCACCCTCCCCCTCACCCCGCCATCTCTCTCTCCCCCTCCCTCTCTGAGATTGCAAAGGTATATGCCATTTTACACAAAACCCAAAGATTAACTCACTTTTTTACCAAATAATCTGAGCTAAGTTTAATCCGTTACCAAAGAGGGGCCCTGAGGGTGGCTTGCACTCCAAGCCTGGCAGTCCTAAAAAAAAAAAACCTGTTTCATTCCACCTAAGGCAAATTTTTTCCCCAAAAGAGAGAGAGAGAGAGGGCAACCCTGTCCAAATGATCATTCGAGGATCCTGGATGATACACGGAAGAGAGAAGTTGCTCAACCTACAGGGGAACGTTCAGGCAGATTTTTTCTGCGTTTTTATCTGGATGATTATACACATTCACCACATCCTTTTATATACTTGCTCAGCCATTGAGAAACCTCTCCTCTGATCTGCAAGTTGCAGGGCAAATCTATCATTTCTCCAGTTGGTTGTCTGAATTGAATGAACAATATCAGGTACATTTTCTATTGACAAAACAACAACTTTCCAGAACAATGTGTTACACTTGAGCCATCATGGACAAAAACTTTATATATTTTCAATACAGTCAAGCTGGTCAGGCAATCCTAAACAATGACAGAATAGTAGAAGTGCACAATGAGCAGAGTCTCGTTGCAGCAGACTCACCCATTCAAAAGCAGGCAATGAACAGAAGAAAACCATATGGAAACTTCTTTGTTTTGAATGCAAGGTTAGTTGGAAATCACCTTTCTCCCTCCACTTTGAATGGATGATAGCTGGAAGAACAAGGATGACTGTCTTATTGGTGTCCTTTTCTTTTTCCATTCTTCTGGTTCTTTATGTAACCCCTTTCTCTATGTACATCCGCATATTGTGTAAAACTGAGCGAGAGCGAGACCTATTGCACTTACTATATGTACAAGTTAATAGCAGCGAGACAAGAAAATTCTAACTGCACATCCTTTAGTATGCGATCATCTATACTTTAGTCTCAGCCGTATCTATCACCTTCCAGCTTTCTCCTCCTCTTCAAAACAATCCTCTTTATGGAAAATCTCCATTTCAAGACAGATATGAGCATCCTCCACCCTCTGTTTACCTTTCCACGAGCTGCTGCTGCTGCGAGGAAGCCAGTGACTGCACTCCCGAGGTCAGCAGGTGAATCTGCTCGCAAGCTGTTAGAAAGTAGGGGTGTGTCAGAGTCAAAATACTGTAGTTGGTCCTCTCCAAATAATGTTTGGCTGCTGGTCTCTCCGTCAAACATCAGAGAGCTTGGAAAGGAGCATAAATCCCGTGATTCTGTATAAATATCATGGCTCAAGAAGGTGGGATCATATCTAGACTCTATGCTGTCTATGGCTTGCAGCATGGACGTGTCCAAGCACGTTCTGCTTCCGATGGGGAGGATGGATGAGATCATGTCTGGTGATGAAACATTAGGATGTGCAAAACTAAGTGTATCTGTCCTACATGAGCCAGAAAATTCACTGTAAAAATTCTCTGCCAAGGGCTGTGTGCCAGCAGGATAAGAAACTGAAGATGCATGTGAAGAGTTGCCAGTTACTGTCCCAGAGTCACATGGTGTAACATCGTCCCAGTGTTCATATGCCATTTTCACAAGCTTATGCGCATCAGCCTGAAATAGCGAATTCGTCATGAGCCAAGAAATAATGAATTTGTCTACCAGTGAGAAATAAGCAAGATGGTGTGGAGGACCTGCCTTTTGGGCATCCGAAAGCTCACCAACTGGAATGTATTGTCCATCAGAAATGATGCCAGTCACTTCTCCCACAATGTTAAATGCAACTCCTGTTTTTTGTTGTGACCCAGGGTAATACGTGTATGTGTGATTGCCCAGTATACATGTTCGAGCATGTTCCACGGTAACTTCCCACATCTTCGCAGACATGCCAGTGCCTAAAATCTGCATATATCATGTAAACAGGTATTGTAATCAATGTAACTGATGCAATGCTGATGAAGGCTTAACAAACCGCAAAATACTGAAGGTTTGCTGATCATGGATGGCAGTATCGGCCGAAACCGAAACGGGCCTGGTCACTGTAGCAAGTCCGATACCAAAGAAAATGATTTTTTTAATGGTTTCGGACCGAAACCGACCGGTTTCGGCCGAAACCAGACCTGCTCAATACATTTTTTTGCCTTTTCTGACTGTTTTGAACCGGTTTCGGCCGAAATCGAAACCGATACGTATCGGTTTCGGTACCGACCGAAACCGGTACCGAAACCGATACTACCATCCTTGTTGCTGATTCTAAAGATAACTGAAAAGCTATACAATCATACAAGTGTATCACTTTATATGTTGGCTCTCAAAACATGCTCCCCACTTTAGAACAGTAGCAAATGACATGTGGTAAGAAAACCTTAGTTATAAACTTGTGACATGTCCCGAAATTAAAGGAGCACTGATCATACATTTCGTAGTCGTTGGGTGTCAATATGCAGCAATGTAAGGAAATCCTTTACTGTGTTGATGTTCTCACTGCTAAGGCGTTTGTGAAAAGCACCATCTTTCCCAATCTTCTCTAGCCGCCAGACTTCATCGGTAAGGGCTGGGGGGTAGTGCTTCTTGTACACTGCAATAATGTTTTTAATTTTCAATTGTTAATGCTTAAACAGGACAAAGCCCATTTAAAAAAACATATGACTTTTGAATTTGCCCCATACAACTGGTTTAACTTTTGGGAATAATGAATGAGTAAAGCAAAGTAAAATCAACAAAACAAGTCCAGGATACACCAGTCAGACAACAAATCTGCAAATGTATGTCCTTTGGTTTAGGATTATTCTGGGGTCCCAGATGAGCATCAATGTGTTGATACGATAGACATTAATCCTCAAAATAATATCCAGGAGACCAAGTCAGAAAGTTTTCAGAAAATACTTAGGATGCATTGTTTTGCCCAGCAACAACCTCCAGTTCTACACTGTACATATGATCCATGGAAAAATTCCTTTGTAAGACACGGACTCCCAGTGAGGAATACAGCTTTAGTGTACGTGTAGGTTTTGATCCCACACCCAAGTAGGCCATCGACAGACCAAAAGGAAACTAGAAAAGAGAGGGTGTTCAAAACGGGTAATGGGATGTAAGCTAGCATCCTTATTGTGTATGTGTTTGCTATTTTCTAATGAAAGATTGTTAATCACACAGCAAACTATAAAACCCCATAAAGAAAGTATGAATATGGGAATGACATTTATTTGCACAAAGGCTAAGGGAACAAAATGAGGAAACTGAAAGAAAAAAAATGGAGAATATGAGATGGCAACGTGAGGGGGCACTACGAACAGCAGCATGTCCTCAGCAACTGAAGGCTACCGTGTCCTTTGGCTGCTCAAATTATTTCTGAAGGTTTCTCCATTCATGTTCAAAATCATTCACACAGCCACGAGGAAGTGAAACTTAGGGCTTCTTTCCTGCACTTGACTGAAGGAGCTGAGAACAAACTGGGGGACACTAGGCACACATCTCGGAAGGAGGAATGCAGACCAGACTCTGACTTTTACGCCCCATATTTGTCATGGAAATGGATAATGCTTAATCAAGTGGATGAACCCAGTAACAAAGCTTGCAAATTTTCTTCACCTACTTCACTCCTAGTCAAGCCAACTAAGGAGAGAACCTACTCCAACGTTGGTGCAATGAATAGACAAGCTTGAAGACATTAGATTTGGCACCTCCGATAATAAAACCAACCAAAATGCAGCATGAAATATAAAAATGAATTTTCATCAAGAAGCACCCATGATCCAATGGATCTGCCTAAACATATGAACTTACAGACACATCCATGTTTGAGTTGTACAGGCATCTGAAAATGTGTAAACATATCAAAGAATAGGTTGGGAAAGTTTTTGATTCAGTTTTCAAAAACATTACTTTTTCATTTGGCACTCTACAACCGTTCCTTCTTCGTAAACCCAAAGAAGAAAATAGCCATACACCAAAGGAAAGAAAATAGTGATATGACATTTTGGCTGCTCACAGTATGGTCGTATATTGAGTAGCAACATTTATCAGTGTCCAGAAGGATAAGGTAAATGAATGAAAGATTAACATAAAAATCAACCACCAAACCATGATCCAGGGCTGGGAGTCCCCGAGGAAGAGATAGGACTGTCATAGATGTCTCTCGATCAAGCATTCATATTGACAAAAGCATGAACCTTAGCACCTTCCATCTAGAATGCAGTAGCTAAAGCATGGAAAACCACCTTTTTAAAAGGCTGGTTCCTCATGCACCCCCTCCATGTTCAATTGACTTAACTGCTCAGAAAAGGAAAACTGCAGCTTATCTTAGACAATGAAGTATCTCATATGCAACCCCAAATCCAACCACCACAGGTAAGTCCCAAGTAGACCAACAAGTTTCCATCAAATATACGAAGTCTGCACACAGACTACAGGTCAAAGTCTTATAGAAACCCCATTTCACAAAGGAATCAGTAAACAAATTCCCACTAAATACACTTCAATTAACAGTTCTAGGATTGTAACATCATCATTCACTTGTAAGTAAAATTACACTTAGGTACAAATTGGTAAGCTAATGCCTCATATATTATCAGGATGTTAAAGGGTACAAAAAATCCTAAACCCACTATGAAATGGAAATGATGTCCTGAATAGCTGCTATAGGAATCCAAAAAATTCTGCAAAAGCCTTCCAGAAAAAGGAGAATGTTCTGCAAAAAACATTATATGTGAATGTCACACATATAAGGATGCAATCATTCCCTCCCTGGCCTTTTCTAGAGAGAGAAACTCTTGGGAATGGAGTGGGCATCAGGGGTGAACTACATCCCCCTGGGGGGGGGGGGTTGCCCTCGCCATAGCCTCCCTGGAAGGCCCTTGTCTATGGGAAATGGTGGGGTAGCAGGAGGTGGCGGATGCAGGTGGGATTGAGGATGCTGGCCCCCGGTCCAGTATGCTTCTGTTGCCGGCAGAGAGGGCACCTGCAGAGGTTTTGCAGGGAACCGGTGGGTGGTCAAAGGCCGGAGGCGGGAAGGGGAGAGAGGAGCGGATCCTATGCGGATGCCGTGAAGTGCAGGCCGGTGATGCAACCCCACCTGGGGAGGAGGGAAGCTCTGGATATTGGAGGCATCTCCCCGGAAAGCATGGCAGGTCGACTGGAGTGGCTTGCTCGATGCTTATGGATATCCCCTCTCCAAGGTGGGATGGACGTGAAGGCAGCTAGGGAACCTCTGAACAAATGGTGGGGAGCAGGCGGACCTTGGGAGGTCTGAAGATTTCACAGGGACGGGCTTCTAGCCATCACTACCTGCTCAGAAGGGGCTAAGGTGGTGGCGGTGGACGCCGGGGTCGTGGAGGCTCCATTCTCCGAGTCCAACGCTGGAACTTGGAGAGAGGTACCTTCTCTACCCCGGGGAGGACCTCTGTTTGGGTCAGACCCCTGGGTGTCCCGTTATGCCTTTGCGACGATGCCGGTGTGGGGTGTAGCCAGCAGTTCGGAAGGGTGGAGGCCAGCACCATCCGCCTGGTTCCAGAAGGAAGAGTGACTACAGTGGAGGCCCTCATCTCCCCTTGCTGTACCTCCTGTCGTCACGTTCGCCATTATTGGGGAGGTTGAGTTTGCTGTCACGGTGATTGTCCGATCGGCATTGAAGGAGCAGCGGCGGGAGCCGCAGCAGGGGATAGGGCAACCAACAGCACGTTTGCAGGAGGATGATGAACAGTTCCATGGTCAGTGTGAATTCAAACCGAACCGAGTCCCGTGCTGAGGCAGGAGATGTACCGTCATCCATTGACTGCCCTTCGTCGCCAAGCTAACCAAACCACATGAGAAAGAAGGGGGAGTTGGGGGGCTGGACCGGCCCATTGCTACAGGACACTGTCGCGGGACCCAGGTGGGAACCCATTAACCCATGGCTTACCAAAATCCAGGCTGCGTGAGCTAATGGGTGCACAAGGACCCGATAGGGGTCATCCCTGCCACCCAAGTGCAGCCATGTCCCTGGGGGACACTCCACCGGAGACAGCACCCTTCCGGTGTGCAACTCTCGGCGACGATCCCACCGGCCGGGAAGCGACCTCTCAGCCCCATTGGACACCCCCGGTAGTAGGAGGAGAGGCGGTTGCCGTCTACTCAAGAGGCCTTGAGTCTGCATGCGGTGAAAGCTATGGGCAGTCTCGCCCCTGCGCCGGCATCCAGTGGCCACTCGTCCCTAGCGGCCGATGGCAACAGACCAGGTACCTCCGATCGCCTCGTCTTGGGCCACCCTCGAGACCTCCGACTCTCATGAGGGAGATTGGGGGAGCCTGGCTAGCCAAGGGAGTAGCTTTCTTGGTTGATGGGATATCTGGGGGTATTATGATCCTCTGGAATCAGTACAAGATAGAAGAGGTGTTGCAAGACAGACAGGTCAGTAGAGAGGAAATCTCCCTACATTTCCGGAATATACAGGGTTATATGGCCCTCAAAGTAGGGAGGAAAAAAGGCTTATGTGGGAAGATCTGGCACGGCATCATCACAACTCTAACCGGCCTTGGTGTGTAAGTGGAGATTTTAATTTTGTTGCAACACCTTGGGAGAGGACGGGTGCTCACATTCACATGAGGGAGATGGACGACTTCACTGATTTTACTGAGGAAGCTACACTGGTTGATATAAAGATGGCAAATGCACAGTTCACTTGGTCCAACCTGAGGGCAAACTCCACTTGCTCCAAGCTGGATAGATTTCTAGTATCAATTACTTGGGGGGACCACTATCCTCATGTGCAGGTGTCATCTCTGGAGAGAACAGTGTCAGATCACAAACCTCTTCTCTTTTTTTTTTTGAACGTGGATATCACACAAACCTCTTCTCTTGAAGACCAACCGTACACTAGAGAGATTTTGGTTCAAGGAGGTAGACTTTATGGAGACCGTTAGGCGAGCCTGGAATGTATAGAGAACTGAAAGGTCCGCTATGGCAAATCTGGTGGGAAAAATGAAGCATGAGACATAAGCTCTCAAGGAATAGGGTGCAGAGAAAACCCTCCTTGGCAGAGCTACTAAAGATAGGAAACTATAGTAGATTAAGGGCTTAGACTACTTACAGGAGGCATGGCTACTGGATGACTCAAACAGAAGCTCATAGACACTGTCAGGGCAGATTTTGATGAGATTCTCACAAGAGAATAGATCTACTTGAAACAGAGGTCGAGGAGGAGATGGATTAAAGAAGGGGACAGGAATAGTGCGTACTTCTACTTCCAGTGCACTACTTCGGGGAGGAGAAGACTCAACTTCATCACCTATATCCGAGTGAGTGATCACTCATTCTCTAGGGATGAAGATATCAAGGGGTAGGCGAATGACTTCTACTCCAAACTGTTCACAGAGGATGATATCAACAGACCGAAGATTGCATTTGACCTTCTTCCATGTCTTTCTCTTGATAAAAGGGAAGCCATTTATCAGAACTTCTTAGAGGAGGAAGTCTATCAGACAGTCTATTCTGTTGCAAGGGACAGAGCTTCAGGTCTGAATGGATTCCCATTGACTTTCTTCCAGAAGTGTTGGGCTTGGGATATTATTAAGGGGGACTTTATAGCGGCGGTGAAGGAGTTTTAGGAGGGAAGGGGTCACTTGGGGGGGATCAATAAAACTCTCTGAGTCCTTATCCCTAAAAAACAAGAAGCACAATGCTTTGGGATTTTAACCCATTAGCATGCTGAATGGCACATATATTATCAAGTTGCTAGCGGGAAGACTAGATAGAGTAAGTGATAAGTTGGTGAGCGACTCCCAAGGAGCTTTTATCAGAGATGAGTACATTCAAGAATTTTTTTTTGGTGGCTCATGAATGTCTCTTTGCTATGAAAACTTAAGAGAAAGAAATGAGTGGTTCTGAAGATAGATTTTAAGAAGGCATATGATAGGGTCAACTGACAGTGCTTATTTGATGTGTTGAAGATAATGGACTTTGGGGACAGATAGACCGGATGTGGCACATGCCTACATTTCCTACGCCACCTTTGCAGTCCTGGTTAATGGGAAGCCTACCTCGTTTTTCCATAGTGGGAAAGGGCTCCGACAAGGAGACCCCATGTCCCCCCTTCTATTTGTGCTGGTAGCTCATATCTTGAGAAAGATGTGGCTAACAGCGGAGGCTGCAAGATTGATCAATGGCTTCCAGGCCATCGTAGGATTGATTAATGGCTTCCAGGCCGAGAGAGGCAGTGTTTTTATTACCCACTTGCAATACGCAAATGACACCATTTTATTCCTAGTAGAGGATGAGCCCTAGCTTTAAGTGGCCAGGATGATGCTTGAGTTGCTAAAGGAAGTTAGTGGCCTCAAGGTCAACTTTAACAAGAGTCTCTTGGTAGGTGTGAACATGAAGGTAAGACTTTTAAGAGGGCGGCCTTCATACTGGGCTGTCAAATATGAGCCTTTTTTATCTCCTATTTGGGCTTCCAGCTCTCCCCAAAGGCCCTACATTGTAATGAATGGCAGCCTATGGTGAAGAGATACGAATACAGATGAATAGGTTGGAAGACAAGACTTCTCTTCTGTGGGGACAGACTAATACTTTGCAAGTCAGTGCTCGACAACCAACTTATCTACTTTCTATCCATGTATCGGATTCCAAAGACGGTGGCAAAGAAGATTGAATTTATTCAAGTAAGATTCTTTTGACACGGTAGTGGGGAGAGGTGCAGGGGGTGGCATGATATCTCTTGGGACAGAGTGGCCAGAAGTAAGGATATGGAAGGTGTGGGCATAAAAAAATATCAGAGATATCGATATGGCTCTCTTGTGTAAGTGGTCGTGGAAGCTAAGGGTAGGAGAGGACAGATTGTGGGCACAAGTCATTAGATAGGGATACTATGGCAAAGGAAGGGACTAGGATATGGCACTGACATCACAGCACAACATTTCACCCATCTGGCAAGATATTTTGACATGCAGGGACATCATTACCTCCATTGTATCTAGATCCGATTGGGAAATGGTGAGAAGTACATTTTCTGGAAGGACAAATGGTACGGCGACTTCACCCAAGAGGCATCCTTTCCGAGGCCATTTGCAATCTGAGCAACACCAATGGCGTCAATCTCTCAAACCTTTGATCCTCAATCATGGTTTGCCATATCGGATCTTGGCTTCGTCTCGGGGGGGTCAGAGAGAAGAGATTTCGGAGGGATCTCGAAAAAATCTCGAGAGATTGGGTTCGGTGATTTCAGAAAAAAAATTTCATATGTACGGCCTATTTCTAAAAAATCTTTTTTTTCTACTAATCACTCAATTTCACAAACATATTTTTATAATTGACAACTCAATTTTAAAAAATAAAGAGTAATAATAACAATAACAAATTCAGAGTAATAATAACAATAACAAATTCATTCAGATGTACCAATGTTAATATATACATAAAATGGTACATGATTCACAAACTGAAGAATATATCAAAGATCATCAAAAATGGTACATGTATCTCTATCTTCCCCCTTCTTTGTCTCCCTCTCTCTCAAAGGGAGAGAATGGGGAGACGGGGGGGGGAGAGATGAGAGAGAGAGGGTAAGAGAGTATGAGGGTGAGTATCACAGAGGGAGAGACAGAGAGTCCGGGGGAGAGAGAGAGAGACAGAGAGAGACTCGGGAGAGAGAGAGCTCAAGGGGGGCGAGGTAGAGAGAGACAGGGAGACATGGAGGAGGAAACCGGGGGGTGGGGGAGAGAAGATCTCGATCTCGTGGGTTTCGTTTCTCACAACCTTTGGAGAGACAGAGATCTCGGAGAGATTTCGGACATCTCGTAAGAGATGGCAAACCATGTCCTCAATTATCAGGAGGTGCCTAGGCATCGTCATTCAAGAGGAATCTCAGGCTGGAGGAGATGGAGCAGCTACAGAACCTCCTATGCTTCCTTTTAGACTATGCTCCACAACCAGACAAAGAGGACGAGTGGTGGTGGAGGTGGGGGAAGGAAGGCATCTTCTCAGTTAAGTCAACCTACAGCCTACACTTTCATATCCGACAGTGGGGTGCGGCACCACCTTGCCTCTTAGACTTGGACTCCCAAGAATCCGTTGAAGGTGAAGCTCTTTATCTGAAGAATATCCCACGAGAGGCTACCGACCCGTGATAGGCTGGCTACTTTTCTTCAGAATATACCCACTATATAGTGTATGTGTGGAGAGAAGGATGAGACCTTGGACCACTTATTTGTAGGATGCACCTGCTCACAGGAGTTTTGGGATGAGATTGCTAGGACACAGGGTGATATCGATTGATAAAGGAATGCACAATATCTTATTGGGAAATGGGGTAGAAGCTGAAGCCTAAGAGGGGATAGAATCACTTGGTGGACGATTCTTCATGCTACATTATGGGTAATATGGGGGGAAAGGAACAACAGAGCTTTCAGAGGGAAAGCAAGAGTAGTGGAAAGATTGGTTTCTTTCATTTGTGAGAGACTGAGAGAGTGGGTGGAGCTCGTTTGTAATGAGAACTCTCACAACTCTTCCATTTTTGTTTTGTTGCGGGGCTAGTGTGGGTCACACTACATTGGTGTGGACCGTTTTGATGTAGAGGGATTTTTTGGGAACACATTGACTATATTTGTACATCCCTCTTTTACTTTCAAAAAGAGGGATGCACAAATACTTTCAAAAAAATTGTACACCCCTCTTTTACTTTTAATACAATAGTAGTACCACTCACTTTCAAAAAAAATGTGAATGTCACACATGGTTATGATGTGGCATGCCAGGAAAGCCTTTCATTTCCTTTCATTGTACATGGGCCTACATTCATTTCTTTTTCCTTCAAGGATACAAGGGTAACCACCCCCCTTTTACAAAAGGTGACTAGCTCTTGCCCTTCCCAAGACACAACTGTCTATGATTTGGGGAGGTCAAGAAACTTGTTGCCAGATGGGGTTATATTCAAGTTTGCATTCAGGCAGAAGGCTGGGATTTCATATATACAACTTAATGAAAGGGGTGAAGGTAGAATTTTCTTAACTGATTAAATGTCCTTCATCCTTGGTTTGGATTCAGGAACTCCTACAATGGAGAATATTTCTCAGAGTAGGCATCTTCTAACTGGAACGTTAAAACTATTCTTGAAACTCTGTCTATTTTTCCTGATTCCTTAGGGCATATGTAAAGTACACCAGTGGCACAGAATAATAAGCAGCATCTTAAAAGAAAACCCTTCTTCCCTAGCAGAATGCCTCTCAAAGGAATGTGAGCAAGGGACTACGGTTCAAATTATTGCACAGTTCTTCAAGACACTTTAGTCTTCTAGCTGTACATTATCGTGTCAAATGCCAAACATTTATGCCCTTCTGTTTAATCAGTAAGGACAATTGATACATCTGCCTTGCTATTTTAGTAGGCAAATCCTTGAGATAGAAAATTCAAAAAGAACCATGCATCTGTACTGGCCCTCCCTCCCTCTAGCTGTACATTATTGTGTCAAATGTCAAACATTTATGCCCTTGCGTTTAATCAGCAAGGACCATTGATACATCTGCCTTGCTATTTTAGTAGGAAAATCCTTAACATAGAAAATTAAAAAAAAAAAAGAACCATGCATCTATACTGGCCCTCCCTCCGTCCGTCCATATATTGAAGAGAGATTAATGACAGAGTACTACTGACACTGTTTTAGTTTAAGGTCATTAAAAATAACATGAAAGTAAGAATGGCAATCTCTCTCTCACCATACATTGAACAGAGATTAATGACAGTATTATTGACACGGTTTTAGTTTAAGGTCATCCATACATTGAAAAGAGATTAATGACAGAGTATTATTGACATGGTTTTCGTTTAAGGTCATTAAAAATAACATGAAAGTAAGAATGGCAATTTCGTAAATCAACTCCAAAGGAAGATATATTTACAAAAAAATTCCTAAATAAAATTTAATGTTTTACTGCAAGTGTCTCACTAGTGGCATGGATACCCAAAAGGGTAATATGAGAATAAACCTAAGATACATGTACTGATAATCTATACTGAAATTCAGCACCATATATCACTATAAATTAATCAGAATTCATATCAATAAGTGAAGTTATAGTACTAAAACAAACTCTAGACATTGAACATAGAACGACACATAATCAATCTATATCTTATGCCATGTACAACCAGAATTTTTAGGTACTCACATTCACCACGATGATCCTTGACCATGAAGGGATCTGTCTTCGCTTCTCTTACTCTCATTCCATTAAAATAGCCATCCTCAACTCTTGCCCCTAGTCTGAACTTCCGACTCCTTGTCCAACTTGAATTGTCTGTGAATGCAAGCTCCCCTAGTACACCAGCACCGTCAATAAGATCCAGAAACACATCTCCTGAAAGAAGTGGCCGCTTGCCCTCTCTTTCCTTAACAATATTGTTTTTAAATTCCTCAAATGTCCAATTTTCCTCATCAACTTCAAAATCGCCTTCGAGAACTACTATTTCCACCTTCATCAAAGACTCTGGGCCTGACACAACTACTTTTCCATTTAAACTGTCAACTAGAGCTAGATTTATTCCAGAACAATCCTCTCCTTCAATTTTTGTCCCAGTGAAAATTGGAAGAGAGAGCTTGGTCATAAATTGCAGTTGCAAGCTTCTTGAGGAAGATGGATATATTTGTTTTCCACATTGTCTGTACGGTGTCACAAAGAAAATTAGCTGTGATAACCCTTAAAACAATAAAAAAACTAGTGTCAAATTATGTTTGTTTAGTTCTCACCGCTTCATGGTAGCCAGGTGCTTTCCTAGAGCCAACTCTACTTCCTCTTTTACCTGACCAAGAATGGAGCAGAGGAGTGTTATTTGTTCAGTATCTTGTGCCTGTATAACTTCTAAAAAGTGCCTACGTGTGCAAAAGTTAAGCAATTAGAAACAAATGTTATATTGGATATTGCTTAGTAATGAAACTTCAACAATCAAAGCCATCGTAAATAAATAGCAATGCTTTGCAACTTGATCTCAACCTTCCAATGCAGGAAGTCTTCACTATGCTAAAAGAGGTTGCTAATCTTTTGTGTTGTTATCTCAGATTGAACGAAGTGCTTACATTGGAGCACACATCCTTGACTGCAATTTCTGTTGATTGTTGTGTTGTAGTCTTTCATGTTAGAAGCATGGCAAGTTTTAAAAGCTACGAAGGAAGATATTAGAAGGAAAGCAATAGAAGAGCATTTTTTTCCTGAAAGCACAAATTCTTTGACTGATAAAGAGGCCTATGTATATGATCACACCTAAGATCATTCCGTATCACATTGACCAATAACCTTGAATTTCAAGAATTTCAAGTTAATTAAATGAGACCTAATAACTAACCAACTGGAAGAATTGTCAAGGAACCTTTGCTTAAATCCACAGTTACTTGATTTGTCAAAATTAATATCCTAGACTCATTTTTCCCCCTTTTTTTGCATGCCCCGTCCTTCTCAAGTTAGAACACAGGTGGAATGGGCTGGCTCAGGGGTGTATTATGGCATGGCCATCGGTGGATTGATAAGGTATGATAACGGTTGAAACCATCAAATCTTCAATAGAAAAGTAATTTCACATCAATTGCTTATTAAGTGGCATCAGGTACTTAAATAAGTACTCATGTAATACACACATAGACCTCATCACAAATGAGGCAATTCTTGAACAGTCGATGCATAAAATTAGACCAAGAATTTTTGCTGTAAGTATAGCAGGTGACATGCCTGAGCTCTAAAATCCACTTAACTAGGCATAAATTCAAATGTTAGGAATCTGTCCACCTCTTTTTTATAGATAATTAACAGTCCCAGACATAGTAATACAGCATAATAGACCTTTGCAGAGTAGTTTAATCAAAACTTTGGATGAAATTTAAGTATGTCACCGCATGACAAAGGAAATGCTGTCAACTGGAAGAAAGGAACAAAAGGGATCCAACAAATCCGTAGCAAACCAGAGAAATACATAGAAGCTGAGCTCAACCCAGGTTCAGGCACTGCCCCTACAAAGAGTTAGCTGCATAAGTCTCGAGAAAGCCACAGCTCGAATCATCAAGAAAGCAAACCCATCCATAACAAGATTGGCAGACATTTAAAACATCTCCGGTTTCATCATCCATGGATAAAAAGGAGTACTACAAACGGCATGCACTTACAACTCTGCGGAGCTGGGGCTCTATCACCGTGAGCAGCTTTTTTAGGGCGTTCATCTTCATCACTTCCATAATGACACTGGAGACAAACGGAAGAGAACAGACCGCAATTAGCATCAGTAGCATCAAAAAAGAAAGACCCAACCCACACGCCAGCATCTCAATCTTTCAAATCAAATACCCTACTGTCAAAACAAAAGTCAAAATCAAAAGAATCCCCTCCCCCTCTCATCCGCAAACATGAACTAAACATGAACTATACAACCTGATCTCAGCTCCTAGCCATTTTAATCCCACATGAGGACAACCCAACCTATGCTTCTCTCTTCACATGCCCACACAGATTAACAGAACCCAGAACAGTCTCCGAATAAATATGGCCTGATCACCACCCGGGCATGCGAATCCCGTCTCTATTGATCATAATACGTTCTAAAAACAAGGGCATCCAGCCATGTCCCCAGATATAATAATAATAGAGAGCATGCCTACATACACATGTCTGCCCCCCAAGTCCCCTTCGCCCGCCTATCAAAATCTCACCTTCCAAGGTCAGGGACCCTCTGTCGCTTCTCCCCAGGGTTGCAGCCGTCGTAGCCGATCCCCCCTTTCCCCTTTTCTTCCTCGGGCTGCCGCTTCTGGGCCATCCTCTCACTGAGAGAGGAGGATGGGGAAGAGAAGGGGGCCCGACCCAGTTCTTCCCCCGGCCAGGTCCAGGAGCCCCTGGCGCGACCGGCGCTACCTTCCAAACGCGCACACGCAGTAGGGGAGGGGATCCCTGCTCTCTCGCCCTGCCCACCAAACTGCTCCGTCTGCGCTGTTCTGCTCTCTTTCCCTCCCTTCCAACCCCCTCCTCCCCTTGCCCTCCCATCCACTTCTTCTATACTTTATTCCTTTCTCTCTCTATTTATACGTCCTTCGTGTAGACTAACGAAAGGTAGAGGGACGTTACAACCTAGAGAGAGAGAGAGAGACTGTAGAGAGATAATAAATATATAAATATCCATTAGGAGATCCATTTTCATGGGAAGAGAGAGAGAGAGAGAGTAGAGAGAGAAAATATATAAATATTTTTTATAAATTTTACATTAAATTTTAATTAGGGGTTGTATTTTATCACCAAAAGATCATTCACCCTTGGAGTCGAAGAGTTCTAGTCATTTCTTTAGTGGGTCCATTAATTTAGAGCCAATTAACTTGATTAGTCATAAAACTAGTCATGTTTTTTCGGTGGTGCAATTCAATCTCTTTAGATGATACTTGATTTAGAGTAGATTGCATCCCACACTTATAATGATCAAAATAATTTTTAAAAACAAAAGTCCTCCATGCTGAATTCATTACCACTCAATTGAGAGGTGATTATTTAATTAGCCCAATCATGTTAAATCAAAGAAGCTCTAGAATAGACTAAACAGACCAGATGATTAACCCAACCCCCGATCACTAGCGAAAAGGTCTTGGCGATTTGCAAAATAATTACTTTCTCATAGTTAACAGTGCGCAAATTTTAACAATTTTTTTAAAATCTAAATAGTCGGTAGTCCAGTTCAGTCTAAGTGTCTAACTGTGAGAAAGAGAGATAATCACATGCGGTGGGCGTCGCGACAAGCTTTCAACCGTCGGGTCCAGCAGAGTGGGACACGTACCCCCGACCAATGGCCATTGTCCTATATGCCCACCGTAGCCTGTAGGTGAATAAACCCCCGTCTCTCTTAAATGTACGCACGTACGGTATGTGCTTAGGTGGGACCACCAAAACGCGTCCGTTGGCGCCCCACGCGGTTACGACCGCGCCCCCCGCACTCCGCTGACGGGTTTCACCACAAAAAGGTGGGGGGGTGAGGCGGGGGCGGAGTTCGGAAAACCTCGGATCCGAAGCTTCGGTTCCCCCGTGGCCCGAGTCGTACGCACGCTGTCACGGATTCTTGGCGGGTAGCTGGTCCTGTCGGGCGCGCCCAAATGTGAAATGTCCCACCGCTTCCCTCTCTCCTCTCTCCCGCACACACATTTGGATCCGAGAGCAAGTTGACAAGGAAGAACATGTTTTTCTAATCCTCCTCTTCCCCCCTCCCCCCGGCAGAGGAAGCTTCTGTGGTGGCCCCCCCCCCGGTTGCCATGCACGGATCCTTCTTACGGACCCCATACGGAGTATTCCAAAGAATTACTCACATGGGGGTGTGGAGGTGTGTGTGGTGTTTGGTGGGGGGGAGTTGGGAGGAAGAAGGGTGGGGGCCTCTTGATGTGATATTATTGCTGTTCTGCCCTTTGTAATCTCTCTTGGGTGGGCCCCACCCTAGTGTTAGGCATCTGCACTCTGAACTAGCTCGCTAGATACTTCTCAAAAAGGGCTACTGGAGGTAGGCAGCAACTCTAGTGTCCATGGAAAAGAAGTATTTATTGAATAAAAAAAGATTATGAGTTTCCAGGGAAACTCTCCGTATAAATAAAATTAGCTGGTGCTTCCTATTAACTAATGGCTTCATTTTGATCACAATTTAGTATTATAAAATCCGTTGTTGATATTATTAGTGAATAAGTGATGGATAATTTGTGGTTTCACTTTTTTTTTTTGAAACATCACTTGCAAGGTGCAATCAATGACTTGTAGGTTAAACAACTAAGGCTAATGCTGAATTTTTCTTTTTATCATGAACCTTCACTTAACTTAATACAACGCTAAGATAACCATCATTATTACA
The DNA here is from genome assembly GCA_022559845.1 of Amorphophallus konjac. Classification (NCBI taxonomy): domain Eukaryota; kingdom Viridiplantae; phylum Streptophyta; class Magnoliopsida; order Alismatales; family Araceae; genus Amorphophallus; species Amorphophallus konjac. The sequence continues at coordinate 18,678,072 of CM040121.1, forward strand.
CTTATTATCATATGATTATTAGTTATTTGAAGTCAATCTACACGGAAGAGATATTGCTTAGGTTCATGTAGACTTGTTTTGTTAACAGAATAAGATAAATTGCATAATCTATCTTACGAGAGAGAGAGAGTGTGTGTGTAGTCTCACCCTTATCTCTCACACACAAATCTTTTAACTGGAGTCAGATCGAATAGTTTATTCAAGTTACATAAGTCGAATAAGTTACTCTACCCCCGTGTCATAGAGGCCTTCACCCTACTTTGTCAAAGAAACAAGGGTTTGTGAGAACTACAGTCACTCTACGCGTGATCATGAGGCATTTTTGTTTATGTCTAATTAAGTTGTCCAACAAGTTAATTAGTTTCCTTCCTATTATTTTGACCCTTATACATATGAATAATCTACATGAATAGGGGGCATATTTTTGGCACATTCTTAATTTCCAATTGAAGAGTCTCTAAATCTAGCATTTTAAAGTATTCCTAATCACCTATAGCAATTTGATAAGCATATCTTGGAGAAAACAAACAGGGACAACTAGAATTATAGGGGCTTTCATTTGTACGTACGGTTGAAATTTGGATCCTGTAAGTGTACAATGAGCATTATTATCAATAATGTTGTGAAATGTGAAACTTGAGAGTCACGATTATTTTCCTCGCAAATGATTTGAGTAATTAACTTATAGCAAATATACGCAAACCTTGATTTATAACCGATATACTGAAACCTTACACATCATGATATTACTTAGCAAAAGTCTTAATTTTTTTAAAATAAAATTCACATGTTATTTTTCACTAGGTTCCTCTTTCAATTGTTTCTCATTTGGATTTTAATGGTCATCTAATTAATTAAGTTTCTCACCATTTCAGATGATATTATTAACCGTATATGACAATTACAATCCATTTTCTATTTTTGGACTATTAGCGAAGCTTCTGTGAGGTTTCCTACTAGCAAGTAGATGTTCTTGTATTGTTCTACATAACTTTGTTGATGCAAATAATAGGAATCAAACAATGATATTCTTACGATCAACATGATATTTCCATTTCACAGCAACATTATTGTAAACTTAGAGAGATTGTTGTAACAAAATCCTTGGGACATATCCAAATTATACACAATTACATGCACCATGAAACAAGGTGCCTAAAAATTGTTTAATTTAAAATTTATTGATGCATAATAAATAAAACAAAATTAATTATATTAATTTATACATAGATTTCCTTTTGTTTTTTTTTAATTTATTAGAAAGTTATCGATTACTAAATTGATTAATGCTCGTAAAACCATGTCAAAATATAACATTTGTTCTCGTTGGCTAAAAAACAAGATGAAAGGGCCCTTTTTACCCAGCAAATGATGTCCTGCATCAAACCCGTACGGCATATATTTTTGCACATTAAACACGGAGCGTGCTCGACGAGAAAACGTAAGAATGAATTTTTGTGTGAAAGAATGAAATATTTTGTTACAAAAATGAAACATTTGATATAGAATTAAAACATCTTGTTAGGTTTCGTTCTTATAACAAAATGTTTCATTTACGTATTATTTTATCTTTATAACAAATATTTTATTCATCTAACAAAATGTTTCATTTGTATAAAATATTTCATTGATTTATTTCTGAAGTCAAATAAAATATTTCATTCCTATAACAAAATGTTTCATTTAATATAAAATATTTGAATCCTACAAAAAAATTTCAGTCATATGTTTTCCCGTCGAATGCACTCCGTCTTTAATATACGAAAAAATGAGCCGTACGATTTTGACACAAGGTGTCCTTTTATGCACAGAAATAGTATGTTCACCATTTTTTGGACCAACGAGAACAAAGGTTGTATTTTAACATAACTTTGTGGATCAGATTCGGTGCATAGAGTATTACTCTACTGAATTTGATAAAGTTAGACTGTAGGGCAATCGCATGCAAAGTGAGAATAAGAGAGAGAGATTAGTTGAGTACTCAAGCGGATTAACCCAAGTTTTGAAACATCCATTTACCCATATTTTCTTCAATTTGTAGAAGAATAGCATAAGGAGAACACATCTAAATTTGATGTACCCTTGGGTTCATTTCGTTCATGATGCAGATGAAAATCTAACAGCCAATTGCATCAATTTTTTGTTGTTGAATCGCACAATCATTGTAGCAGGTCATTTTAACCATCATCCATTTAACATATTTTTTTACATTGCCCAAAAAATAATGAGGTACATGTGAAGTTTGTGTTTTGTAAAAAGAATTATTGATCATATACTAATTGGATTCTCTTAAACTAATAGTAACTAGCCCTATTAGTATCATTGCCTATATCCTTATTTCTAACCCTTAGAGGGAAGCCTAACTCAACCTGAGCAACTGTAAGAAAAACCTTAATTATATGACAATGGTAACCTAACAGTATTGAAGAGTTAAAGATTCGAACCCGGTTATCCTCTCCCCGTCTAATAATAAAAAAGATACATAACGAAAAAAAAATAATATTGAAGGGTTGCATGGACCATGTGCAAATGTGGTTTAGAGTGAATCAAAACAGTGACATCAAAGGCTATTTCATACACAAACACATGGCTACCAAGTCCCCAAGAACTAAAGATATGGTAGAAAACATATCAAGAAAAATGATAAGTTGATAATGGAGAAAGAAAGGTGTATGATATGTGGAGTTTTAATGGAAGCTTTGTTTAGTCATGTTTGTTTTTGTCCAGTTCTTATTGGCTTGTCCTACAGCAAGTAAATAGCAAATGCATTTTTTCTTAAAATATTTTAATTTTTTATTTTGGAACATATCATTAAATACAAGATCAAGGGTGTGTAGATATCCTATAAATATTATTTTGTTTCAAATATAAAAAACTTAATTTAAATTTCTCGGTCATGTATTTGGGAAAGAAAGGTCGTTTATGGATTTTTCTATGTTAAAAGTAAACATCTAATGACCTTTACAAATCTGCACACTCACATGAGTCTATCCATATGAATTATAATTGTATTTTATTATAATTGTAGATGGCATTATTTGGACATTCATTTTAATTAACCTAATATTACATTTTATGAACACATTTCACTAGCAAGGTAGCTAGATGTTTGAACCCAAGACATGTCTCGGTGGTTAACCACCTCTCTCTACAATGGGAAGGTCGTAAGTTTCATTCCGCTCCGCATACAGAGCAGGATCACATACTCATGTATTATTTGTGAATATCATGATGTTAGTTAGCAGGATCATCCGCCTCCTATCTATGAAAAATTGAGAAGCGTCAATTTAGAACCCCGATTTTTTCGTTCCCCTCCCTGTATCCCACTCGGTCTGAAACCACTAGGTCTTGTAACCAAAAGAAATTATTTAAAAAATAATTTTTGATTTTAAGTCATTAAATTCTTTAGAAATTAGGAAAACTCTCCCCCTAATCCACCTATTTAGTCAAAATTCTACAAAATCTTTAAATTGTTAATAAAAAGTCTCTCGAGTTATTAACCGTCGAAAAAATTAAAATATTTTAGAGAATATTTTTTCCTCTACTCATTAATTAATATATTTTTCGTTTTACCCTCCCATTCTTTCTCCATTTCTCTTTGGGCACAATCTCTCTCTCTCTAGACACTCTCTCTCTTCCCTAGGGGAGACACGACAGTGGTAGGGGATGGGGGCCGTTGCTACTACTCAGGTGCCGCCCCTCACCTCCTAGCCCAGGAGAGCCCCCCTTCCAACCCCACTAGAGGAGAACTAGGTGCTGGTGGAGACGAGCATCTTGAGGTTGTGCCTCCGCCTCTTCCCTTCCTTGTTGATGACTTGGCACCTGGGAACTTCTCCGCCGACTTGACGCACAAGCCGTCCCGCAGTTGCTGGTCATGAATGGGACGACACCGTTGTGGTGGGGAGGCCCCTAGGGACGACACCAGCAAATCTTGGGCGATAAATTGGGTGTCGATGAACAAGGCTTGCGAGGAACTTGACACCTGCAACCCCTACAGCCTTTGCGTTTAGAACAGATCTTCGGTGCTCGGCTCTCTGGACGGCTTCGAGCCAAAGCAACAACAAGAGGGGCGGCAGTGTGCCGCAGTCACCGCCCACAGGTGCGAGTGCAAGATGCCCGTCGATTGGGCAGAAATGTGGGGGGGGGGGGGGGGGGGAGGAGGGGACGTTAGTGATCGTTCCTAGTGCCAAGCTGCCAGACACGATAGCTACGACAGTGGAGGGAGTTTGCTTCAACAACTGCGAGGTTTGGTGCTCTCTCTCTCTCCCCCTATGCACCCCACCCCACTGGGTGGGGGTGTCTGCACCGAAAGGAGGGACCCCTCCAATGCCCTCCTCTCTCTCTCTTTCTCTCTCCCCCCATCTCTCTCTATCTACGACCCCCACGGGGGTGCCAGCATCAGAGGGGGGAGACCCTGTAACGACCCGAGAATCCGATTATCGGGAAGGCCCGATAACCCGAGACTCGTACCGCCACCCACGAGTCCGAAGACTCGGAAGAGTTAGAAGGATGGTGTGGAGACTACACAAGTATCACAAATAATTACAGAAATTAAACTATTTATATAATTAAGCAGGAAATAAATTAACATTTTACATGATACATGGTCCACAAGATATAACAAGATAAACAACAGTAGTCCACAACTAGTACAGAGACAAGAAAGAAAAGTACAGCTACATGGGACATACCCCGGCTCTGACCTCTGGCACTAACGCTGGGCACCTGAACCACGCTGAACCTCAGATGCGCTCCCCAGAAGCCGCGCCTCGCCTGAAACACGGTGAAAACACGCAGGGAATGAGTCTCGGAATAAGACTCAGTAGGGATCACTCGAACCCTACCTCGTAAAACAGGAAACCACTACGCTAGCGGCTAAGCGAGTACCTCGAAAGAGAATGCCCTGTAACTACAACACCGATCTCGCGGCACGAAAACTGACACACGCACTATGGCGAGACAACCGGAACTCATCGGTCAACCCGACGAAAGTCCTAAGGTTGAAGTCACAAAGTCTGACTGACAGTCTGTCACTCCTGACTCGACAGGAGTACCTCCCACTAGAAGCACAGTCGGTAGCATCCCCTGACGTCTTACACCGCACCGCAGGTGAACTGCCTGACGTGGTAGCGCCTACCAGAGGCACGGACACCGTACAAGTAACCACAAACAAGTGACTAGCTGGGGTCACGCCCGTCAGCGTGGGTCCAATTGCCCCCAACCACGTGTGCACACACAGACCGTGCGTCCCTGGTCTGGCCCTCTGACCGGTTTTCCCCTCAGCCGGACTCTGGCTGCAAGACGTGGGGCCCGACAGAAACCGCTCCACAAATCGTCTCTAAGGGTAGGCTCTCCACCACTCCGTGGTGGGACCACTCGCGTGTAAGCAGGCTACGACTAGTGAAGGGTCACTAAAGGAGTAGACTCTCAAGTCAACGGAAAATAACGTCCGTATCTGACGACGTACAGGGACCATCCCACGTACCAGCACCGTCGCACGGCGTCCTAGGTCAGAAAAGAAACGGGACTGCGAACCACCCGGTGTAGTCCTGAGCCCGGCGGTCTACTCTAGACACGCCACAGGTTCTGACGGTCTAAGGCTGGATAGTCACAGCCATCTGACGGCCCAACATAGGCGCGTCAGACACTCGGTGCAAAAGTACGTGTGACGCGCCTACCCTGGTGCGTCACAGTCTGTGACGCGCCAGCCCTGGTGTGTCACATGACAAGAAGAAACTAACTATGACGCGTGCCACTCAGTGCGTCACAGTCTATAATGGACCAACTCTGGTGCGTTACAGGGTGAGGATGCGTCAGCTCTGACGCACCCACACAGGGGCGTTACAAGGCTGTGGCGCGCCAGTACCGGTGCGTCACACGCCTTGACCCCCAACAGTCAAAAACTAACGGTCGTGCCAACGGTCGGATCGTCGCCTGAAGGTCCTCCCTAGGCGCGTCACAGCGCCCTGGCAGTCTATCGTGGGACCGTCACAGCCCACAGACCCCCAATTGGCTAAAACAGAACTGTGACACGCCCACACTGGGGCGTCACAGGATGTGACGGTCTCTGGAAGGACCGTCACACCATCCCGGTGGCAAAACGGCGTGAAACGCCCAAAAACATCAACCACGCCCCCATGCTTCCATAGGAGAGGGGGAAAACAAGGGGGAAGCCCCCTAAGGACCCCTAGCATGCATCTAAGCCATTAAAACACCGAATGATGGCCTAAAATTATAGATCGGGCGAACTCTCCCAAAATCATGGTTTTGCCCTAACCAACTCAAAAACGCCCCTCTCGGCTCCCATTCGGCCTACAAATCGCGGGGGATGACGGGATGAGCATAGGGATTCGTCCCCCTACCTCAATGGAGCGAAAGCTCTGCCGAATCGCCCACGAATCACGATGAAGGCTTTTAGAATCCTCGCTCCTTCACGCTTCCCACGAACACCGCACGCCCACGAGATCGCCTAGCCGCCGCCCACGTCGCCGCGCCGTCGCCCCGCCGCCATCTGCAGCCGGAGAGAGGCCCGCCGCGGTCGAATGGGAGAGAGAGGGGAAGAGGGGGGTGCTCACGGTGGGAGGAAGAAGAAAGAAGGAGGAAGAAGAAGAAGAAGAAAAGGTGGGGGAGAGAGAGAAGGGTTGGGTATTTATAGAAAATCTAAAAAATTTGAAAAATATCAAAAAATCAAAAATTACATTTCTGCGATCCCCGGAACGCACCGGTCGCAACGGTACCACTCTCGCCTAGGTGAACGACCTGGTTCACCCGCAACGAGGTTCTGAAGAATTTACCAAAACCCGCACCGGAAATCAGAAAACACAAGCGAGAAAGTCGCGGACGCACTCCGGGCCTCCGAAACAACTCCGGATCGCTCCGATCCGAACACGAAAGATGTCCGAAACAAAATTTCAGACACAACGGAGTCAGACACTCCGAGAAATCAGATCCGGGACCCGAAAAGAAGGATCCGAAAGGTCTGGGATATTACAGCCCTTCCCCTTTAAAGAAATTTCATCCTCGAAATTTAAGAACGAAGCTCAGGGGAAGAAGAGGGAACTCACTCGAACAAGTAAGGGAACTGTTGACGCATCTCATCCTCACGCTCCCAAGAAGCCTCACCGCCAGAGTGCCACTGCCACACCACCTTGACCAAGGGGATGACCATGTTCCGCAGGCGCTGCTCTCGCCTATCCTCAATGCGGACGGGAAACTCTGGGAGAGAAAGATCTGGAGTCACCTCGGGCCAAACAGAATCTTCAAGCACATGAGAGTCATCGGGCATATACTTCCGCAACATCGAGACATGGAACACGTCATGCACCGATGCCAACTCAGAGGGTAACTGCAGCCGATAGGTTACCTCACCAATGTGCTCCACAATGAGGAAATGACCAATATAGCGGGGACTCAGCTTCCCATGTCGTCCAAAGCGCAACACCCCCTTCATCGGAGAAACTCTCAAGAACACACGATCGCTAACAGTGAAAGTGAGAGGCTGCCTCCTCCGGTCAACATAGCTCTTCTGTCGACTCTGGGCCGCCAACATGTTCTGACGAACCAGGTGCACGACATTCATGCACTGATGCACCAACTCCGGTCCTGTCAAAACACGCTCACCAACCTCAAACCAATCAAGTGGAGTCCGACACGGACGCCCATACAACGCCTCATAAGGAGCCATACCGATGCTCGAATGATAGCTGTTGTTGTAGGTAAACTCCACCAACGATAGGTGGTGAATCCAACTCCCTTACCATTCCAGGCAACATGATCTTAACATATCCTCCAAAGTCTGGATGGTTCTCTCTGACTGACCATCTGACTGAGGATGGTACGCTGAGCTAAATGCCAAATCCGTGCCAAGAGCTCGCTGGAAACTCCTCCAGAATCCAGAAGTGAAACACGGATCCCAATCCGATACAATGGAAATGGGAATTCTATGCAACGGAACGATCCGCTCCACGTAAAGACAAGCCAACTTGGACACGCTCCCGCTAACTTTGACCGATACCAACCGGGTCACTTTCGTCAGCCTATCCACCAGCAACCAAATATTATCCTGCCCACTCGAAGTCCTCGGCAACCCCACCACAAAATCCGTGGTCACATGATCCCATTTCCACGCGGGAACGTCCAAGGGCTAGAGAGTACCTTCTGGTCGCTGATGCTCCACCTTCACCTGCTGACAGGTCAGGCACCTGGCCACGAACTCGGCCACATCTCTCTTCATGCCAGGCCACCAGAACTTCCTCCGCAAGTTCCGATACATCTTCATCGCACCTGGGTGTACGGTGTACCTGCTCCCATGAGCCTCGCGCAACACCGCACGACGAACCTGCTCCTCGATTGGGACGTACATCTTACCACGGAATCTCACGGCTCCGTCCTCGCCGAGCTCCACATCAGCCATAGCCAAAATCCGGGATAACTCAGGGTCTGCATGCTGAGTCTCTGTCACCTGACGGCGGATAGCAGGCGTGACAGTCAGACTCACAAGCACCGCTAACCCTGGATCCTGGGGAATCTTGAGCCTGAAAGACACTTCGGGCACTTGTTCCCAAAGCCTCCACTTCCTCAACATCAAGGCACTGACCGCGACCTTCCGACTCAAAGTATCAGCGACGACATTCATCCTGCTCGGCTGATAAGACAGGGTGAAGTCATAATCCTTCATATACTCCATCCAACGCCTCTGCCTGAGGTTAAGGTCCCTCTGTGTAAACACATACCTCAAACTCTGATGATCAGTGAATACCTCGAACTTCTCGCCGTACAGATAATGCCTCTAGATCTTCAGCGCGAAGATCACAGCCGCCAACTCTTGGCCATGGGTAGGGTAGTTCTCCTCGTGGGACTTCAGCTGCCGAGATGCATAAGTCACAACTCTACCATGCTGCATCAACACAGCACCCAATCCGACCCCGGAAGCATCTGTACACACCACAAAACCTCCAGATCTAGAAGGTAAAACCAACACCGGAGCCGAGGTGAGCAATCTCTTTAGTTCCCTGAAACTCTGCTCACACTCATCAGTCCAGACAAAAGGCACAGCATTCCGTGTAAGTCTGGTCATTGGGGCCGCAACGCGAGAAAAATCCTGAATAAACCTTCGGTAATAACCTGCAAGCCCCAAGAAACTCCGGATCTCCGTCACAGATCTCGACCTCGGCCACTGCATTACTGCCTCGACCTTGGCGGGGTCTACAGAAATACCATCACCAGAAATCTTCGCATACAACTGGTGATCTTGCAACGTCTGTAGCACCACACCCAAATGGTACGCGTGCTCCTCAGCAGACCACGAATAAACAAGGATGGCATCCACAAACACGACCACGAATTGATCCAGATAGGGATGAAACACCCTCTGCATCAAATCCATAAACGCGGTGAGGGCATTGGTGAGCCTGAACGGCATCACCAGAAACTCATAGTGCCCATATCTCGAGCTGAACGCAGTCTTTTCCACGTCAGACTCTCGAATCCGCAACTGATAATAACCGGACAGTAAATCAATCTGCGAGAACACCAGGGCAGACTGAAGCTGGTCGAACAAGTCATCAATCCGCGGCAACGGATACTTATTCTTAACGGTTACCTCGTTCAATTGCCGGTAGTCAATGCACAATCTCAGACTACCATCCTTCTTCTTCACGAACAGCACAGGCGCACCCCAAGGGAAAAATCTAGGACGAATGTACCCCTTGGCCAGCAACTCTTGCAATTGCGCCCTCAACTCTCTCAACTCAGCGGGGGCCATACGGTAGGGAGCCTTCGACAAAGGTCCCGTACCAGGCACGATCTAGATCATAAAATCAATCTCCCACTGGGGAGGTAATCCAGGTAAGTCCTCCGAAAAAATATCAGGAAACTCGCACACCACCGGAATGTCCCTGACATCCGGCCACGGCTGGTCTACCAAGACCACATAAGCGAGAAAACCCTGACAACCCGCGTCAAGCAAACGACGAGCTCGAATCGCAGAAATAAGAAAGCGGAAAGAAGAAGACCTGATACCTTGGAAATAGAAAGTGGGTCCACGAAATCGTCGGAAATAAACCCTCTTCGAGCCACAATCCACCAAAGCATGATGTGCCTCGAGCCAATCCATGTCGAAAATCACATCAAAATCCTGAAGTGGCAACGCATAAAGCCTGGCCGGTAAACTCCGCCCTTCAACCCACATAGGGACCTTGTCGAAACAATACGAAGTGATCATAAAATCACCCGAAGGCAACTCCACTGCCAAATCACAAGACAACTGGGTCACCGGCTCCTCGATACTCAGTGCGAAATCCTCCAAAATAAACGAATGAGACGCGCCAGAATCAAACAAAACCCGAGCCGCACAACCTAAAATCTGAACGGTACCTTCCACGAGCTGCGACGTCACTGCCTCTGCCCAGGTCATGTGTGTAATCTGGCCTCGAGATCTCTGCCTGCCTCCCACACTCGCTGACCTGGGTAGCGGCAGATACTGTCCCTGCTGCTGCTGCTGCTACTGTGGCCTCTGCTGCTGGGGAACCTGCTGTTGCTGAGGAAACTGCTGCTGCTGCTGGGGAACCTGCTGTTGCTGAGGAAACTGCTGCTGCTGCTGCCTCTGAGGACAGTCACGCGCCATATGCCCTGGCTGGTCACACCTGAAACAAACTATCGGCGCCGTGCACTGCCTGCCTGGATGGAACTCGCTGCACCGTGGACACGGTCCTCGCAATCCACCCACTGATCCCTGACGCTGAAAAGGAGTTGGCTGCTATAAACTGCCCGATGATGCCTGCTTCTGATCCTTACGCTTCTTACCGAAACCCTTCTTGAGAAACTTCTTCACCTTTGAGCCGAAGGACACGGATCTCGTCACTGACGCTGCCGATGCCGGCGCTCCTGAACCACCCGACGCATGCTGAAAAGAACCCTGCTGCTGTGTGTGAGCGACGTCACGCGGTTCGGGGAAGAGCGGGGAAGAGGATGCGGAGAGCGCGCGGGCTCCTTCTTTTTTGTTTGTTTGCTTGTTTTGCTGCAACACAGAGATGATAGAGAAGAGAGAAGGGGCCACCACGGGAGATTGCTCCGGCGGGACGAGCGGGACAAGTATAATATAGCAAGATATGGGGTTCAAACGGCCATAGCGGGAAGTGACTCGCCGCGACCTCGGGGGGACGGGAATGGTGCAGAAATTAAATAACAAGAATTGAAACGGCCATTGGGGAAGTGACTCGCCGCGGCCTCGAGAATATGAGCAGAATATAGCAGAATATAAAGGAGAATATGAGAACAGAGATTTAAACGGCCATTGGGGAAGTGACTCGCCGCGGCCTCGAGAATATGAGCAGAATATAACAGAATACAGAGAGAATATAAGAACGGAAATTTAAACGGCCATTGGGGAAGTGACTCGCCGCGGCCTCGATGATATGAGCAGAATATAACAGAATATAGAGAGAATATAAGAACGGAAATTTAAACGGCCATTGGGGAAGTGACTCGCCGCGGCCTCGATGATATGAGCAAAATATAACAGGATATAAAGAGAATATGAGAACAGAAATTTAAACGGCCATTGGGGAAGTGACTCGCCGCGGCCTCGATGAAAAGATGTGATCGCCAGGGGCCGAAAGACCCCAAAATAAGAAAGTGATCGCGCCTACCTCAAGAGCGGGAGATGGCGGGTTGCTTCTTCCTCTCCTTCCGGCCGGCCGACGGAGAGGGCTTTCCTCGGGTACCCTTGCAAAACAACGACAAATAAATGACAAGTGGATTAGAAAGATGGAGGTGTAGTATTCAAATCCTTGCGATAAAAATAACGAAATGATGGCAAGACACACACCTGGTTGGTGTTATCTTTTAAACCCCTCTCGGACTCGAGTAGGAGGAAAATGAGATGATGGATGCAAGAAGTATAAGAGAAGAGGCGCCCTTGTGAAGGGGGATAGAGGATGCAATATGATGAATGTAAAGAACTATGGAGAAAAAGGGGAAGAAAAGGCTTATTGGATGAGCCGAGGGTGAAATCCGGCGGAGCTCCGGCAGCGTGGGGACGACGTGGAAGCGCGGTGGATGAAGACGACCTTCCTCTCGCGAGCGTGAGCACCCGAGAAGCCGGCAGAACCTCCACCTACAAAAGAACCCACGGGTTAGAAAATGACTCCGTAGCCTCTGGGCTCCGGCAGCCTATCGGATCACTTAGAAGCTCCTCCAGAACTGAGGGGGTGGGCCTCTATTTATAGAGCTACGGAGGGTGGAGGCGTCCAGGACCCTGGACACCTCCATCAGGGCCGAATTAATATTTTATTCTATTTTTATTGATTTTTTTGGAATACTTTTGTGGAGGCGTCCAGGGGCCCGGACGCCTCAAACAGGTCCACCGAAAACCGACGACGGCCGCACGCGGTTCGGCACAACGCGTGGTTTTGTGAGCGGCGCCTCGTGATTCAGAAATGGGCGCGTCCAGCTGACCGGACGTCTCTATATTTTAGATTTTTTCACACGACAAACCGTCGTTCGGTGGCCGGCGCCCGTGAGGGTTTTTATGGGGGCGTCCAGGGGCCTGGACGCCTCCAAAATTATATTATTTTTTTATTTTTCTTTTGTCTTTTATGCCAAGGCTGGCATTTTTATTTTTTTATTTATTTTTATGGAGACGTCCAGGGGCCTGGACGCCTCCAAGTATATATTTTTTATTTATTGTTTTTTTTGTGTTTTTATGCCAACTGGCTTTTTTACGAACATTTTTTATTATTGTTTTTATGGAGGCGTCCAGAGGCCTGGACGCCTCCATTAATATATATATGTTTTAGTTAGTTTAAGGCCCTGAGAAAAGAAATAAATAAAATCAAAAATATGGGGGCGTCCAGGGGCCTGGACGCCCCCATTAAGACCCACTCGGGTCCTAGCTCAGGCGTCGGCCGCCCGGCAGACATCCTTCTTGGTTCCGGAACCTCCTGATGCGTTTGACTGGTGTTGATGCCGTCCGAATGCCGTGACGAGACGATTCTGGATGCCGAAAAGGGCGGAAGAAGACTCAAGAAAAGGAAGCACTCAAGTGATTCAAAACGCGTAAGCCGTCGCGGGGCGTTGTATAGTAATATGAGACTTTTTCAGGAGACGTCAGGAATGGCGTGTCTACAGCTGCCCCGCCTTGGCGTCTGCTTTGCAAGGGAGCGATACGTAGTGGAATGGTATCGAAGTGGAGTGAAATGGAGTGGGAGCGGACTGATAAGTTGATGCCAAGGTGTGATGAGACACGCTTTTGACGTTACTGTTTGGAATCTTTCCTGGAGTTTCAATGAGGCGACCTTGAAGAAGGTCTTTCAAATATTGACGATTGCTTGGACGGAGATCAAATAAGGGAGGGTGAGATGTGCGCTCAGGCACGAAACAAAAGGAGACCAACTTCTCGGTGTGGAAGTACCTGGGTCATAAACCGGAGGTTTCACCTTTGGGGAGCGGTTACCAGCCAATGTGGAAGTGCTGTGGCCAAGGTGGGTCAAAAAAGGTAAAGGAATATCTGAGGGTCTGTCCAAACAAGGGTCTCCTTTGGAAGAGCAGCGTCGGGGCTGTCTCAAGGAAGCTCGGTATTTCATTCGGAGTGGAATATCTCATATTTGTGGGAATTGAAGCACAACGGCTTTCACAATCGAATCACTTGAATGATCTTCCGCAATAAATCAAAGTCCTATATGAATGCATGCTGGGTTTAAAGAAAAATTTAAAACAAACTAAAATAGAAAATAGTCAAGGATAATATTATCAACTTGTGAAGGACGGGTCAGGATACCGACCCGGTGAGCTGATACTGGGCTGGGGCCCGTTTATCCGCGCACCAACTCACTGAATGGAACCGTCGTCCCCATGCTACCACAAATTAACGGCCTATCCGTACAACCCAAATTCTTCCGGGATCATCACCGTTTTTGTTGAAGGGGAACTCAGATCCCAGATTCGTTCAGGCCGCACGGTCCTCGGCATGTTCTAGTAGCGTAGGTATTATATACTACGATGCATGACGTGGTGGGACCAACCATTGAAAGGTGGGACAGGAGATAGGACAAAGATGTCCGTTAGTAAAACCTGCGCAGACTAGCAAAGGTTAGCAACATCAGAAAGTAGCAGAATCACAGCAGAATCGCACCACAGTTCAAAGGAGATCCAGACAAAATCTTGACAATGACCACTGATGTGACATGTTCTGTCCTGTAGCACCCTTCCCTTCCTATAAGAACTCCCCTTAGGCTAGTTCATTCAAATGCACCAAGGTGGGTTTTGGAAGCTCAGGAGAGGAAGGAGAGGAGAATCTAGAGATTTCAGGATGGAAGGAGAGTCTTCCCGCGTTATGAAGAGGTGCAGGCCTAGCAGCGAGATTAGGCGACTCTCCGACCTCGAGGGTCATCTGAGTGGGACGATCATGTCGCATATGGTAAGCTGACTCTTTTTAGATTCTCCACGTGAACCTTCTTCTTACTTCCTTCATTTCTTCTTCTTTCCTCTTCCAGCCATATCCACTCTTCCCAGGCCCGAGGAAGTTTTCCAAGCTGCCATGGCTTTCAAGGCTGACTTCCAATATCTCCATTGGCATGACGGCCATACTCTCGAAGTGGCATCTGCAGGGGCTCCTTATTCACGCCAAACATTACGAGAAGATTCGTATGGACTGGGCGGCTATGGGTGCGCTAGTGGAGATCTGGCATCCCCAGACCCACACTTTTATCTTCCCGACCTTCGAGGTGACCATCCTCCTCGAGGAGGTGGAACTTCTACTCGGATTGAAGAAATTCAAAAGTGACGGGAAGGTGAAGGCTATGCGGATGCTGACACGGGGGACTTCTGAAAGCGTCCTTGGAAGCTTCATGCCGCCCGACGCAGCCAGAAAGGTCCGTACTCAAAAGGGGATCGATCTTCAAAAGCTCGCGGAGTGGGTCATGGACGCCCTGAGAGGGTCACCAGACGATGACTATTTGGAGGGAATCATGAAGGGGTTCACTATCTGTCTGGCGGGTGCTCTCTTGTTTCCTCATACCGACAACATAGTGGAGGAAGACCAACTGAGTGCTATCTGTGGGATCTGGCGTGGAAAAAGGGTGGGACCTGCCGTCCTTGCCTATCTTTACAGCGGTCTTACTGCCTCGAGCATGGGTAAGCCTCCATTTGGTTGTGCACTTGTCTTGAATTGCTGGCTGGATTTGCATTTCAAATTCGACCACCACGAGGGAATGCCAACCGCTTCGAAGCTCTTCCAACAAAGCCCTCTTCATCACATAGCCGACGTGTTAGGCTTCGGTGGTACCGTAGTGAACCGCGTTCCGTGGCTGAAGAAACGTGAAGACTGGCGGTCTCACTTCCGCACCGTGACACAAGGTTTTTTTACTTGCGCACCGGCATGTTTACTTTCGCTTGATCTCCTCATGAGGCCTTCCCCCAAAGTTGATCTTCAACTGATCGGCGCGACCGAGTTTGTTCTTTACAACGCGCATCGGTGCTGCCTCCAGATTAGCATCCCGCGCCATTCGTTCCCGCCACCGACTGGCATCGTTCCTTTGAAGAAAAGGGAGTTGGGCACTGAAGCGGACGCGAAGGAAGCGAAGGCCATTAAAGCTCCCTGGAAGACAAGTGTTGCGGGAAAGGCCTTATCGCACGTGGTGGAAGAATGCGAGCCGTGGAGGGCTTATGTAACCGAACTGGGGAAGTTAAGGCCTAAGGCGCCTAAGCCCCTGATGTAGTTCATTCTGCTTTCTGATAGAATAAAATCTGGCATTTGGATGTTTTGGACCCCCGTCCCCTTAATTATTATCTTTTTTATGGTTTTTCTTTTTCTTTATGTTTTTTATTTTGTTTGGATTATATACATATTCTTATCTTTTTTTACTTTTCTTATATATAAATATTTTTTTGAAAATTTTTTATTATGGGGGCGTCCAGGGGCCTGGACGCCCCTAATTTTATTTTTATTATTTTATTATTTTTTGACAATTTATTTTTGGGGGCGTCCAGGGTCCTGGACGCCCCTATTTTGATTTTTTTATTTTTTTATTTATTTTATTTGTGGGGGCGTCCAGGCGTCTGGACGCCCCTATTTTTTTGAATTTTGAAAAAAAAATAAAAAGTGTGGGGGCGTCTAGGCACCTGGACGCCCCAATAAAAGGTCAATCTATATATAGGGGGGGGCTCCCCCCCTACTCACTTATACTGTTCATTCTGACCGTCCAGCCACTCCAAACGATCCATTCTTAGTCCCAATGGAGCGAGGAGGATCGAGCCAGGGTCCAGAGAAGCGGAAACGACTGGCTCGCCGTGCGAGGAGGTTGAGGGATGATGCAGAGGAGGCTGCAGTAGAGGAGATTGCTGCGGAGGAGGGGATGGAGGTGCCTCTCCTGGCCGCGGAGGCCGCTGCGGATGCTGGTGACGCGGGAGAGGACGATCACGACCCGGTAAGTACTTCGGAATCCTCACTCTGTGGTTCAATAGGCTAAAACGGGCGTGCGAGAGGCTGTGAGAGAAGGCCGGGTAGTGAGAGAAGGAGGCGTCCATGGGCCTGGACGCCTCCACTTTTTTCTTTTTACTTTTATTTATTTATTTATTTACGTAAATAATAAAATAAAATAAAAATAAGGAGGCATCCTAGGCCCTGGACGCCTCCATAAAAATATATATATTATTAATAAATTTTGTTTTTGGTTTTTTTGGTTTTTTTTCTAAAAAAGAAAAAAGGTAAATTGGATGGAGGCGTCCAGGGCATTGGACGCCTCCACAAGAAAATATAAATATTTAAAAAAGTAAAAATAAAATAAAAAGAATAAGTAGTATATATACAGTGTTATTGTTTATTACTGTTCATGATGCTGATGTGTTCTTTGTTGGTTTTGTGGTTTGCAGGGCGTGATGAAGGGCCGGATCAGCTGGTCTTTGGTGGTGGCAGTATACCGTGGGCTGCCGGATTTCCAGAGGGCGCGTGTAGACGCCATGGGCTTTGGAGCTTTCCTTAGGATCGAGCCCTTCCGGCTCGACCTTCCTCTTATCCAGGCACTGAGGGAGCGGTGGCACGCACCGAGCCGGGCATTTCTGATGCCCTGGGGGCACATGGTGCCGACACTTGAGGACGTGGCTCGGATCACCGGGCTACGAGTTGACGGAGAGGCAGTCAGCGGGGTCACCTACCCCGACTACCGAGAGAGTGCCCTGGACCTGCTGTGGTTAGAGACGAGCGTGACTGATAGAGACAGCAGGGTAGTCGGCCGAGTGGAGATCATGGAGGCGCTCGGATTCGTCGACCCGCGCCAGCGGGTTAGCGAGACTGGAGCGGAGTTCTTGGCTCGACTAGAGGGGGACGCTCGCGCTGCTTTCACCCAGGATCCGAGCGAGAGGGAGCTGGTGGATCTAGACCTTCGGAGGTTCCTTTTCTTCTTCCTGGGCCGCCTTCTGC
>CM040121.1:19295587-19671485 GCA_022559845.1 Amorphophallus konjac
AGCCCAAGAGGGTGGACCGGGTCGCTGTGCGACCAGGCCGACCTGACCCGTCCCGCGCCGAGACCGGGTCGACCGGGTCGGCCGGGTCGACAAACCTTGGTGTAACCTAGACTTTTCTTCTTTTGATATCACATCCTATGGATCCACGTTTTGTACACGGATATTTTTGAGTGTTTATTTCTCGCCGTTGTAATTTTTTATTATTTTTATTTGATATACACAGTGGTATCACTCAATTTTAAAAAAAAATATGATCGGAACAAAAATGATGGGTTTATCATTTCTATATATGTGTATTTTATGCATATATCATTAAAAATGTCGATATTATATCAAATTACTGTAAAATGATCTTTTTACAATATTTTTGTGTGTAAAATGATCACTTAAAATAGTACAAAATGACCATCCCATATATCGTTCTTCTTTTCCGCAATATCTACATCGTAATGGCATGCATACGATTATGAATGTGGGATGACAAATCTGCAAGTTTTATTTTACTGATGATTTATAATTTTATATGCAAAATGCCTCAAATTAAACTCGATGAAATACTGAAGAGGGATGGCAATATGCAGATCATCTCCTAGGGACGCTTCTGGCAGCAATGCATGGAGACCACCACATCAATCTCCGGCACGGCTCTCTTCGGGGCTGCTCATGAGAGCATCTTTAATTGTTGGGTACGACGGACGGAGTAAGGTGGCTCTAAGATTGCTACGAAGGATATTGTCCAACGGAATTAACTCCTTAATTTGTTTGTTTGGAGGATTAATCATGCTCACATAACTTATATTAGAAAGAGTTTTATTAGGGCGCGTTTGGGAACAAGGATGAGCATTGGACGATGATTTTTTTTTTTCAAAAGTCTCTAGGGAGAGAATAATTTTTTTAATTTTTTTGACTTTTAAAAGCTGACACTTTTTGTTCTTATATCTCCCCATAAGTGAAAAATTGATTTTAATTTAAAAAGTTTGACGTGACTAAAACTTATTTATTTTGACTTTTGAGAGGTGAACATTTTTTCGAGATCGAAAATCACCCCCATATATAAGTCTTACCAAATGCGACGGCCTTTTAGTCTAAGTACTTCGTAGTCTCCCACGTCACGAGGGGTGTGGAGCATAACGAAATGCTAATATGCACGAGACACTTATACTGTAAGGGGTCACTTTGATAATAGTTTAGGATAAATTATCTGAGGTGAGTCCGAGTGAGTTATTCCTTAGATTTTCTATTTTTGAATTTGATAATTTATTCTTACTTTTGTAATAATTCGTTCCATGTAAAATGGTTTAACGAGTTATTCCTAAAATAAGAGCCTTAACCCTAATCGACTCTAGATAATTTAACCCTACTATTAAACTCGGGTAAGGACAAGTAGACAAAATAACTCATCATATTCATCTTTTATTCTGTTATCAAAGTCGCCCTTGAAAATAAGATACATGTTTTTGACGTAGAAGAAACCTGTCTCAAGTTCATCAGCAACTAGACACATTTGAATCGTTCGAACCAGCGCAGATGGGCTGGATCGGGCCCTCTCCAATCTCCGTGGCTTTAGTTTCATCACCAAACCGTGAGATCTTCGTCAATAGATTCCATTAGCACTTGTGTCCCCAACCAGTACTGCACCCCTGCATATGCTTTTGCCTGATATAAAAGTAACTCATTTAAGCTATCACGAGTACTGTACCTGGCAGCCAACGTTGATTCTGATGTTTTTCGTCGACTCAATTTGTCATTGGATGAGTTTTAAATATTTGGTGGAAGTAGACATTCCTTCGAACAGTACGGCCAACTTGGTTGCTAAACACGTTTTCAACGTTTAAAAGATGTAAAAATGTTGAATGATGCAAGTAGAGTTTAAAGTAAAATGATGTCATATTATTTAATGAGTCTCAAATTTTTTTTTAAATGACACAACGGGTCAAGTATTTAGCAAGTTCTTCCCATACATCTTCATACCACTGTGGCCGTTGTCTCTTGTCAAATGATATTCTGATCTGAAAGTCCCTGTACAGAATAACATTCTTCCTACGGCGTCTGCTATACGTGGAGAATATTTGGGCATCACTTTTTATGAAATTGTGGGTTATAAAAGTCATCCTCGTATACAATCATGAACGGTCCGATTGTGATCCGTATGCGAAGAAGAAACACTCAGACTTCTTATATCGGATCCACACGCGCACCGGAAAAGAAAAAAATAGATGAAAAGACAAGTTTTTGGGTAAATCTCTCTCTGATGTGACACCACCTTGGGGACGATAGTCACTAGACCGATGCCCTTGGACCTACACTCGCAAGCAAACAACTTAGACGGTGGACTCACTCGGGTGAGCTTACTCGTGTAACGCACACATGTGCCCGTGGGCAACCCAGCGATGATGGAGAGGGTCCGGGGCGGGACCTTGATGCTCCGGGGGATTTGGCAAGCTTGAGGTTGAACCCCTAAGGGCTCGGGATGCCCAATTTCACGGGCGGCCAGCACGCCAAGGGCGTGGGTTGTAGGGTCTCTCTCACAACTCGTTCCGCGGTGGTCGCTCAATTTGATGACAATTTGGGACCTGACACTCTCTCACCGCCGACGGAGAAACCAAAAGTAATACTAAACTAAGCAATTAAATCCCAGCAATGAGAAGTGTTCCGAAGCTCACCTGATCGGCGTGAATACACCGATCCCGGCCGGAGGCGAGGGCGAGCGGGGAGGCGTGGGTACGCACCCGCACGCCGCGTCGGTGTAGCTTTGACATGAAAATTAAAACGTCACATCACTACACCTCTTGCAGGAGGGGGATCTCGAGGCGGGGACTTATTGAAATTACATCCAAAACTACCTCCACACAGGGAGGGGCGGTCAGCCGGCCAGGCGGGGTGGGGGAAAAACTAAGCTAGAAGCCGAATTGCCGAGCTCCCCGGTTCTGCCGGCTTCAGGAACAGTCGGATAGGCAATCACTGTCGGTGCTGCCACGGGCTCTCCCGAACTCCTTTATTGACGAAACCAACGTCAAAATTTCCTGGGTTGGCCCAGGAGGTTGTAAGAATTATTGGAGAATTTCTTGATGACGACGACGGCCGGGGCAGGGTCGGGATCTGGACTGCTGCACTCTGCTCCTGGCAGTGTCTGGACCACTGTTGTTGGAAGAGAAGGCTGTCACGACCACTCCCGTGCTCCGTTGAAGGCGAGACTAGGACCGTTGCATTCGTGGTCGAGTTCTCTTCGAACGGAGACCCACAGGACCACCGGCGGAGGTCGGAGCAGACCGCGAGGGCCCGAAGAGTGGAAGGAGGTCGAATCTGTCTCCACTTGGACTGACATGCGCACTCAGGGTAGGAAATTTGGAACTTTGTGCTTCGGGCTTCAAACGATACTCCGCTTCTTGGAGATGAAAGGGGACTCGTAGCAGAAGTCTTCAACCAAACTCCGCTCCAATATCTTCAAGGTACTGGTCGTGGTAGCCTCTGCAAGCTGCAATTGGGTGTCTGCCAGGGAGGAATTGCGCAGTCCGGCGGTGAAGACTCCTCCGGGCAGCCACGAACTCAGACGGAGGCGGGACCACCTCTGTTGCGAAGCACACTGGACGACGATTCCACCGGTATATGGTATGCTCTCTGAAGTTTCTTGGGGATGACGTGGCAGTCCCTGCAAGCTACTGGTACTCTGCTGCCTGCGACCTGAGAATTGCAGGTGGTGATAGGTGGTGGGGAATGGGGTAGAAGGGATGGGAAATGGGGTGGATGGATGTGGGGGCAACCCCTAGCTGTGAGGGGGTCTGGGAGGGGGTAAACCAGGGTGAGGGAGGGGGAGAATGGGGGCTTGAAGGGGGTCTAGCAGGTGGAGGGAGGGAGCGCTGCGAATTTGGGTTGGAAGGGAGAGAGGGAAAGGGTACTTGAAAATGGGTTTAAGGGTGGGATTAATTTCTGGTCTAGGAGATGGGAAGAGGTGTGTGGGGAAGGTAAAGGGGGGCTTGGGAAGATGGGATTCTCCCGTTGGGAGATGAGAGAGGTGCTTAGGGAAGGGGAGAGGGTAGTGGTGGTTGGAGGGTGGAGCAAGGATTGGAGGAGTATCTCTTGGGGATGGGGTGGAGTAAAGAGAGGGGTTGTGGGAAGTTGGAGTGGCTTTAATGGAGGGGGAGGGGAGAGAGGAAGTGGTTGGGAGGGGAGGAGAGAGAATGGGGGGCGGCCCCCTTTAGAGAGAGGGAGATAAGAGAGGGAGGGGAATCCACCCCTTAGAGAGAGAGTGAGTGTAGCGACCCGGATTCCGGATACCCGGCATACCCGGTAGGACTACCGGATACACGTGATACCGCATGGAACCCGCGAGGCCTCCCAAGAGCGGGAAAGCTCCGAAGGGATATGGGCACGTGTAGAGTACATTGAAGCCACAGAGATATAACAGAAGCAATTAAATTTCATTAGATGTGTTTGCTAAAGTAGCAGAAATAAAATTACTTTTTAATTAACAGTTTCAAAATATCAATTATATCTCAGAGTCAGTCCAAAGCTAAAGACAACAAGCCTAGCACAGTACAGTCGACAGAAAGGAAAGACGTACCAAAAGGTCGGGGGAAGCCCGACACAGGTACCAGCTGGCGGCAACGGTACGCAACGAGCACGCACTCCAGGAACCACGCGGAAGCAGAACGTACAACGTCACCCCACCTGAAAAGCAAGGGTGAGCCACGTGTCACTGGCTCAGTAGGGGTCACGCGGATCCCCACTGAAAAATACGCAGTAACACGGAACAACAACAACAACGAAAACAGCAGGTGTAGTAAAGCAGGAAAACTACACTACAAAACTGTAAAACTACGCTACAAGCAGTAGTAAACAGACGGGAAGTAGGAGTAGGGAACAAGTAAGAAAGGGGAAGAACCCGCGCCAGACAAGCGGCGGCCGAACTAACCTCGGCACCCCAGACTACTCCAAGCAGCAACAGAAGAGCGACTCTGATCAAACAAAGTCAGAAGTTACCGATCTGCCGACCCAACACCAGGTCTAAGACAAAGACCTGCAAGAACAGACAAAAAGGTCTAGAAAAGACCACACAGACGACCGACAGACTCGATCACACAAACACGACTAGAACGTCGTGCACACTGTCCCACGCACGACCAGGACATCATGCATGTGACAGGACACTGACCTCGGGTGCAGCCACGGAAAGGCCAACCCAGAAAGGTCACGACGCGCAATAAACGCGAAGAGCAGTGGAGAGCCACGAGCCACACGCGGATGCACCTCCCCAACAGAGCAACGGCCAGCTGCGTCCACAGACGTCTTATGCTGCGCCACGAGTGTCTCGCCTACAATACCATTGAAGCCACGGTAGAGTCGCAGACACCCGTACAGAACCAAACAGCATCAAGTAACCAGTCAGGGTCACGCCCGTCGACGTAAGTCCTCAGTCCCTGACCACGTGTGCACACACTGGCTCTAGCCTAAACCAGGTACTCCAGCTAGTTTTCTCCCTCGGTAGGACGCTAGCGTTGGCTGGGAGCCCACGGAACTAGCTTACAAACCGTGTCTCGGGAACACCCCTCCGCCATCACCAGGCGAGTCGGCACTCAAAAGCCTAGGGCAAAAATAATCGGAGGCGTACAAAACACAAAACTCCGAGCACAAGTGCTAGAGTACTGATAGGCAGACACGTTGTCACACGTACTACGAAGCACCACCGACAGTACGGCAACTGCCAACAGACTCAGGACTAGGCAACGAGACCTACCACGCAACGATCATGAGTCGAACAACTCAAAGGGAAGATCGTCACAGACAGCGGAACAAGCCGCCAATCGGTCTAATCCTAAGCCACGAGAAACGACACTCCGCAGAAAACAACTCACGGAGACCCGAGGGAACACCGAAGACCCTCAGACACGCCTGGACACACGGACCGAGGTAACAACACCTCGAGGCATCCAGAGCCAGCGTCTCGGACTGGACGAAACCGCCAAGACACCCACACACAAGGTCGCCCGTCAACCGCTGTGTCACCCCAGGTTGACCGGAACCAGACAAAGACGCACACAAGAGTAGGATAGAGAATCCTACCCCAAGCAAGAAGACTCCTAGCCACCTTACAACGTAGTCTTAGCCCTCATAGGACGTCAGGAGACATCCACGGGACAGCGGGCAGACCACAAGGACAAGCCAAGACAAGCAGAAACCAAAACGACGGCAATCGGGGCAGAAGGACTGTAACGCACCACCCCTAGACCGTTACACGAACGTGACGGTCTAGCTTAGGCCGTTACACTCCAACCGTGACGGTCCAACGCAGACGCGTCACACACACGTGACGGTCACAGGGGAGCCGTCACACACACCACCCTAACCGACACCTAGAACACAGAAGGCACGTAACGGCCTACACCAGGCACGTTACACAGCTCTGACGCGCCCGACCCGAGCCGTCAGGGCCAACAGACCGCAAACACACAACGAAACTCGAGGCACATAACGCACGAGACCAAGCGCGTTACACCGGCCTAACGCAGCAACACAGGCGCGTCAGAGCCAACAGACCTCAAGCCAAAATAACACTCGAACCACGTAACGCACGAGACCAAGGGCGTTACATCGGCCTAACGCTCCAAGACAGACGCGTCAGGGCCAATAGGCTCAAGTCAAGAAAACACTGGCCGACAGGCACGTAACGGTCCATCTCGGATGCGTTACAGACACCTAACGCACAAGGGCAGGGCCGTTAGAACCAACGACACAACACCCACTCATCCAGAACAGCATGTAACGGCCTGGGGTAGGCGCGTTACGACGCTGTGACGCACGGGGACACCACCGTTACACAAATCGACTCACGGTCAAACACAAAGTCAAACAGAATGTAACGGCCTACACCAGGCGCGTTACACCCACCTGACGCACAGGGGCAGGCGCGTCAGGGGAACCGACTTAACCAAAGCACTAAACGAAAAGATAGGCGTAACGCGTCTCCCGGGACGCGTCAGAGGGCTGTGACGCGCCACTCCTGGGCCGTCACACCCTCAAAACCACCAAGAACTAAAAATCACCCAGACGCTGTGACGGTCTATCGTCGGGCCGTCAGGGACTGTGACGGTCCCTGGAACGACCGCCACACCAGTCACGGCGGGAAAACAGAGGGTTGGCCAAATCGGCCCGTTCCACGCCCGTGGACGCACTTTTTTCACTTATTATTCTCTCGTGGGTTTATTCGTTTATTGAGTGCGTGGGCGTGCCAGTCACCGGAGTGACAATTTGTTCGGGCTCCGAGGAGCCCGTTGTGCGCTCGATCTGACTTCGTCAGACGATTGTGTGGTTCGTGTCGGGACCAAAACCCGCCGCGCCATAAAGGTCACGACGTCATTTACATCCCCCATACGAGGGAACACCCTTGATTAATCGCCGAGATTCAGGGCCTCATGGCCAAGAAATTAATTGCATGAAAGGTCTATTACGCGGCATTGAAATCCTCACACGAGGGCGAGAAGAACACCATTCGCGGTCATGTCGGTCATGTGTTGACCATTTAATGTTCGGACAAATGTCCGGCTCGATAAAATCGCGGTTGTCGCGGGAAAGCTGGAGCGTATGTATACCAGTATATGGCAATTTATTGTTCAGGAGAACGGAAAACATTCGGCTAAACCTTGGTTAGAGCGGTCGGAAACCGGTAAATCTGTTGGCCCGGTGTAAGAGCAAGCTGCGACCATACTGCGGTGGGCCCCCCGCGGTCGAAACAAGACTTGTATGAGCGTCATTGATATTTCCGGTGTCAAGGAGGCGACGAGGGAATATCCCTTGAATCGGCTGAAAAGCCCTATGTCCGGAGAAGCGGGCGTTCTAAACGTGTCGGTCATTCAGGAGACCGTTTAATGTTCGGACGGGTGTCCGATATTGGGAATATCGTAATCGTCGCGGAAAGACCGAGAATGTATGTGTGCCGGGACACGACAAGTTTTATTATTCCGAGACACTGAAAACGTTCGATTGAATCTCGGCTATTATATCCGGAAACCCGTGAATCTATTGGCCCGGTGCGAGATCGAGTCGGGACCATGCCGGGGGCGCCTCCCGTGATCCAAACGGGGCTCGCGTGGGCAGCGTTAATATTTCTGGTGTCGGAGGGCAACGGGAAAAGTCCCGAGACTAGGTTTCGGAACTGAAAACGCGTTCGAGAGGAACAGGCTGTAGACCGGAGATATGAGCCAGACGATGACCATGATCGGGATGGGCCCGAGGTCTAAATATGGCCCACGGAGGTCTTATTGATATTCCCATGGGAGGAGTCCAGAGGTGGCGAGAGCCGTCTCGTTCTATTCCGATTCTGTCGGTCACTCGCGGACCTTTCCATGTTCGGGCAAGGGCCCGTATTGAGAGCGTGACGGGGGTGGACGCGACCCCGTACAAATGTATGCCGAGTTTACGGTAATTTCAATGAAAGAGCGGGAGCAAATCCCGATAGGAACGGGTCGGAATTGGTGAGCTATTGGCCCGGGGCAATGCCGGCTCACAACCATGTCGGGGTAGGAGCCACCGGCTATGAAGGTCGCTCACGGGCCTTTTCATGTTCGGACATAGGTCCGTAATAGAAACACGGCGGAAATCGAGGTGAACCCGTTCAAATGTCTGCCGAACGTGCGGCAATTTTAGTAGCGGCTCGGAAGGGATCCAGTCGGAGAAATGAGTCCGGTTTAATCGGAATGTCAGCCCGAGGCGAGGTCGGGTCATGGCCATTTTGGGACGGTTCCCTAGGCTCAGGCCCAACTCGCAAGGGCGGTATTGTTGTTCCTTCGGCACCGGGTCACGGGAGAGACGAGGCTGCGAAGCGGATCTCATTGTTTTATTATTATTTAAGAAGCGGTATCGTTATCATTTGTAGATTTATAGATATATTTGGGTGGGTTCTTTATTACCACTTATTCATTTTCCTTGTGATTGATTCGTTTATTATGGTCAACATTAGGTTTGTTATTATTTTGTTCGTTTTGTTATCATTCATTTACTTGTCATTTTTTTGTTGAGTCTATTATTATTATTTATTTATCTTGGTTATCATTTACTTTGTCTATTTATCGTTATTATTATTTCTTTTAACCTTACTATTATTATTACTTGTTTCTTTATCATCCTTATTTATTTGTTCTTTTTGGATTTGTTATTTTTATTATTATTGTTATTACTCATATTTTCTAGAGAGAGAATGGGCCATTGGAAGGCTAAGAGAAAGGTGTACCGCTGAAGGGCTGAGAGCTGTGCCGCTGAAGGGCTGGAGGGGCTGTGCCGCTGAAGGGCCTGGGGCTGTGCCACTGAAGGGCTAAAAGGAATGTGCCGCTGAAGGGCCTGGGGCTGTACCGCTGAAGGGCTGGAAGGGCTGTGCCGCAAAAGGGCCTGGGGCTGTGCCGCTGAAGGGCTGGACGGGTGTACCGCTGGAGGGTTAAAAGGGTGTACCGCTGAAGGCCAGGGGCGTACCGTTGGAGGGCCAAGGGAGCGTGCCGCTGAGGGGCTGAGGGAGGCGTGCCGGGGAAGGGCTGGAGCGTGCCGACGAGGGGCTGAGGGAGGCGTGCCGGGGAAGGCCCGTAGGGGCGTACCGTTGGAGGGCCAAGGGGGCGTGCCGCTGAGGGGCTGAGGGAGGCGTGCCGGGGAAGGGCTGGAGCGTGCCGACGAGGGGCTGAGGGAGGCGTGCCGGGGAAGGCCCGTAGGGGCGTACCGCTGGAGGGCCAAGGGGGCATGCCGGCGAGGGGCTGGCTGGAGCGTGCCGGCAAAGGGCCAAGCAGCCGGGCTAGGGGCGTGCCGGCGAAGGGCGTGGGGAGCGTGCCGACGAAGGGCTGAGCAGCCGGTCTAGGGGCGTGCCGGCGAAGGGCGTGGGGATCCCACTCCTCCTCCGTTCTTTGTTTTAAGGCTTTTCTTTTCTTCTCTTCTTTTCTCTCTTGATTTTATTAAGTTTTGCATGGGTTCCTTCTTTTCTTCTCTTGATTAATCTTCATTCTTTCTTTTGTGAGGGCGGATGTTCAAGTTGTTTAGTTGTTGTTCGATTTGGTTCTCTTTACGTTAATTACGATTTCATTGCGTCCGTTAAAGCATTTTTATCGTTGTTCTTTTTTATTTGTTTGTTGCTTCTTTTACCTTTTTAACATGTTATTGTTTCTGACGAAAATTCGGCAGCATCTCCCCTTGACCCGAGCGTAAGGGAGAAAAAGGGAACGCGCCCACATGGAGTGGCGGAACCCGACAACTGGAGGTGGGCGCCCGAAGGCAGCAACACCTTTAGTAAAACTTCGGAAAGCTCAGAGGAAACAGCGCGTGGGAGGCCTCTCTAAGGCTGGCCGGGGGTGTACCGGGCAAGAGGTTAGGGGAGTGTGCCGGACAAGGAAGGCACGAGGGGGCGTGCCGACGAAGGGCCTGGCCAGGGCGTGCCGGCGAACAGACGGCTGAAGGTGTGCCGCTGAGGGCCAAGGAGTGTGCCGCTGAGGGCAGTTGAAGGGCGTGCCGCTGAAGGCTGCTGGGGGCGTGCCGCTGAGGCGCCAGGGAGTGTGCCGATGAAGGGCTGATGGAAGCGTGCCGCTGGGGCACTTCAAGGGTGTGCCGCTGAAGGCCCAAAAGAAAAAAAAAGGGGGGGGTGTGCCGTTGGAGGCCAGCTAGAGTGTATCGGGGATGTTGGTTGGCTAGGCCGAAGGAAACCTTGGCAGGAGGAGGGAGAGAGGCTCAAGGGGTGTTGAGCCTGGGTGTCCGAGGAGAGACGGAAGGGCGTCTCCCTTCAGGCAAATGGGAAGATGCGGCAACGGGGAGGTGGAGGGGCAGCAGGCCCTCTTCCCTCTCTTCCTCTCTTCCCTCTTCTTCTCTTCTCCTTCTTCCCCTCCTTTCCTTTTCCCTTCTTCTCTTTGCGTGGACGACGGAGGATGGAACAGCAAGGGGGGGGAGTAGTCGGGGGGAGCCTCCCCTCCTCTTCTTCTTCTCTTCTTCTTCTTCTTCTCTTCTTCTCTTCTCTTCTCTCTGGGAGTGGGTGTGTCTGTCGCCCTCCTCCCTCTCCCCCTGTTGTTCGCAGCGAAGGGGGGCTTTATACCCCACACGGTGGAAGCCTCCAAGGCGGGAAGCGCCGAAGGCGGGCGTTTAATGGGAGTTGACTCCCTCGTCCTTGGTGGCAGGGGGATAGGCAGCGTGGCCCAACGATCGGCTGACACCTCAGACGGCTTCACTGCGCGCCAAGGATGCGTAGGGCATGGGCACCACGATCGTTTGCCGTTGAAATGCCTCACGCTGTGCCGCTGGAGGGCTGAACAGGCGTGCCGTGGGGGAGGCAAAAAGGCGTGCCGCTGGGGTACAAAACGGGCGTGCCGTCGAAGGCCCAGCAGAGCGTGCCACTGAGGGCCCAAAGGGGCGTGCCGCTGAAGCCATAGGGCTGTGCCGCTGAAAGCCCATTGGGGCGTGCCGCTGAAGGCCTTGGGGCCGTGCCGCTGGAGGCCAGAAAGAGCGTACCGCTGGAGGCCTGGGGGCTGTGCCGCTGAAGGCCTTTGAGGCCGTGCCGCTGAAGGCCAGAAAGGGCGTACCGCTGGAGGCCTGGGGGCTGTGCCGCTGAAGGCCCTTGAGGGCGTGCCGCTGAGGGCCTTTGGGGCCGTGCCGCTGAAGGCCTTTGGGGCGTGCCGCTGAAGGCCCCCCATGGGGTGTGCCGCTCAAGCCCACCAGGGTGTGCCGTTGAAGGCCTATTGGGGGCGTTTCTGGGCTCGTTCTGAGCCCGTTGTGGACACGAGTCATGGCCCGTTTAATTTTCCCCGAGGCCCACGGATTGTGGGGCTTCCCAGGAGTTGACCTCTCTTTGCCGTCGTGACTCCGGGGACGGCTTCATGGCAGCATGCATATTTGGGGAGCCCGGGCGATCAGCCTCTCCGGGGCTTCTTCACTCGGCGCCATTATTGACGTGGGGCCGGGCATGATATTTGGGTGTGCAATTTTTGGTGTCCACAAATGCCCCCCACCCACGGGTAGCGCAGGCGAAGGATGAGACGGGCGGTGCCCGTGGGTGTATTTGTCTCTTTCCTCTTCGTCGATGCCGACGGGGTGCCGGGAGCTAATATGTTGGTCTCTTCTTCTCTTCGTCAGTGCCGACGAGGTGTCGGGCGTTGACATGATATGTTGGTCTCTTTGTCTCTTCGTCAGTGCCGACAGGGTGTCGGGAACTGACATGATATGTTGGTCTCTTTGTCTCTTCGTCAGTGCCGACAGGGTGTCGGGAACTGACATGATTTGTTGTTCTCTTGGTCTCTTCGTCAGTGCCGACAGAGTGTCGGGAGCTGACCTGGTTTGTTGGTCTCTTTGTCTCTTCGTCAGTGCCGACAGGGCGCCGGGAGCTGACCTGATTTGTTGGTCTCTTGGTCTCTTCGTCAGTGCCGACAGAGTGTCAGAAGCTGACCTGATTTGTTGGTCTCTTGGTCTCTTCGTCAGTGCCGACAGAGTGTCGGGAGCTGACATGGTCTGTCGGTCTCTTTGTCTCTTCGCCAATGCCGACAGGGCGTCGGGAGCTGGCCTGGTCTGCTGTTCTGTTGGTCTCTTCGCCAGTGCCGACAGGGCGTCGGGAGCTGGCCTGGTCTGTTGTTCTCTTTGTCTCTTTCTCTCTCTTTCTTTTCTTCTCTCTCTTCTCTTCTTCTCTTCTTTTCCTTCTCTTCTCCTTTTGTCATCTCTCTTTTTTTGTTCTTTTGTTGTTGTTTTGTCTCTCTTCTTTTTTTTTCTTTTTTTTTTCTTCTTCTTCTCTTTCTTTTCTTCTCTTTTTTTTTGAACAACTCCGGGTGGCTGCTGGCGTGGATGCCAATAATATAAAAGCTGTCGGCGCGGCGGCCGATGATTGAAAGCTGTTGGCGTGGGAGCCAACAAGTGAAAGCTGTCGACCCGAAGGTCGATGACTGAAAGCTGTCGGCTCAGGGGCCGATGATTGAAAGCTGTTGGCATGGGAGCCAATAATTGAAAAGCTGTCGACCCGAAGGTCGATGATTGAAAAGCTGTTGGCATGGGAGCCAATAATTAGAAAGCTGTTGGCATGGGAGCCAATAATTGAAAAGCTGTCGACCCGAAGGTCGATGACTGAAAGCTGTCGGCTCAGGGGCCGATGATTGAAAGCTGTTGGCATGGGAGTCAATAATTGAAAAGCTGTCGACCCGAAGGTCGATGATTGAAAAGCTGTTGGCATGGGAGCCAATAATTAGAAAGCTGTTGGCATGGGAGCCAATAATTGGAAAGCTGTCGACCCGAAGGCCGATGAGGGAGGCCGAAATAGCCGTGGCTGGAAGCAGGCTGCGGGAGCCGAAGTTGGGAGATTAATGGGCCGCGAGGGCAAGAGGTAGGCTAAGGTGGCCGATATTGGGCTCTACGAGCCGGAGCTGGGAGAGTAGGCTGCAATAGCCAAAGTTGAGTTTATTGCATACGCACATTCTTGTAATTTTATTATTTTCATTATTGTTATATTTTTTTATGTTGTTTGTTTGTTTTTTTTATATATATTTTGTTGTTGTTGTTGTTGTTGTTTTTTTTTTATATACGTTTATCATCATTTTTTTTCTTTTTTTTTTAATCATGCAAGCATTCATTAGCAGGCATAACATAAATATAAGTAAGGCAGCTCCCTCTATAGGGGATAGGATAGGGACATTGTCTGTAATTCGTAGATGCGGTGCGGGCCGCGAGGCACCATTGAGGGGTGGTGCACCCGTCAAGAGGATATCGCACGTCTTGCAGGCATAACCTAAATTCACGCATTTTACCTGAGGCAATTCTCTGTGGCGTGGCGGTGCAAATGTGAGAGCAAAGAGCCCTAACCATAGGGATATACAAGTTTTCCTGGCGACACTCGAGGATCACTCTAGCGCCTACACATTAGTTCCAAGCTTTCGACTTTCGGTAGCTTCACACAGCCCCCATCTGTTTATTTTGGTAGCGGATTTCATCGTTCGGCGCGAGTCTCCTCATGTGTCTCAATGGGGATTCCCGGCTACTAGGATTCATCCTTATTGTAATTCTATTACGGATTCCACCGTTTGACGCGAGTCTCCTCATGTGTCTCAATGGGGATTCCCGGCTAATAGGTTTCATCCTTATTATAATTCACTTCACCATTTCGCGCGAGTCTCCTCATGTGTCTCAATGGGGATTCCCGGCTACTCGGATTCATCCTTATTGTAATTCTATTACGGATTCCACCGTTTGACGCGAGTCTCCTCATGTGTCTCAATGGGGATTCCCGGCTAATAGGTTTCATCCTTATTATAATTCACTTCACCATTTCGCGCGAGTCTCCTCATGTGTCTCAATGGGGATTCCCGGCTACTCGGATTCACGTGTCTCTCTTTTTTCTCTCTCTTTTTTTCTTTTTTTTCTTTTTTTTTTACAGTGGGGGTAGGCAGCTTTTTCCTCACGATTACCTTTCACGCGAGTGCAGGAATTCAAGTCTCCGTAGAGTGCTAAGAAGAAATTCGGGCAATCCCTATAGTTGAAGGCTATTGGGCACATTAAGTGCGAAGTGTGGGAGCGTTGTCTCAGGTTTATTTTGTGAGTTGGGCTTAGCGATTCAGCCATGACTCTTCCCCTTGACATGTGCACTCGCCATAATCGGGTTCCCTTCGAGCATATGCCGTGACGCGCGCGCATCCGGAATCGGGACGAGATTATTTAGCGAGAAAATACGGTCCTAGAAAATTTCAAGGAGGTGTATTATTCTATATTAAGCAACCATGCAAGCAGGGCAATCATGCATTCTCTTTTTTTTTCTTTTCTTCTTCTTTCTTTTTTATTTTGTTTTGTTTTTTTTTTGGTGGTGTTGTTGTTTTGTTTTGTTTTTTTTTTGTTTTGTTTTTTGTTTGTTTGTTTGTTGTTTTTTTTTTGCATAGGAAAATATCGTCGTTACGTATAAGTGTAGTGGTAGTAAAGGTATTAGGGAAGCGGGCCGCAAAGGGGCTGAAAGGATATTAGGGAAGCGGGCTATAGAACCCGGGGGGTATCACGGGAGTGAGCCATAAGGGCCAACGATGAGATAGCTGTCGGCCATGAGCCGATGATGAGGTAGCTGTCGGCTGGGAGCCGATGATGATGTAGCTGTCGGCTAGGAGCCGATGATGAGGTAGCTGTCGGCTGGGAGCCGATGATGAAGTAGCTGTCGGCTAGGAGCCGATGATGAGGTAGCTGTCGGTTGGGAGCCGATGATAAGGTAGCTGTCGGCTAGGAGCCGATGATGAGATAGCTGTCGGCTAGGAGCCGATGATAAGGTAGCTGTCGGCTAGGAGCCGATGATTGAAAAGCTATCGACCCGAAGGCCGATGAAAGGGTAGTTGTCGGCTTGAAGCCACGATGGCTGAAAGTTGGTCGGTTTAGCGCCCCGTCGGCGGAAGGTCTAGTCGGTTTAACGTCCCGCCGGCGGAAGGTCTAGTCGATTTAACGCCCCGTCGGCGGAAGGTTTAGTTGGTTTCTATTTGTTGGATGGTTGGAGGTTGGAGGTAAAAGTTTGCCTCATGACCCTTCTTTCTCTTCTTCTCTTCTTCTTTTGTAGGGAGGCAGGTACGAAGACCATGTTCGCCTCGTGATCATATATATATATTTTTTCTCTTCTCTTCTTCTTTTGTGTAGAGAGGCGGGTTCAAGGACCGTGTTCACCTCATGTCTCTTTTTTTCTCTTCTATTCTTCTCTTTTTCTTTTGTGTAGAGAGGCGGGTGCAGGGACCATGTTCACCTCGTGACCATTCTTTTTTTCTTCTTCTCTTCTTCTTTTATGGAGAGGCAGGTGCAAGGACCATGTTTGCCTCGTGACCATTCTTTTTTCTTCTTCTCTTCTTCTTTTATGGAGAGGCAGGTGCAAGGACCATGTTTGCCTCGTGACCATTCTTTTTTCTTCTTCTCTTCTTCTTTTATGGAGAGGCAGGTGCAAGGACCATGTTTGCCTCGTGATTGCTCTTTCTCTTCTTCTCTTCCTTTTTTATGGAGAGGCAGGTGCAAGGACCATGTTTGCCTCGTGATCATTTCTTTCTTTTCTTCTCTTCTTCTTTTGTGTGAAGAGGCGGGTTCAAGGACCGTGTTTGCCCCGTGACTATTCTTTCTCTTCTTCTCTACTTCTTTTATAGGGAGGCAGGTGCAGAGACCGTGTTTGCCTCATGATTGCTCTTTCTCTTCTTCTCTTCTTCTTTTACGGAGAGGCAGGTGCAGAGACCGTGTTTGCCTCATGTCTATTTTTTCTTCTATTCTTCTTTTGTAGAGAGGCAGGTGCAGAGACCGTGTTTGCCTCATGATTGCTCTTTCTCTTCTTCTCTTCTTCTTTTACAGAGAGGCAGGTGCAAGGACCATGTTCACCTCGTAATCATTTCTTTCTTTTCTTCTCTTCTTCTTTTGTGTAGAGAGGCGGGTGCGAAGACCGCGTCTGTCTCGTGACTCTTCTTCTATTCTTCTTTTATGGAGAGGCAGGTGTAAGGACCATGTTCGCCTCTTGTCTATTTTTCACTTCTCTTCTTAATTTGTAGAGAGGCCAGTGCGAAGACCGCGTCTGCCCCGTGACTCTTTTCTTTCTCTTCTTCTCTTCTTTAGAGAGGCTGGTGCAAGGACCATGTTCGCCTCTTGACTATTTTCTTTCTTTTCTGCTCTCCCTTTCTTTTTTTTTTCTTCTTCTTCTTCCCTTTTTTTTATGTGAAGAGGCGGGTTCAGGGATCACGTCTGACTCATTGGTCTCTTCTTCCTTTTTTTCTTCTTCAACGTGATGAGGGGGGCTCGAAGACCACGTCTGCCTCGTGAGTCTTTTTTTTCTTCCATGTTCTGCTCTTCTTCTTTTGTGTGAAGAGGCGGGTCCAGGGACCATGGCTGCCTCATGTGTCTTTCCTTCCTCTTCTTCTCTTCTTTTGTGTGATGAGGCGGGCTCGAAGACCACATCTGCCTCGTGAGTCTCTTTTTTTTTTCTTCCCTTTTTTTTATGGGATGAGGCAGGCCCGAAGACCACGTCTGCCTCGTGACTCTTTTTTTTCTTCTTTTTTTTTCTTCTTTTATGGGATGAGGCGGGTTCGAAGACCACGTCTGTCTCGTGACTCCCCCCTTTTTTTTCTGCTCTTCTTTTCTCATTAACGCTTCAGTACTGGAGTGTATTTCTCTTAATGTACTCCCAGGTCGGGGTGTAGCTTCATTTGGTATGCATCCCCCCCTGAGGGGTGTGTTCGGCCTCTTTACTTTTGTGCCCCCAGGCGGGGTGTATTTTTCATGGCTTCTATGTCCCCGAAGCAGG
Source organism: Amorphophallus konjac (assembly GCA_022559845.1). Classification (NCBI taxonomy): domain Eukaryota; kingdom Viridiplantae; phylum Streptophyta; class Magnoliopsida; order Alismatales; family Araceae; genus Amorphophallus; species Amorphophallus konjac. The sequence continues at coordinate 19,312,812 of CM040121.1, forward strand.
GTATGCTTTTTTTTTTCTAATGCCCCCGAGACGGGGTGTATTTCTCTTCAGATGCCCCCATGGTGGGGTATACTCTTCACGGCTTCTATGCCCCTAGATGGGGTATGTTTCTTCTACAAATACCCCTAAACCAGGGTGGACTTCTCTTCGTATGCCCCTGAGCCGGGGCGTGTTCTTTATAGCTTCTAGGCCCTCGAGGCGAGGTATGTTTCTTCTTCATGTGCCCCTGGCATGGGGCGTAGCTTTCTTCAAGTGCCCCCCGAGACGGGGTGTATCTTTCGCTTCTTATGCCCCCGTGAGGCCGGGGTGTATCTCTTTACGGCTTCCGTGCCCCCGAAGCGGGGTGTGTTGTTTCTTCAAATGCCGCTTGGACGGAGTATATCTTTCTTCTCATGCTCCCAAGGTGGGATGTATGTCCTTTCGCTTCTGTGCCCCGGGTCAGGGTAGATGCTTCTGCTTCTTATGCGCCAAGGGCGGAGTGTATTTTTTTGTGCCCCCAGAGCGGGGCAGGTGCTTCTGCTTCTTATGCGCCAAGGGCGGAGTGTATCTCTTTTTTTGTGCCCCCAGAGCGGGGTAGATGCTCTGCATGTGTCCCCGGGTAGGGGTGTAACTTTGTCTCCCATGGAGGGGGTGTGTTGTTTCTTCAAAAGCCCCCAGACCAGGGTGTGTTTGTTTGTTTTTTTTTTTATGCCCCCGAGGTGGGGCGTAGTTCTCTTCAAATGCCCCCATGGTGGGGTATACTCTTCACGGCTTCTATGCCCCCAGGTAGGGTATGTTTCTTCTTCAAATACCCCTAAGCCAGGGTGGACTTCTCCTCATATGCCCCTGAGCCGGGGCGTGTTCTTTATAGCTTCTAGGCCCTCGAGGCGAGGTATGCTTCTTCTTCAAATACCCCCGAGACGGGGGTGTGTTTCTTGGCTTCATATGCCCCGGACGTGGGGTATATCTTTTGTTTCTTATGCCCCCGAGCCGGGATGTAGCTTCTTGGCCTCATATGCTGCCGAGGCGAGGGGTATGTTGCTTCATGTGCCCCCGGGGGGGACGCATTTTACCTCTACTGCCCCGTGGCGGGGTACATCTCTTGGCTTCTTACGCCCCCGTGGTGGGGTGTGTTTTCTTCTTGTGCCCCCGGGGTGGGGTATGTTGCTTTTTGCACCCTAAAGGTGGAGTGTACTTATCTTCAAGTGCCCCTGAGTTGGGGCGTACCTATGTCTTACATGCCCCCATACGGGGTGAGCTTGGCTTCTTGTGCACCCGGGGTGGGGTGAGTTCTTCTCATTTGCATGCCCCTGAGTCAGGGTGTGTTCTTTATAGCTTCGAGGCCCTCGAGGCGAGGTGGGCTTCTTCTTCAAATACCCCGAGACGGGGGTGTGATTCTTGGCTTCCTATGCTCCCAAGACGGGGTGTATTTTACTTCTTCTCATGACCCCAGGCCGGGGTTGAGTTCTCTTCAGTTACCCCTGAGTCGGGGGTTGATTCTTCTGCCTCTTATGCCCCAAGGTGGGGTGCACTTCTCTTCATATGCCCCCCTAAGCCGGGGTGCAACTCTACTTTTTCTCATGACCCCAGGCCGGGGCAGTCTCTTCTTCTTATGCTTATGTGTTCCCGCATCGGGGTGTATTCCTTTCTTCACGTGCTCCCCTAAGCCGGGGAATATTGTGTGTTCTGCTTCAGATGCCCCCGGGGGGATATATGTTACTTCATGGACCCCAAGGCTGGGATGTATTCCTTCTTCGAATGCCCCTAGGTCGGGGTGTATTCTTCTCTTCTTACGCTCCCAAGGCGGAGCATAGCTTCTTCAAATGCCCCTAGGTCGGGGTTGATTCTTCTCTTCTTATGTTCCCAAGGCGGGACGTAGCTTCTTCAAATACCCCTAGGTCGGGGCTGATTCTTCTCTTCTTATGTTCCCACGGCGGGACGTAGCTTCTTCAAATGCCCCTAAACCGGAGCGGATTCTTTTATGGTTTCTATGCCCCCAGGCGGGGTATGTTTTTCTTCAAATACCCCCAAGACGGGGGTGTGATTCTCCCGCTTCCTCTACCCCAGAGTGGGGTATACTTCTCTTCGTATTCCCCAAAGCCAGGGTGTATTCTTTTCGCTTCATATGCCCCCAGGGTGGGATGCGCCTTCTGCTTCTCATGACCCCGGGATAGAGTGTATTCGCTTCATGTGCCCCCGGCACGAGGGTGTATCTTTGCTTTTTATGCCCCCCGGGGGGGATTCTTCTTCTTCTGCCCCGACACGCCGGGGAATGTCTGCTTCTTGTGCCCCGAAAGTGGGGTGTGTTCTTGATGGCTCCTGTGCCCCCGTCGGTGGCGTGTATTTTTCTTCTTCAAATTCCCCTAAGGCGGGGTGTATTCTTTGTCGCTTCATGTACCCCCGAGTAGGGGTGAATTCTTTTCTTCTTACGCCCCCATGGCGGGGTATGTCTTTTGCTTCATGTGCCCCCATATCGGAGTGTATTTCTCTTCTTCAGATGCCCCTAAGCTGGGGTGCAACTCTATTTCTTCTTATGTCCCCAAGTCAGGGCGGATTCTTCCTCAAATGCCCCGAAGCTGGGGTGTAGCCTTTGCTTTGTGCCCCTCAGTCGGGGCGGATTCTCTTCATGTGCCCCTCAGTTTCTCTTCATGTGCCCCTGGGAATAGGGTGTATCTCTTTTTTTGCCTCTTATGCCCCCGTAGCAGGGTATATATCTTCTTCTTATCCCCCATGGCGGGGTATATGCATGCTCTCTTCGGGAGTGGTGGCCGTGCTTGGCCTCATTGCTATAAAGCATTCCCCACAGCGGGCAGCCATTCACCAAGCTACGATTGTGGCTCGCTGGGTCTTTTAACAGCCACTCGAGGGGCCGTCTTGTGCCGGATGGAGACGGCAGGAAGGAGGAACGAGCGGGGTCATTACACCACGGGCTCGGAGCCTCCTAGAGTCGGGCGGGATGCCGGGTTTCTTCTTGCTCTTTTAGTCGGCGATGCTGGCCGACTTTTCTTCTTTTCTTCTTTCTCTTTTTCTTCTCCTTTTTTTTTCTTTCTCTTCTCTCTTTTTTTCTGGTCTCTTTTTCTCTTCTCTTCTTTTTTGTATGATTGACCAGGGTGGGGGTGCAGGAGAGCGCTCACCCCCTCAAGGAGGGGATGAGTGGTTCGCTCCATCGCATCAACCCCACAGTGGTAATCTTTGTTCAACACGGGTCTCGACGGACGTGGCCGTACAACCCTCTATTGCCAATTCTTTCTCTTCTTTTTTTTGTTTCTTTCTTTTCTCTCTTTTTTTTTCTTTTCTACCTTTCTTCCTTCCTTCTTTTCTTCTTTTCTTCTCTTTCTTCTTTTCTTCTCTTTCTTCCTTTCTTCTTGAGGGAAACGGGGGACTTGATTTCCCCTCCCTTCTGTTCTCTTTCTTTTATCTTCTCTTCCCCTTTTTTTCTTATAACAGCCCCCATGATTCTTGGAAGCTGCATATGCTTCGAAGCAGCGTTCTCGAGGCCGCGAAGGCAGCTGCACCGATCCAGGCTTTTCTCCCCATAGGACTGGCGAAGACAGCACCTGCAATTCATCAAAGCAGGCAAACATCGTTTATTAGGGGGCCATGACGCCCTGAATCCCGGCGAAGAGATGAAGGGTGGTTTGGTCCCACCGGGCGTGCCAGAGTTGTGGACGCACTTTTTTCACTTATTATTCTCTCGTGGGTTTATTCGTTTATTGAGTGCGTGGGCGTGCCAGTCACCGGAGTGACAATTTGTTCGGACTCCGAGGAGCCCGTGGTGCGCTCGATCTGACTTCGTCAGACGATTGTGTGGTTCGTGTCGGGACCAAAACCCGCCGCGCCATAAAGGTCACGACGTCATTTACATCCCCCATACGAGGGAACACCCTTGATTAATCGCCGAGATTTAGGGCCTCATGGCCAAGAAATTAATTGCATGAAAGGTCTATTATGCGGCATTGAAATCCTCACACGAGGGCGAGAAGAACACCATTCGCGGTCATGTCGGTCATGTGTTGACCATTTAATGTTCGGACGAATGTCCGGCTCGATAAAATCGCGGTTGTCGCGGGAAAGCTGGAGCGTATGTATACCAGTATATGGCAATTTATTGTTCAGGAGAACGGAAAACATTCAGCTAAACCTTGGTTAGAGCGGTCGGAAACCGGTAAATCTGTTGGCCCGGTGCAAGAGCAAGCTGCGGCCATACTGCGGTGGGCCCCCCGCGGTCGAAACAAGACTTGTATGAGCGTCATTGATATTTCCGGTGCCAAGGAGGCGACGAGGGAATATCCCTTGAATCGGCTGAAAAGCCCTATGTCCGGAGAAGCGGGCGTTCTAAACGTGTCGGTCATTCAGGAGACCGTTTAATGTTCGGACGGGTGTCCGATATTGGGAATATCGTAATCGTCGCGGAAAGACCGAGAATGTATGTGTGCCGGGACACGGCAAGTTTTATTATTCCGAGACACTGAAAACGTTCGATTGAATCTCGGCTATTATATCCGGAAACCCGTGAATCTATTGGCCCGGTGCGAGATCGAGTCGGGACCATGCCGGGGGCGCCTCCCGTGATCCAAACGGGGCTCGCGTGGGCAGCGTTAATATTTCTGGTGTCGGAGGGCAACGGGGAAAAGTCCCGGGACTAGGTTTCGGAACTGAAAACGTGTTCGAGAGGAACAGGCTGTAGACCGGAGATATGAGCCAGACGATGACCATGATCGGGATGGGCCCGAGGTCTAAATATGGCCCACGGAGGTCTTATTGATATTCCCATGGGAGGAGTCCAGAGGTGGCGAGAGCCGTCTCGTTCTATTCCGATTCTGTCGGTCACTTGCGGACCTTTCCATGTTCGGGCAAGGGCCCGTATTGAGAGCGTGACGGGGGTGGACGCGACCCCGTACAAATGTATGCCGAGTTTACGGCAATTTCAATGAAAGAGCGGGAGCAAATCCCGATAGGAACGGGTCGGAATTGGTGAGCTATTGGCCCGGGGCAATGCCGGCTCACAACCATGTCGGGGTAGGAGCCACCGGCTATGAAGGTCGCTCACGGGCCTTTTCATGTTCGGACATAGGTCCGTAATAGAAACGCGGCGGAAATCGAGGTGAACCCGTTCAAATGTCTGCCGAACGTGCGGCAATTTTAGTAGCGGCTCGGAAGGGATCCAGTCGGAGAAATGAGTCCGGTTTAATCGGAATGTCAGCCCGAGGCGAGGTCGGGTCATGGCCATTTTGGGACGGTTCCCTAGGCTCAGGCCCAACTCGCAAGGGCGGTATTGTTGTTCCTTCGGCACCGGGTCACGGGAGAGACGAGGCTGCGAAGCGGATCTCATTGTTTTATTATTATTTAAGAAGCGGTATCGTTATCATTTGTAGATTTATAGATATATTTGGGTGGGTTCTTTATTACCACTTATTCATTTTCCTTGTGATTGATTCGTTTATTATGGTCAACATTAGGTTTGTTATTATTTTGTTCGTTTTGTTATCATTCATTTACTTGTCATTTTTTGTTGAGTCTGTTATTATTATTTATTTATCTTGGTTATCATTTACTTTGTCTATTTATCGTTATTATTATTTCTTTTAACCTTACTATTATTATTACTTGTTTCTTTATCATCCTTATTTATTTGTTCTTTTTGGATTTGTTATTTTATTATTATTATTATTACTCATATTTTCTAGAGAGAGAATGGGCCATTGGAAGGCTAAGAGAAAGGTGTACCGCTGAAGGGCTGAGAGCTGTGCCGCTGAAGGGCTGGAAGGGCTGTGCCGCTGAAGGGCCTGGGGCTGTGCCGCTGAAGGGCTAAAAGGAATGTGCCGCTGAAGGGCCTGGGGCTGTACCGCTGAAGGGCTGGAAGGGCTGTGCCGCTGAAGGGCCTGGGGCTGTGCCGCTGAAGGGCTGGACGGGTGTACCGCTGGAGGGTTAAAAGGGTGTACCGCTGAAGGCCAGGGGCGTACCGCTGGAGGGCCAAGGGAGCGTGCCGCTGAGGGGCTGAGGGAGGCGTGCCGGGGAAGGGCTGGAGCGTGCCGACGAGGGGCTGAGGGAGGCGTGCCGGGGAAGGCCCGTAGGGGCGTACCGCTGGAGGGCCAAGGGGGCGTGCCGCTGAGGGGCTGAGGGAGGCGTGCCGGGGAAGGGCTGGAGCGTGCCGACGAGGGGCTGAGGGAGGCGTGCCGGGGAAGGCCCGTAGGGGCGTGCCGGCGAGGGGCTGGCTGGAGCGTGCCGGCAAAGGGCCAAGCAGCCGGGCTAGGGGCGTGCCGGCGAAGGGCGTGGGGAGCGTGCCGACGAAGGGCTGAGCAGCCGGGCTAGGGGCGTGCCGGCGAAGGGCGTGGGGAGCCCACTCCTCCTCCGTTCTTTGTTTTAAGGCTTTTCTTTTCTTCTCTTCTTTTCTCTCTTGATTTTATTAAGTTTTGCATGGGTTCCTTCTTTTCTTCTCTTGATTAATCTTCATTCTTTCTTTTGTGAGGGCGGATGTTCAAGTTGTTTAGTTGTTGTTCGATTTGGTTCTCTTTACGTTAATTACGATTTCATTGCGTCGGTTAAAGCATTTTATCGTTGTTCTTTTTTATTTGTTTGTTGCTTCTTTTATCTTTTTAACATGTTATTGTTTCTGACGAAAATTCGGCAGCATCTCCCCTTGACCCGAGCGTAAGGGAGAAAAAGGGAACGCGCCCACATGGAGTGGCGGAACCCGACAACTGGAGGTGGGCGCCCGAAGGCAGCAACACCTTTAGTAAAACTTCGGAAAGCTCGGAGGAAACAGCGCGTGGGAGGCCTCTCTAAGGCTGGCCGGGGGTGCACCGGGCAAGAGGTTAGGGGAGTGTGCCGGACAAGGAAGGCACGAGGGGGCGTGCCGACGAAGGGCCTGGCCAGGGCGTGCCGGCGAACAGACGGCTGAAGGTGTGCCGCTGAGGGCCAAGGAGTGTGCCGCTGAGGGCAGTTGAAGGGCGTGCCGCTGAAGGCTGCTGGGGGCGTGCCGCTGAGGCGCCAGGGAGTGTGCCGACGAAGGGCTGATGGAAGCGTGCCGCTGGGGCACTTCAAGGGTGTGCCGCTGAAGGCCCAAAAGAAAAAAAAGGGGGGGTGTGCCGTTGGAGGCCAGCTGGAGTGTATCGGGGATGTTGGTTGGCTAGGCCGAAGGAAACCTTGGCAGGAGGAGGGAGAGAGGCTCAAGGGGTGTTGGGCCTGGGTGTCCGAGGAGAGACGGAAGGGCGTCTCCCTTCAGGCAAATGGGAAGATGCGGCAGCGGGGAGGTGGAGGGGCAGCAGGCCCTCTTCCCTCTCTTCCTCTCTTCCCTCTTCTTCTCTTCTCCTTCTTCCCCTCCTTTCCTTTTCCCTTCTTCTCTTTGCGTGGACGACGGAGGATGGAACAGCAAGGGGGGCTGCCCCTCCACCTCCCCTCCTCCTCTTCTTCTCTTCTTCTTCTTCTCTTCCTCTTCTTCTCTTCACGCGGACGGCGATGGACGGAGTAGCCGGGGGGAGCCTCCCCTCCTCTTCTTCTCCTCTTCTTCTTCTTCTCTTCACGCGGACGGCGATGGACGGAGTAGCCGGGGGGGAGCCTCCCCTCCTCTTCTTCTCCTCTTCTTCTTCTTCTTCTCTTCTTCTCTTCTCTTCTCTCTGGGAGTGGGTGTGTCTGTCGCCCTCCTCCCTCTCCCTCCCTTGTTGTTCGCAGCGAAGGGGGGCTTTATACCCCACACGGTGGAAGCCTCCAAGGCGGGAAACGCCGAAGGCGGGCGTTTAATGGGAGTTGACTCCCTGGTCCTTGGTGGCAGGGGGATAGGCAGCGTGGCCCAACGATCGGCTGACACCTCAGACGGCTTCACTGCGCGCCAAGGATGCGTAGGGCATGGGCACCACGATCGTTTGCCGTTGAAATGCCTCACGCTGTGCCGCTGGCGGGCTGAACAGGCGTGCCGTGGGGGAGGCAAAAAGGCGTGCCGCTGGGGTACAAAACGGGCGTGCCGTCGAAGGCCCAGCAGAGCGTGCCGCTGAGGGCCCAAAGGGGCGTGCCGCTGAAGCCATAGGGCTGTGCCGCTGAAAGCCCATTGGGGCGTGCCGCTGAAGGCCTTGGGGCCGTGCCGCTGGAGGCCAGAAAGAGCGTACCACTGGAGGCCTGGGGGCTGTGCCGCTGAAGGCCTTTGAGGCCGTGCCGCTGAAGGCCAGGAAGGGCGTACCGCTGGAGGCCTGGGGGCTGTGCCGCTGAAGGCCCTTGAGGGCGTGCCGCTGAGGGCCTTTGGGGCCGTGCCGCTGAAGGCCTTTGGGGCGTGCCGCTGAAGGCCCCCCATGGGGTGTGCCGCTGAAGCCCACCAGGGTGTGCCGTTGAAGGCCTACTGGGGGCGTTTCTGGGCTCGTTCTGAGCCCGTTGTGGACACGAGTCATGGCCCGTTTAATTTTCCCCGAGGCCCACGGATTGTGGGGCTTCCCAGGAGTTGACCTCTCTTTGCCGTCGTGACTCCGGGGACGGCTTCATGGCAGCATGCATATTTGGGGAGCCCGGGCGATCAGCCTCTCCGGGGCTTCTTCACTCGGCGCCATTGTTGACGTGGGGCCGGGCATGATATTTGGGTGTGTAATTTTTGGTGTCCACAACGCCCCATTCACGCCGAAGCGCAGGGGAAACAACCCTCGACGAAGAAAAACTACATAATGAGGCTAAAAAGCCCACATGCACAGGTTAAAACGCTAATTCGGGACAATTTTAACAAATCGACCCTAAAAGAGTCAACGAGGTTCCCGGGTTCCTACCGGCCTCGAATGACCGCCGATCAACACAAAACTAGCAAGAATGGGATCCAAACATCCCAACGGTCAATTCAACACTAACCGAGCTACAAATGGTTGCCATTTTCCGGCGAACCCTACAAAACCTGAAAATCACGGTTTAGACTAAACAAGCCCAAACTTGACCGTTTCCGCGCCAAACGATGTGCAAGGGCAGGGAAAACGGAGAGGAGGAAGTGAGGAACCATCACCCTACCTCCACCGAAGAAACCGTGCCCCGAAGGGACTAAACCATGCCGAAAATCACGCCGCGAGCTCAAACACCGGCTTTGAATCCACCGTTCGGGATCGCGCCAAAACCATTCCATCCTCGCCCTATCGCGCACCCAGTCAGCTCCACAGCATCCCCAACACTCGCTCCTAGGTCCTCCGTCTGCAGCCAGAGCCGAGGAAGCTCGAGAGGAGAGAAACGAAGAGAGAGAGACGGTGGCGGCGAATGAGAAGGAGGAGAGAGGAAAAGGAAAGAAAAAGGAAAATAAATTAAGAATTTTCCTAATTTTCGAAAAATCTAATTTCTGGCCCTATCTCCGAAAAATATGCAAAAATAGTCGAAACGACCGGCTCAAAGAGTACATCGTCGCTGCAGCATTTACGAGTCGAGAAACTGAGAAACAAACTCACCGTAGGGTTCCGTAATCTGTACGAGAGAAAAACTCAAACGGCTCGTAAAACTCAACTCGGAAGCCACAAAAGCGAACCAAAACTCAACGAAACCAAACTGAAAGATCCAACAAAGATCCCATAAGGCCTACCAAGGATCCAGGGCATTACATCCTCCCCTCCTTAAGAAATTTCACCCTCGAAATTGAGAACTAGCAAAGGAGAAGCAGGGAAGAACAACCCAATAGCACAACCACGAAAACAACACAAATCTCGAGGAACACAGCTCAGAGGAACACCATTAGACTATAATCACGAGCACACGCTCTCGATCGAGCACGACACAAGTGAACACAAGTTCGACACCTCCGAAACAAGGCAACGTCGCCTACGTCTCACCAGGAAAGAGACACGACTGCCACAACAATAAACAACCGACCAAGAAACACAACGGCAGCACGGCAAGCGGCAGCTTACACGAGGAGACACAATCCTGTCAGCTGACAGCTCTACCACATCATCGGCTCCAGTGCCAAAGGCAACGGGGAACACCTGGCACACAGGACGCCAATGATAACACCATTGGACCACAAGCACAATCAAGTCAGTCCTCACTCAGATATTACATCTGATCGAGTCGCGAGCTAACTCTAAGGAAAAGAGTACAGCCAAGCTAACCGACAAGACCTGGTCCAAAATAGAGACACAAAATCATAGAGAAACAGCGCCAAAACAACAACCACGATCTCGGGGAACGCATCTCAAGGACTACCAACACGCCTCGAGAGCATAACACCTATGGCTGTCAATGGGCCGGGCCCAGGCTGGGCTTAGGTCAACCCGGCTCGAGCCTGACTTATCAAGAGTAAGGACCGAGCCCGGCCCGGGCCCGACCTATGTCGGGCCGAGTCGGGCCCGACATTATGTAAAAAATTCAAAGCCCGACTAAGGCCCGGCCCGGCCCGACTACTTAAATAAAATAATAAAAATAATAAAAATAAATAGATTTAATACTATAAAACTTATAATCTCACTAAATAAATTAAAATTTTGATATTAATTACATAATTTGTGTGAAAAGAGAAGTTTAAAATTTCTAATTAAGTAAAATAACATAAGTTTAACTAAATAGTTTTTAAAATTTGAAGTGAGAATAAAAAAAGGGATCGGGCCGGGCCGGCCCGCGGGCCGAACTCAAAGCCCGAGCTCGGCCCGCGAGTCTAGTCGGGCCGGGCTTTTAGGGTCGACTAAAAACCCGCGGGCCGAAAAAGACCTTGTGGCCCGGCCCGAAATCGGGCCAAGCCCGCGGGCCTGTCGGGTCGGCCATGCCCATTGACAGCCCTAATAACACCCAAGAAAAGAAAATGCAGAGTAGAGGGTACTCAATCAGCAGGAATGCCGACAAATTCCCCAACACTCGCAATTGCCAATGCCAACACCAGACAGACACCAGCAACAGCACGGCAACAGACGACATCGAGGCACAAGAAGCCAAGACGAAGTCCCATCGAGAAGAAGCAAACCTCTCGATCAGTGGGTAGCCAACCCACACGCTTCCGCTGCACTCTCAACAACGCGCACAGGCAATAGAACAACCTCGGTAGTCGCACCTCAGCACACACCAGGCGCCATCGCAATCAATAAAGGTCGCAATCAACACGCCACGAGTACCGATTCCGCGAGCAACCGATCACAAGGAGCCTAAGTGCAACAGGAGACGAGTACCAGCTTTAGCACAAAGCACAAAAGAATGCTAACCTCAGCTTACCTTCACGTCCTGAAAATGATAAATGAGCCTTCAAGATACATCGGCCGCTGGACACGGCACTACAATACGGTACACAACAGCTCTTAACATCATCATGGAGTCCAAAGCCAAGCAACCGCATAACAGAGAGCAAATCCGGCTCAAAACAAAGCTGTCCACACTTAAGCAGACACAGGACAAAGGCATCACTAAGATAGCAATTCTAAGGCAAATCTTGAAAAAGATTCCGCCAGAAGGGACGAGAAGCAATATAGCTCAACCACAAAAGCTCGCCAGGAAAGGGAAATCCTAGCTTGCCTGAGTAACTTCTCTAACACGGAATCTAATTGAGCACTTCAATAGAAGCGAAACACATCAGGAGCTGAACAGACTCAAGCCGGGACGACCAAGACAACGTGAGAACGCGTACGGTTATCAAACCAAGGCCAAAGGTCAACAGCAACCTGAACAACACACGGAGAAAATCTCGAACAACGTACTGTAGATTCAAGCCTTCCGGCGAACACTGCCAAGTACAACATGATCGAAACAAATACAACGACGAAAAAGAAACACCTCGTCACATCCTGACGAGAGCATAACCATCTCGTGCAGTGCCAGAACAGCACGCACAAGACAACACACCGAAAACAACGCGACAAAAAATCGCAAACCGAAGCCAGCTGAAGACTGTACTGGACTTTCACGACTCTGGATACTGTATATCTCGGATTCCCATGTACTTCACACGACAATGCTCCGATAGCTCAGAAAAGAACTCTGAACATCTCAGAACACTGCTCTGATACCATGCTGTAGCGACCCAGATTCTGGATACCCGGCATACCCGGTAGGACTACCGGATACACGTGATACCGGATGGAACCCGCGAGGCTTCCCAAGAGCGGGAAAGCTCCGAAGGGATAAGGGCACGTGTAGAGTACATTGAAGCCACAGAGATATAACAGAAGCAATTAAATTTCATTAGATGGGTTTGATAAAGTAGTAGAAATAAAATTACTTTTTAATTAACAGTTTCAAAATATCAATTATATCCCAGAGTCAGTCCAAAGCTAAAGACAACTAGCCTAGCACAGTACAGTCGACAGAAAGGAAAGACGTACCAAAAGGTCGGGGGAAGCCCGACGCAGGTACCAGCTGGCGACAACGGCACGCAACGAGCACGCACTCCAGGAACCACGCGGAAGCAGAACGTACAACGTCACCCCATCTGAAAAGCAGGGGTGAGCCACGTGTCACTGGCTCAGTAGGGGTCACGCGGATCCCCACTGAAAAATACGTAGTAACACGGAACAACAACAACAACGAAAATAGCAGGTGTAGTAAAGCAGGAAAACTACACTAACAAGCTGTAAAACTACGCTACAAGTAGTAGTAAACAGACGGGAAGTAGGAGTAGGGAACAAGTAAGAAAGGGGAAGAACCCGCGCCAGACAAGCGGCGGCCGAACTAACCTCGGCACCCCAGACTACTCCAAGCAGCAACAGAAGAGCGACTCTGATCAAACAAAGTCAGAAGTTACTGATCTGCCGACCCAACACCAGGTCTAAGACAAAGACCTGCAAGAACAGACAAAAAGGTCTAGAAAAGACCACACAGGCGACCGACAGACTCGATCACACAAACACGACTAGAACGTCGTGCACACTGTCCCACGCACGACCAGAACATCATGCATGTGACAGGACACTGAACTCGGGTGCAGCCACGGAAAGGCCAACCCAGAAAGGTCACGATGCGCAAGAAACACGAAGAGCAGTGGAGAGCCACGCGCCACACGCGGACGCACCTCCCCACCAGAGCAACGGCCAACTGCGTCCACAGACGTCTTATGCTGCGCCACGAGTGTCTCGCCTACAATACCACTGAAGCCACGGTAGAGTCGCAGACACCCGTACAGAACCAAACAGCATCAAGTAATCAGTCAGGGTCACGCCCGTCGACGTAAGTCCTCAGTCCCTGACCACGTGTGCACACACTAGCTCTAGCCTAAGCCAGGTACTCCAGCTAGTTTTCTCCCTCGGTAGGATGCTACCGTTGGCTGGGAGCCCACGGAACTAGCTTACAAACCGTGTCTCGGGAACACCCCTCCGCCATCACCAGGCGAGTCGGCACTCAAAGGCCTAGGGCAAAAATAATCGGAGGCGTACAAAACACAAAACTCCGAGCACAAGTGCTAGAGTACTAACAGGCAGACACGCTGTCACACGTACTACGAAGCACCACCGGCAGTACGGCAACTGTCAACAGACTCAGGACTTGGCAACGAGACCTACCATGTAACGATCCTGAGTCGAACGACTCAAAGGCAAGATCGTCACAGACAGCGGAACAAGCCGCCAATCGGTCTAATCCTAAGCCACGAGAAATGACACTCTGCAGAAAATAACTCACGGAGACCCGAGGGAACACCGAAGACCCTCAGACACGCCTGGACACACGGACCGAGGTAACAACACCTCGAGGCATCCAGAGCCAGCGTCTCGGACTGGACGAAACCGCCAAGACACCCATACACAAGGTCACCCGTCAACCGCTGGGTCACCCCGGGTTGACCGGAACCAGACAAAGACGCACACAAGAGTAGGATAGAGAATCCTACCCCAAGCAAGAAGACTCATGGCCACCTTACAACGTAGTCTTAGCCCTCATAGGACGTCAGGAGACATCCACGGGACAGCGGACATACCACAAGGACAAGCCAAGACAAGCAGAAACCAAAACGACGGCAATCGGGGCAGAAGGACTGTAACGCACCACCCCTAGATCGTTACACGAACGTGACGGTCTAGCTCAGGCCGTTACACTCCAACCGTGACGGTCCAACGCAGACGCGTCACACGCACGTGACGGTCACAGGGGAGCCGTCACACACACCGCCCTAACCGACACCTAGAACACAGAAGGCACGTAACGGCCTACACCAGGCGCGTTACACAGCTCTGACGCGCCCGACCTGGGCCGTCAGGGCCAATAGACCGCAAACACACAACGAAACTCGAGGGACGTAACGCACGAGACCAAGCGCGTTACACCGGCCTAACGCAGCAACACAGGCGCGTCAGAGCCAACAGACCTCAAGCCAAAACAACACTCGAACCACGTAACGCACGAGACCAAGGGCGTTACACCGGCCTAACGCTCCAAGACAGACGCGTCAGGGCCAACAGGCTCAAGTCAAGAAAACACTGGCCGACAGGCACGTAACGGTCCATCTCGGACACGTTACAGACACCTAACGCACAAGGGCAGGGCCGTTAGAACCAACGACACAACACCCACTCAGCCAGAATAGCATGTAATGGCCTGGGGCAGGCGCGTTACGATGCTGTGACGCACGGGGACACCACCATTACACAAACCGACTCACGGTCAAACACAAAGTCAAACAGAATGTAACGGCCTACACCAGGCGCGTTACACCCACCTGACGCACAGGGGCAGGCGCGTCATGGGAACCGACTTAACCAAAGCACTAAACGAAAAGATAGGCGTAACGCGTCTCACGGGACGCGTCAGAGGGCTGTGACGCGCCACTCCTGGGCCGTCACACCCTCAAAACCACCAAGAACTAAAAATCGCCCAGACGCTGTGACGGTCTGTCGTGGGGCCGTCAGGGACTGTGACGGTCCCTGGAACGACCGCCATACCAGTCACGGCGGGAAAACAGAGGGTTGGCCAAATCGGCCCGTTCCACGCCCCATTCACGTCGAAGCGCAGGGGAAACAACCCTCGACGACGAAAAACTACATGAGGAGGCTAAAAAGCCCACATGCACGGGTTAAAACGCTAGATCGGGGCGATTTTAACAAATCGACCCTAAAAGAGTCAATGAGGTTCCCGGGCTCCTACCGGCCTCGAATGACCACCGATCAACACAAAACTAGCAAGAATGTGATCCATACATCCCAACGGTCAGTTCAACACTAACCAAGTTACAAATGGTTGCCGTTTTTCGACGAACCCTACAAAACCCGAAAATCACGGTTTAGTCTTAACAAGCTCAAACTCGGCCGTTTCCGCGCCAAACGATGTGCAAGGGCAAGGAAAATGGAGAGGAGGAAGTGAGGAACCATCACCCTACCTCCACCGAAGAAACCGTGCCCCGAAGGGACTAAACCACGCGGAAAATCACGCCACGAGCTCAAACACCGACTTTGAATCCACCGTTCGGGATCGCGTCAAAACCATTCCATCCTCGCCCTATCGCGCACCCAGTCAGCTCCACAACATCCCCAACACTCGCTCCTAGGTCCTCCGTCTGCAGCCGGAGCCGAGGAAGCTCGAGAGGAGAGAAACGAAGAGAGAGAGACGGCGGCGGCGAATGAGAAGGAGGAGAGAGGAAAAGGAAAGAAAAAGGAAAAGAAATTAGGAATTTTCCTAATTTTCGAAAAATCTGATTTCTGGCCTTATCTCCGAAAAATACGCAAAAATAGTCGAAACGACCGGCTCGAAGAGTACATCGTCGCTGCAGCATTCACGAGTCGAGGAACTGAGAAACAAACTCACCGTAGAGTTCCGTAACTAGTACGAGAGAAAAACCCACACGGCTCGTAAAACTCAACTCGGAAGCCACAAAAGCGAACCGAAACTCAACGAAACCAAACCGAAAGATCCAACAAAGATCCCACAAGACCTACCAAGGATCCAGGGCATTACAGTGAGAGATGGAGAATCTACTCCAATTACACTAAAATGCACTCAATTTTTTTGATTGACCAAAAGATTACAAATGAGAGGGTAAAGGGAGGTATTTATAGGGATTGGACTTTTCATATGACGAAACTGACCCTGACAAGCTAACAATTGACCAGCTCTATCCAGGCGGGGGCGCCCATGGGCCTAGCCCATTGAATTTGACCCATTAACCAGCCTAGATAATCTAATGACACTTAACTTAGATAAATAACCCTTATACCTAGGTACTGGACTCAAATAAAAGGAAAATTACATGATTTATGACTCAAATAAATATAAAAATTACTTAGATAGACTCAGAAAAATATGAAGAACACAATGACGCATGTCATCGATCCATCTGAGTTTCGAAAAAATATGGAGGGGCAAGGGATGCCCCCATCACTCTCTCCCTAAATCTTTACTAGAGGCTAATCTCTCTTCTTATTTTTGTTTCTTTTTCTCTCTTTTTTTTACTGGGGCTCTCAAAGTTTATTTATAACATTTGAAATTCTCGCAATAAGTAGCTACTAACAATAGAGACAAGGGGAATGAGACTGACCAAAATGTAGCCATGCCCGTCTATGCATGAGACTCGGTCGTGTATGGAATGGGTCGTGAGGGATCCTCTCATATTGTGGCTCCCTCTGTTAGCAGGATTTAGCTCCTGTTGCATCTAGAACTGTAAATGGGAAAACTCCGGTTCCCTGGCTTCTCTTGTGAATCACATCGCTACAATATTGAGCCACTGGCCCTTCTACCCAACACGTAAAGATTCTCGCGTTCCATGTTTGGTTGTCGTGGTCTTCCTCTCTAAAATAGTATCTATTGCTAGTGGTCTCTCGATCAATTACCAAGTACTTTGTTGATGCTAGAGTCTCTCCTGACTCATGATCCAATATCCATGGCTCAACAGGTTTCAAATTCTCGACATTAATGACTGAGTACATCTCTATGTAAGCAAGTTAACTCCATCTAACAGTCATTGTTGCCAATCTTTCATAAGATCTTGAATTGAAGGGGCCACATTAGATGGGCTTAAGTTTCTTGCCTTCACCCTTTAGCTGCTCCTTTCCAAGATGCAGATCACTGTCTTGGAACTCACCTTTGATCTTGTGTCGATCATACCGCTCCTTGTACTTTTTGTATTTGCTACTCTACCTCTTTATGCACTCATTTGATGTCTTCGAGAAATCGCTAAGCCTTAGCCAAGTCACCTTCTTCTCTAGCCATCTATAGTGCATACTCTAATGTGAACTCCAGGTCAAATAGACTTTGTGAAAGATAGCTCAAGCACACATTGGAGGGTAACTTGTTTGTTTAACTGTCTATTACTCAGCTGAAGCAAATTGCAAGAAGGGCAAGCTTTCATCCCAAGTCTTGGGATGTCGTGTCACACCGCCTATGTATATAACGGAAACACATGAAGGAAAGGTGTGACACATACTTGTATATGAATGAGAGTATTAGCATTTGAGATTCTATCTTAACTATATACATGAATAGAATGATCAACCATTTTTTTCATTTTATAACTTGTACACATATATACAATATTGATTACACAAAAGTCTCACACACGTACGATCCAAAATATACAATCTACGAGGATTCATTAAATAACACAAAATTTAATCACAACCTTCATATTCTCAACCAATTAGTAGGTACACCTCCTTCCAAGTAACTTATAAATTCTTATCGAACAACATCTAAAAAGAAGAGGACCAACCCATCTGAATATAATGACTCAGTATGATTATTATACAAACCCAACTTTCCATCCTCCCAATACAATATACATATAATAGTTTAAGAAATTAAACTAAGTTGTAATCAACTAACATATAAATGTAACTAATATGAGATTCTAGAATATGAGAGCATAATGATCTTAATAAGTCAATAGATAACTTATAGTTTAGGTGGAACGGCAATGGAGGTGTCCCATCCCACCGTTCAATGTTATTGAGGTCAAGAAATCATATTACAATGCTAGACATGCATCTAAGAAAAGAACAAAGAACATAACATAACATGAACTTGCATAACTTGAATATCTTGGATATGAATAACTGACTTGTAACGAAATGAAAAGTTGGACAGTAAAATATACATGATGCTTCCTTCACTTTTCTTTTAATACTTTGCTATTTTATTATGTATAGATATCATGAGATTCATATATCAATTCATGAAAGGAATAAGTTAACATGAAAATTAGTGGGTGAGCATATCTTGCATATGACTTGCATTTGTATATATCTTGTACATGTTTATCATAATATAACTTATAACATATAACTCGTACCCACGTCGTCAACACATCAACATGATTAAATCAGAATATCTTGCATAAAATTTCAAACTTAAGCTGAGGGATCATCACGTGGCAAGAAGCGAGTTCTTGCACGTACATGTTTTCACTTGTAAAGGCACGCATTGAGTGAAAATTGGAGGTTTTATATCACACCCTGAACTTGCTATAGGGATTTGTCTGCCGTCTTCCTGGGCTGTCGCATTCTCGGACGGAGAAGATGCAATACTTGCTTGACCTTGTCTGCCCCAAGATTCCTAAGCCAACGTAAGTGCTACATCGTCCATCCTACCCGCTCAAGTATAGTATCAGAATTTAGAATATCAAGGAAAGAATATGGCTCAATTTATGTATTCTAATTTTGATTTCATGTCTGTCGTGATATAAGAGTGGACATTCTATCCAGACAAATCATATTTCATAAAATCAAGATGCAATATATTAAATAATTATCTTGAGCTATATGCCTTGATTATTTATAAAACAAATATATACACAATTTGTCTTATTTACTTGAGCACGTGGCTTTCGTATATGTGCATGGTTTATCTTACTTAAGAAATTGAGAAAAAATTAGAAATATACATAAGATCATTTAATAAATTAGAAGGCATAGAATATGGATTAATTGAAATTAAGTTTAAAGATGACTAGCAAGGCATGTATTAGGAAAATCCTACCTCTGTAGAAAAGTTACCTCCTAATTTTTACCTTCTAAACCCTATTCCTTGAAATGGATTATAGAGGAACACGAAATAAGTCTTAGATGACTATGAAATTTATTATAAATTAGATTATGATTGAAGGATCTGTTAGATATTTGCTGGATGCAGAATAATTTTCTATAGATAGAAGATTCTTAGAAATACTCTAAATATTAGGTCTGAAGTTAAGATATTCTTGAAGAAGTTATAGAAATGAAGAATAAGAAAGATATGTTAGCAATAAAATAAATAGATACTTATATATATAATACTCCAATTTTCGATGTTAAAACCTCCACGTTACCTTTCAAGAAACTCTTAGAAAAGCCAACTATTAATATACATTAAATAATATCTTACATTAAATCCCTTCTTATTGCTACCATAATAAGAAATTTCATAAAATTACCACATATAAAATCTTCTAATATCTTTTTCTATCTTCACACGATCACCTAAAATAAATAAATGATTATTTAATTAAAAGTTAGCACTCAAACCCCTCAGATCAAGAGTTCTCACTATTCTCGTGAATTCTCCTAGCCATCTCACCTTCTTACATTAATGAGTGACAAAAGTGTAATTTTACTCGCTACTTAATTTTATTTTTATCATTTTTAACTTAGTATATAATATAATTCAAAAAAGTATTGAACAGAAGATTTATAATATATATATTATCTTTCGAATGAGCCTAATATTAATCCCATTTTAACATTTCTACATGTAATAATCCTCGTAAGAGTAATTTCATAATTTATAAACTTTCTAACCTTATCTGACAATTACAATCATATTTATTTATTTATATATATAATAATTACTTACTAAATATCATCTACAATCCATTTGTACTATCTAAAAATCTGAATCATCTAATTTTTCACTTAGAAGATGATTTCTTCGTCTAATTATTACAATGATATTTCGTTTATCGTGCATCATCCAACTCTTCCAGCTTCAATGATATTTAGTCTAACTCCTTCCACTTAGACGATACTTCATGTAACTCTAATTTAGATTATATTTTTTCTATTTTTATCATTTGATATTATATTCCATTATCTGACATTTTAGATTTATTAAACGATAGAATCTCAAAAAATATTCAACATAAAAATCGTAGATAATTGAGCTATGTTTCCAATGAACCTAATTTACTTGAAAAGTGGCCACCACTATTAGATACAATCGAGTTTGGAATTCTTCTTGCAGCACACGAGCATCACCATCTTTGAGAATCCATTGACTACCACAAAAAGGTACTCGTGTCCCTGCCGTGTCCTTGGGAGGCGAAAGTCCATAGACACACTCTCCCAGAGATGTGTCAAAACTGGTAGGGGTGTGCAGTGCACAACCCCACCTTTTGGTTGACGGGTTTGGATGTGTTGCATAACATGTAGCCTTCCACAAATCAGTCAGAGTCCTATTTATGGGGTAAAGTAGGTTTCAAGTTGATCAAGCCATGCATCCAACTTTTCTACGTTGGCTGTGCCATCGTAGGTTGGGATGCTGATTCTGCCCTTGACCTTGAATGATCTTTATCTCTCATCTAACATGATGCTAACATCTTCATCATCATTGTTGTCCACCCCACTGAGATTGGTGGGAGATTTTGTTTGATGTTTTGCATCCCATTGTGGAGCAGTTTGGGATTTGATCCAACCCAGTACTATCCCCATATCGTGCGTAAGCTTTGTGACCTGAGAGACCAAGTTAGCTGTGGTTGACGTGTGCTCCTCCATCGACATGGTGATGGATGCCATTTCCTTCTTCTT
Source organism: Amorphophallus konjac (assembly GCA_022559845.1). Classification (NCBI taxonomy): domain Eukaryota; kingdom Viridiplantae; phylum Streptophyta; class Magnoliopsida; order Alismatales; family Araceae; genus Amorphophallus; species Amorphophallus konjac. The sequence goes on from CM040121.1 coordinate 19,333,415, forward strand.
TGCTGACTGCCAATGAACTCGCAAATTTAGGTATTGGTTCACCGGTCGCTCTATTGCTTAGCATAGTACATAAGTGGATCTATACTCTGATATCAACTTAATCCACGTGCAAAGAAAAAACATTTAGGCCCCTTTTGATAATCGGGTGGGGATAATTTAATCGACTCGACAGGGTCGATTACGTTACCCCTGGACAGTTAGATGGGCATATGTGAGGAGGAGACGAGTGGGAGGCGGGGCCCGCTGTTCCCCGATTACGCTAACCGGCCGACCAACTCTTTATCAAATCGGCCCTTAACGCCTCCCACTAGATGTACAAAATGAAAAAATAAAAAAAAGTTGAGAAGGTAATTGTTTGGGTGAATCTCTCTTTCCTTAAATTTTTAGGAGAGATTAAGTTCTATTCTTGTTTGGGTGGATCTCTCTTTCCTTAAATTTTCAGGAGAGATTAATGGGATGTTTGGGAGCACTTTTTTTTTTAGAACTCTTTTTATCTCAAAAATTATGTTATGTTAATTTTTAACTTAAATTTTAAAATTGATAAAAATTGATAACATCTGTTTGGTAAAAATGATATATTTTTTAAAATTTATATAGTATTATTTGGAAGGGGAGAGCTGGAACCGAAGCCGGAGGGAGGGGAGAGGGAGGGGGCTGCGCAGGATCCGCCGGAGACGGAGGGGGGGAGGGGGAGGGGCTGGGCTGGGCGGGGGCCACCGGAGCCGGAGGGGGGAGGGGCTGGCGGCGCGCGCTGGGGCCGCCAGAGCCGGAGGGGGGGAACCGGAAGGGGGAAGGGGGAGGGGCTGCGCGCGGGGGCGCCGGAGCCGGAGGGGGGGGAGGGGGAGGGGCTGCGCGCGGGGGCGCCGGAGCCGGAGGGGGGAGGGGGAGGGGGCTGCGCTGCCGGAGGGGGGAACCGGAGGGAGGGAGGGGGTTGGGGTCGGAGCCGGAGGGGGAGGGGGTTGGGGGCGCGATCGGCTGGGGAGGGAGGGGGAGGGGGAACGGTCGGGGGAGGGGGGGCGCGATCCGCCGGGGAGCGGAGGGGGATCCACCGGGGAGGTCGGGGGAGGGGAGGGGGGGCGAGCCAGAGGAGGGAGACACACGGGGGGAGAACGAGAGTTGTTTCAAAAAAAAAATTGGTCATGAGTTATTTTTTTTTGAGGAAGATTTGTATAGGAGTGGATTATCTCCCTAAAATTTAGGAGAGTCGTACCAAACACCCCACAAGTGAGTTCTATCTCTCTTTTTTAAATTTGAGAGAGAAAGAGGTAAAAAAAAAGTAACCAAACACCCTATAGGTTCTCTTCTTATTTCTCTCTCTCTCTTGCCGAGGCTCTCACGGCCCTCGAGGCCTATTTATAATTTTTGGAAGTCCCACAATTTGTAGCTGCTAACAATACAGAGAAGGGGATTGGGAAATGGCCAGAGCGCGGCCATGCACACACAACTATCCGTCCATGCATGAGACCCAGTCATGCATGGAACGGTTCTTGAGAGATCCTCCCTAATCAGATTTAAACCCAAGAATCCCTCGTCAAGAAAGAAAACTATACTGCTGGGCTATTAATGATAAGGTCAAAAGTTAATAATATAATACTATTCACATTATTAGAACGACCTATACAATTGGTCCAGACTGGTTCATGCAAAGTTGGTCCAGACTGTGCGTATTTTACAGGCCCAGTTAAGGCCCGGCCCAGCCCAAGTTGGATGTGCGGCACAGTACTTATAGCTGATGAAGAAGACTGATTGCAACATCATGGTGTCCATGTTTACGATAATATGCATGATGTGTTCGTTTGATAGGCTATGTTATTGAGACCATGCGACGTGGACATGCAGCTATTGAGTTTCTTTTGAAAGTTTAACGACAATCTTAAAGCAACCAGAGGTTAAAAGAAAGTGTATCGAGTCTTAGAATGAGTTAAGATAAGAGGAGTTCAGGCAATTTACAGCATTCAGTCTTAGTATGGGTTTGTTGTAATTTCTCTAAGGCATGTAATAATTTGGTTACCTTGGTCTTAAATAACGAGTCCCTTTTTTGTTTTTCTGAGAAGGTGACCGAACTAGTCGAGTATTTACAGGTTACCCACGTCATTTTTTTGCTCAGTTTTATGATACATTATACACATGCATGATGTTCCGGTCAAGACGTGATCGCTTTCTCGTGATAGATAATGCTAACCCCATCAGGCCATTTACCCCACTTTTCTGACCTTCTCGAAGGAGAAACTTAGGCGGAGGATCTTCTATGAAATTGTGGAGACGAGAGAGGAACATGACATCAACCAAACCGAATCAGTTCCTGCTATACACCCAACATATTTGGTCACAAAGGCCACTTGTTCTGACAATTAAGGGCAGGGGATAATGTCGTCCCTTCAACCTTCCCATTTATTCCTCATGGCAAACTATTTGCTTTATTATGACAAGGGCAAACTAATGATACAACACTTCTAAAATGTACAATATCGGAGAAGGCAAGTAAAAACATAGCAATGGAACATCAATCAGGAGTGACAATTAGACCTTGATTCGGGTTGCCTGAAGGCCCTGAACAAGCCTCCTTCATATTTTTAGTAGGATAATGTACATCCAACAATTTCATGATATTGGGTTCTCACTGCAGAGAGCGTAGAATTGCTCCAAATGAGATTGTCCGGCATTTTCATCACCAGTCATTGTATCAGGGGGGGGGGGGGGGGGGGAGGGGAAGCAAATCATCGTACTACATCCTGAATGTGTTTGGACAAGGTGGCCTGATCAACTATGCTGCGTCAGATATTAGAACGAATGAAGAAAAGGCGATGATACGTATAGAATTGGCAATCCATCCCGCATCTTTCTTGTTCAAGCAGGCAATCATGGGAATAGCATTTGGAACATGGATGATGTATTCATGGCGCTGAATAATTCATGCAAAGAGAGCTCCAGCTATGGGGGTGTCCACCAGGCCCAGCCTTAATTCAGCCATGACGATCTGATGAATAGAAGGAAGGAATTCAGCTAAATGCAAAGCTGCAAGCTGTTTCAAGATGCAGAGCGTCGGATGTATGTGCTTCAGTGGAGAATGCTAATATCTATAATAAGAATGTGAAAATAAATCCGAGTATGCACATGAAGAGGCTTATACCAAAAGGACATGTTGTTATTCTGATGAAACATTGACAAAGGAAACAATATAAGAAACATCTTGTGAAAGAGAAAATCCAAAAGGAGAAGGCAAAGTCTGCATTACAGGTCTCATCCATTTTCTTGCTCAGCTTGTGAGTCAAACTATTCCACAGTTTGAGAATTTTCATATCTGACAATCAACCTGAAGCAAATCCACCATGCACTGGTCTCATATTCATTGCCGGTGCGGCTTCGGAAAGAAGAGGGCTAGTTACTTTTGGTAGACACTTCAGTGGACATCAGAACTTTGAGATCATTTAATGGACTGATGCCCCAGATTCCTTCAGAATTGATAAGCTCAGGCAAGACTAGGCGAAGGCAGAAGCAGGCCAAAAAAAATGGTACAAGTAAATTTGCATTTTTGGTTCTCTTTTTTATTCAAACCTTAGTATAGTTGCCCAGATTAATTTTATTTCTTGATGCTTAGGGTTTTGTCAGAAGGAAATCACCTTTTCAGTCTCCTTTATTATTTTCTAAATGGAAGGGTGAAATGAACATTCCAACAACTATTTTATCACATTAAAGCTGAAGAATTCTTTCTCATCTACATACAACAGGATATAATAGGACAGAATCATGCATTTGTTACTCATTCAGATTTTTTGTAGACATTGTTTCAACAATCATTGTTTTCAAGGCGTCGCTTAGGCAACTAGGCGACAAGGTGCTCCAAGGCGACCAAGCACCTAGGTGAGCAGCCCATTAAGACACTCGCCTGGCTGCCTTGGTGCACATAGACCATCTTGGCATGTTTAGCCTGCTTTGGCAGGACATCCACTCCTTGATGTAAGGTTTGTTTTAGTATTTGGACAAAAGTTCAGGGGTAATTTTAAAAAATTGACAAATGATATGTCAAGATTGGAAAAAGAAGATAAGGTTTTCGTTTTCCTTTCCCCTTTATCTCGGATTCTTCTCCCTATCGATTCCTCTTCCCTCCTCTTAAGGATATTGATTCATATTTGCATGATGCACTTTTTGAAATTATGACCATTTTTGTGACTCTTTTTGATAATTCACAAATGAAAAATTATGAAATTATTATGTTGATGTGCTTATAATTTATTCAGAAATGTGTCATATTTATGCTTCCTTTTAATATAGAGAATAACTACTTGAATACCAAAATTTAGATTAAATTTTTTATATCGATTGACAGATATTCACAAATTCTTATTAGTTTTCTCCTTATTAATTTGTTATTGTTTGCCATTTATTCTGTTTTTTCTTTTTAAAATATAGGTACGTTGAAGATTTGTGGATATCAAGTTTTCTATTAACTAAAGATAGAGCTTATATGTAGAAAATGTATAGTAGTAGTTCTCTTGCAATGTACTTAGTTATATAAAGTAACCTTCGCCTGGGCACCTTGTCTTGTCGCCTAAGCAATAAGGCGGTGGGCCACCACCTTGGTCGCCTTGGACGCCTTGACAACTATGGTTACAATAATCTCATGAATGATTTGGCATGAATAAGTTTTGTCACATATACTCGTTCAGATGGCAGCCACCACAAGAAACCTATTAAAATCAGAATGTTCAAATTGCTCCGCTAAAACCACTTAAGAGATCTTGGTCAACTAGGAAAGAGGTAAGCTGTTTTCTATGTATTAGCATAAATGTTCTCACAGATAGCTGTAAGGTTTCTACTATGTGCCTCAAGAAACTCAGTAACTTTTTTTTTAAGTGGGTAGTACCACTGATGTATTAATATAAGAGGGATATACAAGTGTGTGCAAAGACAAAAATCCCTATACAAAAGGCTATCCACACCAAGGCGGAGTGGTCAGCACAAACCCCCCAAAAGACCCAAACAAAAGTAGTAGTTAGAATTCACATTACAAAGGAGCTCCGCCCACTCTCTAACTCTCTCACAAATAAAAGACACCACTCTATCCACAGCTCTAGCTTCTCCTCAAGAAACTCAGTAACTTGATCGACGAAGTTAGCAAGTTCGAGTGTTTTGTCCGGTTGAGGGATCCAAAAGAATTGCAATTACTATGTTCTATTAGATAACTAGATGTCTTTGGCCATACTTGTGTTTTTACATATTCAACAGCTTTGGGATCAAACAATCAACTTCTGATGTCATTAGATGAAACAATCAATATGCTTCAATAAAGAAATAATCAAAGTTAATTACAGGGGCTGAAAGTTCACCTACTTATCATATCAGTTGCACCGGTAATTGTTGAGGTCTCATCAATCATGTGGCCATCCTTGACTTGCCGAAATCCAGATTCAAGCATGGTATTCTTTCGTGTTCTGTCTGAACTAACATATGAATTCCCTCTTGACTGAGAATTCACCTCTGCTAATGGATTGATAACAAATCCACTGTTAATTCCAAACCCCTGCTTTTCCCACCTTAGAGAATTCACAGTTCCCTTGTCCATAGAGTTCCGCACCCCAGCTGATGATGAGGTTCCGGAGATTGATAACCTAGAGGAGTATCTGCCTTCATTTCTCCTCCAGAATTTTGAGCTCAAGAATTCTGCACCAGGTATTTTGCAACAATGTACTGTGGGATCAGTGTTAGACATTTTTCCTGAAGACATGGCCAGATCATAGGAGATCTCGTCCAGTGCCATCTCAATACCATGAACTCTTGTCTCCAGTGAACGTATACCATTTTGTGAGTTCCCAATGAACCTCTAAAGCCGTAGATAAATTAAAAATATGCAGTTAGCAAATACAAGAGCAAATATAAGCAAACATTTGAATAAATCAATATGACGGTAATTAAGCAACATCTTGCACCAAAATAATTCCATACAGCATCTGATAATGAAGTCAAGTTGTATACAAATGCATCCCCTGTGGGAACATTTTTCTCAAATATTGACGACTTTTTTATTTTTCTGAAATCAGATAGTACCAGAAAGTATTAAACAGAGATAGAGAATTTAAAGTACTGATGACTTGATGGGATCATTTTGGCAACAGCTGTTTGTAGAAAAATTCTGGTAAATTAGAGTAACCATCAATGGTATAAAATGCTGAGGACAAACAAACACATGGCACTAAATGCTGCTCGGACTTTTAGCAACAGATCAACTATATATATTTGTCGGTCAGCTGTGCCGATAATCGCGGACAACAAGCTTTCACCTTCTTTTGTGTAAGTTGGTGAGAGTTTTACGATTTGGTCCAATCTAGGTTATGAAGGCTAGCTTCACCGAGTGCATTCCATACACAATCGGTTTTGTCCAATGTGCTACTACTTGAGGACTTGGTTCGAAGTAAACAAACAATTGTTGCATTATTTAGTGTGGCTGTATGTAAACACGTAGATTTTTCAGTGATATTGCTGCACTGCTTTGGAGTAAGAACATAGGATTTTAGCCCTGCAATCTAGGGTTTAATAGGTGGCATGCTTACTGTGGTACAGGAAAGAGATTGAGAAGGAAAAATGGGACTCAATAGCACATGATCCCATACCTGCTTGGATCATAGCTTTGTCAAATGACTAACAAGTGAATATAGTTGGTGATCATTATGCTTTCTACGCAAACAAGGGTGGAAGTTGTCTTGACCTTTTTTTTTGGTGACAGAAATCAGCTAAAGATCAAGTCAGGATAAAAACAAGTCCAATGTGATGTATAGTAAATCAGGTGAGCCATATTGGTAATCAGAATTGCTGTAAGGCATTTAAGGATGAACTAAACAGCAAGAGAAACTAACTGATCGGGAAGAGTTACCTGGACAAGATCCAATAGGCTAGATTGCTGAGTCTCTATTTGAAGCAGTTGCTTGCGGATCAATGACAGGTCGTTATCCTTATTGTCTTCGAACAACTCATCAACTTCAACAGGTTGCTCAGAGTTTCCATTTTCTTGATAAGGAACCACACGAGACCCCAACTTCAAGCACCCAAATTTGTTGACCCTTGGATCAGCATTCTTCTCAAATAGGAGTCTTCTGACTTCTAATTTGGAGCTAGCATTCTCTTGACTCCTACCTTGTTCCCAAACTTCTCCATCTCTCGCGTGATCATTCTGAAGTTCATCTTCACACGTGCCTGTGAAAGGAGGACCACGAGGAATGGCAATTTCGATCTTCCAGTCGGGGATTTTTCTCTGATCCAGGTTACGGATCAAAGGTGGACTTGTTCTCTTCTCGTTTCTTGGAGGAGTTCTTCTTCTGGCAGCAGGAGTGGGTGAGACATCAGTCGGAGGCGATTTACTGACTGGGGATCGGTCCTTCTTCAAGGTATAGGGAGAACTAGATCGTGCAGAACCACAAGTTCTTGAGCCAACTAAGAGGCGTCCATCACTCTCACGCTCTGCAGAAGGGGATGCAGATTTATAAACAGCTAGATCTACATAGTACATTGAATCGGAGGATGTGCCCAGGAACAGATAAAGGCAATTGGCTAAAAAAACAGCCATGATGCAGATGAAGAAGAAGCTAGAAAGACTGCAAAAAAATATGAATCTAGCGGACACAAATTGGAAGCAAGCAGCTCATCACCTCGCCGGGCAGAGCTGGATCGCGATTGTGAGGGCGATGCGTTCGTTTGGTGGTCATCTTCGTCTCCCAGAGCACCTGGAACATCCTTCCATACCTCCAGCATCTGATTCATGCAGTCCCTAACTATCTTCACCTGGTCACGGAGACGCACTGTGTTATTTCAATCTTCATCGTGATCACAAACCCGAGTTGGAGCAAGAACTAAGGAGAAATGGATTGGGGAAATGCGCACACCTTGTCGAACCTCCGGGCCTGAAAGGAAGAGAAATAGGAGGATTTGAACCCCGAGAGGAGATGGCGATCGGGAATGGCTGCTACACCAGTAAGGGCCTCGGAGGCGGCCTTCCTGGTGGCCCAGTCCTCGCTGGAAAGGGCGTCGGCGAGGCACGGGACGAGGATATCCAGCAAAGCCGGAGTGGACGCCCCGCCGGCCGCAACGATGCTGCCGAGCAAGGAGAGAAGCGCGGGCTTCGCCTTGAAGCCCTCGCTCCTGGACAGCTTCACTAGCCGGGGGACCAGCCGGTGGAGTTGCTGCGCCAGATCGTGGTCGAGGGCGCTCCCTTCCCCCTCACCCGAGGCGGACGCCTCCTCGATGGCGGCGGCGAGGCACATCGCGGATCCCATCTGGGCATTGTGGTCCTGCTCGAGGAGGAGGCTCTCGGACAGCGGCTTCAGGAAGACGGAGCAGAAGGAGGCGGAGGCGCCGCCGGACGAGCAGCAGGACATGTCGCGGACGGCGTCGACGCACGCGGAGCGAACGGAGGAATCCGGATCGCGCAGGCGGCGCAGGACGGAGGACACCATGCGGGGGAGGAACGGGGAGATCGACTGCGGCGGCTGGGTCCGCGACAGCACGGACAGCAGGCGGAGGCAGTGCCGCCGGAGGGGGGTCTTGTCCGAAGGGCGGGTGTCGGAGATGGCGGACAGGAACGACGGCAGCGACTCCGCGGGCAGCGCCCGCGCCATGGACTCCAGCTCCGTCGCCGCCATGGCCTCCGTATCCCGGTCCGCCAGCTTGCTCACGTACAGGTTAGCCCGCTGCTTCACGTCCTTCCCCCCGCAGCCGCTAGTACTCTTCTTGGCGCCATTGGCTGTCCCCGGCGTGGTGACGAGCTGCGTCGGATGCGGCGGCGGAGAGGAAGATTGCTTCGGGATCGCCATGGGAGGCCCTGAGAAGGAGGTGGAGGTGGAGTGGGGAGCAATGGCAATGGCGGGAGGGCCACAGCAGAGGAAGGCAGGTGAGTCAGGTGGCGATGCCGTGGTGGCACGGCATTTTTGTAGGGAGAAGAGATGGGGGGGGGGGTGGTGGGTGGGGGAGGTGGGCGAGCGAAGCTGGCGTGGTCGGAGCTTCTGGCCCGGAGAGCGGCTGCTGGCTGCTGCTGCGCTCGGGCCGGAGGGTGGCGTGTCCGTCAATGGAGGTGGCCGCTGGAGGGGGGAGTAGAACAACTGGGTATTAGTAGAGGTTCTGCCGCGACAGCATAATTAAGGACCCCACTTGGGTGTGTTTGTGTAATTTTAATAGGGGTTATTGAAGAGTCTTATAACTCTGATCTCTTATATATATATATATATATATATATATATATATATATAACTTAACAATCTTGATAAATTTCAAGATTAAATATGAACCAAATAAAATCTCTGGAGAGTCTGTTCTATTCTTCTACTCTACACGTTCCTCCACTTAATTAATGTTAGAAACTTTGATCTGAATTAGTCCCACCGACTTTGACCGTGACCCATTGTAATCTATCTTAATTAATTTTAATTCATCTTTTTGCCCTTCATTACCATGAGTAGATCCATCTATCTACCCAAGATTAAGCCTACGTCACCAGTAGACGGTAGTCCAAGTCATAGACAAACCAAACGTCTCTTAAATCGTGAACTCCTCCTTGATCCGATGAAATTCGTAAGGCCGTGTTTGACAAACGAGTGGTCGGCCGGTTAACCAAACACCGATTAACCGATGGCCCCGTCTCCCCTCGCCTTCCCTCTCACACAAATCCCCTAACCGACTCCGGATACTATAATCGACCCTTCGAGGTCGATTACGGCACCCCCTTACTCCGTTATCAAATCCCCCCTAAAGATTGAAACCCATGTAAACCCTACACATTCATATCTGCTCTACTATTATATCTTACTAGTGAAAGTTGATACAACATGATCTCACAATTATCTCAATCCATTAATTTGCTTGTAGGCAGGCAACCCACCGTGATCTGTTGGCCGGCGTACGTGGATCTAACATCTTACCCCATGTGCTCACAGACGTGGTCTTCCCATCATCTTGGTTGGGGGGAGGAGGGGGTGGTCCCGCTATGGTCTACGTATTTTTTTTTGGTAATGAGTTTGAGAATTAATAATTTTATTAATTAATACATTTTTTATAACTAACATGCCAGTAAATTAACATTCAAAAATTAAGAAGTATACGTCAGATAATTTTTCACTCATCTAATGTCCGAATTCGAATGTGTAACCTCTCAATTATATGGAAGTATACGAAATCACTCCACCATGATACTGTTTCCATCTATTGTCTACATTTGCTTATATATTCATATAAATATTTTATGCATAGATACCCATTAATGTTGTTATCTGTTTTATTAAATGGATCAGCGTCTTAATCCGTGGGATCCTCCCTTCCCTTTCGTTGTGGGTGGCGGTAGATCTCGTCTGCCTGTCCAATCCTCTTACCTTCTTTTCGCTGTGGTTTGGTTTGTTCTCCTCCTCTCTGTCGCTGCCGCTGTACTCTCTCGTCCTCTTCTCATATTGTGCTTGGGGTTTTAATATTGCGTTGGAGACGACACCGCCAAGCCAAGAACCCCCTTCATGTTCCTCTCTTCTTTGAGCTCACAACGGCGACACGCTTCGTACATCCACCCCACCCTCCTTGACCCATCGTACGTCCACCTTAACTGTGATGGGTGTTTGTTTCTCATGTCCTTTTTTCATAATTTTTGTTAAGTATAGAATTGGATGGTGCTCAAAGCCAGTTTATAATTTATTTAAATTTAGTAGTAAGAAAATAAAATCAGTGGTTTTACGTCATGACAGAAGAGATGACATGTATTTATTTAAATTTAGTAGTAAGAAAATAAAATCAGTGGTTTTACGTCGTGACAGAAGAGATGACATGTCCTGGGAGTTCTGAGTCAGGTTGCAAGTGGGCATCATCAATTCACATTATATATATATATATATATATATATATATATATATATTATATATATATGTGTGTGTGTGTGTGTGGCTTTTCTAATACATGTAAATTTCCATGAAACCTTAAGGCCGTCTTTGACAACGGCTTAGTCCCTCCGGCTAACCGAGGGGCCCCACCTCCGCTCGTCCTCCCCCTCACACAATCGGTTAACCGAGAGTCGATTATCTCAATCGACCCTTCGGGGTCGGTTAGCCACCCCCCTTACCCGGATGTCAAAGACGGCCTAATTTATTATCGAGGAATGTCCACTTTAGCTAGTTGTTTATCTTTAATGTTTTAGCTATTACAGCATCATGAAGGCTATACGAGATGAGACCTCTATTCTTTCCGGGGAGAAGGCCAAAGATGTCATGTTGCCATAAACTTGCATGGAAATGCTTTGGAGAGGGAAAAAGCTGTGTATTTTTTTGTGGCCTTCTATTTAACATGATCTTATGTTCTTATGTTTAAAAAAAGATTTTGAATGATGAGACAGCTATCACCTAATTCCTATTATTTCCCACGTAAATAAAGAAGGTTCTGAAGTCACATAAATCATTCAATGTCGATAGATTAAAACAACAAGATCTTGACTGCAATAGAGATTTGAAGAATTGGAATGCCGACGCTAGCAATTGGTGGGCCAACTACCCAAAGGCCTAAGCTCATTGTTGTACGTTCGTTTTCTTCGCACTTTGGAGTCAACGTTTCATTCGGGTGAGAAAGTGAATCACATAATGCTGCGTTTGGAACGACAGTGGGTGTAGATATTTTTTCAAAATCTCTAGAGAGAGAGAAGAAGTTATTTTTAAATTGTTTTTAGAGATTTTGAGTTCTCTTCTTTTTCTCTCTCTCTCTCTCTCTCTCAATCTCGAAATTTGTATAAAATAAAAATTGACGAGAGACATCGAGACATTTGAAAATATTTTTAATAAGATGAGAATTTTAATGATTAAAATATCTATAATCTCTCTTTCAATTCCTCTGTTTCAAAGGCTACTTAAATCTTACGTTCGTTATTTTCTCATCTTTTACTACTCTTTTTCCATAGGCTCTTACAAGGGGGGTTGTACGTACTCGCGAGACATGATGCATACACTGCTTTACAGGTGAATGGTACAAGTGTCTCGAAAGTTGCTTCTCAAATGCATGGCTCCAAGTGCAATAATTATGTAAATGCACCGTTGCAAGACATGATGCATGCACTTCATAAGTGCGACTTGAATAATCATGATATAAGGTTTCCTCGTGTGTGTGTGGAACAGTGGAAGGGCATTGACCTTGCCACCCCCACCACAACAGATCAGAAAAGCGTATCACATCTTGTGTTCTAAGATAAATCAATTATAAGGTGGGTGTCATTAGCATTTCAATGTTTCATGAAAATTAGTGAATAGGGTCGCAAGCACGTCCAAGAGAATGCAAATCGAAGGGGGATATCTCAACCTCTTTTACCCTTCCCCATGAGATCTTGATCCAACTAATTACCTTCTTGTTACCATCTCACCAACAAAAACAGGTCCAACTTGACAATTCTATTAGGCCGCGTATAGGAAATGCAGTGTGGGGGGGGGGGATTCCAATTACAACCACCCATAATTCCCCCAAATGGGAACAAACGTTCGAAGAAGTAAAATTTTGATGGGTAGAGGGAGAGAGAGAGAGGGGGGGAAAGAGAGTGAGATTCCAAAATCTATAAAAATTGTTCAAAATGAGCTTATTCTCTATTTAGCGGTGAGGAGGGTAAAATCTGTCCGACCTAACGTAGCCCACCAGCGTCATACCTGCATCGACTCAGGACCTGCTGGGTGCAAAGTACACCGTATGACAATCAGCAGCCCACATCCGGCGGCCCAACAGAGGTGCACAGAGAGATTCGTCAGCCCACAAGGAACATCGACACGGACATCTCGGGCATAAGACGATTCAACGTTACTCCCGAATGTTATCCCCGCTATCATCGGTCTCTACTCCAGTAGGGACGAGCTCGCATCTACAACGCCATGAGACTCACCCCAAGGTCGCACGACCCGGATAAATAAGCGCACAACGAGAAACTCCCCACGATCGCGGAGGTGTTTCAACCAAAAAAAGTGGGATTTCAGACGGTCATATCCGTCTGAAAATCCGTCACAAAACGTCTTTGTAACGGAGTTTAGACGGATTTCAGACGGAGTCGGCCGTCACATATTCTTGGTCACAAATTTCGAACAGTTTAATAATACATCACAAATTCCGTGTGAAATTTCATACGGAATGTTTTCCGTGTGTAGTACCGTCTGAAATTCCATGTGTAATTACATATTTCAGACAGTATTTCAGACGGAAATTAATCCGTCACAAATTTCAGACGGAAATTTCCGTCACAAATGTCCGTCACAAATTTCCGTCTGTAATCGCGCCTTTTCTTGTAGTAATTACTCTATGACTTACGTCCTTCCCTGTTAAGGGATGGATTCCACCGCCAGGATAACCTGTATAAATGACATCCGATCAGATGACAAGAAGAGGCGCACACAGAGAGAGAGACACATACAGTGAGACGCCTAAACACGTAGAGGAGGAGAGAGATCGAGGCACCAGAAGGAGGCGACTTTCGAGCACGTTCTAGGCCCGGTGGACACTCTCCGAGCACTTGTCGGACACGGCGAGCATCTCTAGAGACTCCACTCCGGTCTCAAGCTTGATTATTCTATTCTCACGCTCTCTCATTTCTTCGTCTCGCCACGGTTCTAACTTAAGTATCGAAAGGTTGTTCCATGGGATAACGTTCATGGTTCCTTCTGACGTTATCTTCTTTTTTGATCAAATAAATCTTAAAAGTGTGATACGAGATCCGCAAAATCATTTTTCCACCTCTACAAACGAATTATTAAAAGAATCCGTAATACATGATCTCTCCCTAATGCGCCCTAAACCGATGTATAGCCGAATCTAGATTTGCAAAGAGGCCCTGTTACATCTGATGATGCCATCTGTGTAATGTCTCCTTAGCCTAAAAATAATGAGAAGGCAAGGGGCCACGCGGGACAGCGGGTTGAAGGGTCGCTGTACCCATGTCGGCATATAATGCAAATGCCTTCGTTAATCACAAGAGGAAACGAGGAAAGCATTTGGTGCTTTCGATGTCTCATTAAACAATCTGATCACATACCATCGTTTCCCCTGATCATCCTCAACCTAATTATATAGATTTCTCATTCATTTTTCACCGACAAGATCTTATAGCCGATCTAAGTTATCTGACTTTTTTTCTTCGCTGGACAGAGGACAACTTAATCATAAATCTTATATATTAGATTAGCTGATTATAATTAGAGAGCCGGTCACCTTCCTATTGCGTAGTTTGAGATCAAACAATTAGCAAGCAACATTGAAGGAGAGTCTAAAAGAAGGAAAAGCACCATAAAATGTGTCCTGTGGGTAGCAAATGAGCCTGAAGCACAACCCTCATAGGCATGTTTCTCCCCTCCCTACTCACAGTAATCTGATCAATTGAAGTACAGACCATCACGCGGTGGGTGACCTTGGCCTTAAATGTTTCCGGCAGATTTCATTTACATGGGGAGAACAGAAGTTGTTTGATTCAGAGCAGATTCCTGAGGATGTCATAAATGAACGTAGGGTGGTAAGTAGTAATTCTCCCTCCTTTCCTCTCAGTGTTCTCTGCTCCTCTTTTTTTTCCCCACATTGGGAAGAGGAAGAATAGAGTGATCAGTCATCCACATGATCATTCATGGGGGGGAACGTACTTCTCTTCTCTTTAAATCTTACCGCTAGACAGGAGTGATGGACCCATCTATCCTTGTATAGGATTTGCTCTCGCGATCTACGATTCGACCACGTATCCGATTATCATTGGTCCAACACAGAAAACTCTCTCTGCCTCCGGTGTTTTGTTACACTTTTTTATCTCTTTTTTCTCTCAAAATTAAAATTAGAGAAGAGGAGGACACTTAAATCCGTTTGGCAAGACCTATCCTATTTTTTAGGGAGAAAACTTACCCTGTGTAAATCTTCCTCAAGATAAAAATAAATATGGAGCAATTTTTTTTAGAAAGCGCCCACGATGCCTCGGGACTCCCTCTTCCTCCCACACGCGACCCCCCTCCCCTCCCCTGCGGCCCCCCTCCTCGGGGTTCAGCCGGGCGGCGAACCCGCTAATGGCCTCGCTGTAGGAGTAGACCATCCGAGGCTCGCCGGAGGTGAGGTTGGCCGTGGGCAGGAAGGACCGGTGCCATCGCTCCAGCTCCTCCGGGGTGGCAGACAACATGTGCTCCCCTCCCCCGCGTCCCCTCCCCCACGGCCGGCGACCCCCTTCCAGGTGGCTCTGTTAATTTTGCCAAACAGATTTAAAAAATATGTTAATCTTGCCAAACATATAGTAAGGAGTTTACATCAGTTTTAAAAATTAAGATAAAAATCGATATGAAATAAATTTTAAGAGAGAAATAGTCTCTAATAAAAAAATGCTCCCAAACACTCGGGTCGTGCCCGATTGATGCCTTCGCGCTCTATGTGACGCCATATTTATGTTGTCCAACCCAACCAAGTTCTCTTCCAAACGTCGTCTTCCCCACACTTTCTATATATCTTCCTCTGAAGTCCCAAGCCAGAGGCTGTGCCTGTGCACTCAATTAAATTCTGAGTAGCAGGGGGGTGCCCGATCTTCTTCCCCATGGCGAAGTCCTGATCAGACACGGCGGCCCTGCGAATTTAAACTCGGGCGGAGGGTGGGAGCAAGAGAGGTGCCGTAGAGAAGGACTTGGATTTGGAGCGTTGATGTTGAGTAGATTGGACACCCCAAAAGATTAAAATGGGTACGGTTAATCCCTCTCATGAGAACAACGAGTCCGTGTGATGTAATAACTCGGTGATCCGCCTTCATTGAGATTTTTCTGATTCAATACGGTACGTCTGAATCGCATGCGATTTGGGTTGACTCGGTCGCCTCCCATCTCACCCAACATACCTTTCTTCCTTCATCCCGGTGCCCTCCCATCCCGACGTCAATTTCTTCCCCCACCCCGCCGCCTCCCCACCCTGGTGCCCCCACCCTTCCACCCTCAACAGTCTTCCACCACAGTTGGCCACGTTCCTTTTGGCCAGATCATCGTCGCCAGTGTTGGATCTCGTCTACCACCGCTGGATCCTTGCTGCCACTGACGGATCTTCGTCGAAGCACACCTAGAAGGTCACAGAGAAAGGTAGAGAGGGAGGGAGAAGCGACTCGATCCTAATCGATCGGATCATGTCTCGAATTTTCATAGATCTAAATAGATTCGTCCGAGTTACCACCGAGTCTACGAACCATGGTAATAAATACTTTAAAAGTCATGATCAGGTGAATGGGGTAAAGACAATAGACTTAATGGGGGAGTCTACACCCACCCCTGTCGATCGAGATCCTTGGATTTCCATCCAAATGCAACGCATCTGATCTGGACTCACAAATTTGTTGCTTCATGCATGGGCAAATTTTAACGGATGTCTCCGAAGAGATTTGTCACTGTAGTTGCAGTTAATATCACTGGTCTCCTGTCATCAACCGGCCAGTGTGTGCACAAATTTTTGCACACCTTAAGCCCCAGCTTGATAGCCGGTTATCCCAAGGTTAACTCGGGTTATTTATATTTTAACTCCTATTTTGATTTGATGAGATTGATTAGTTAGTCGGGTTAAAAGGAAAGTAATTAAATTCGAGTTGACCCCGAATTATCTATTCCGTGCACCTCAATGGATGAGTTAAGTTATTTTTTTTATTGTCCAATTAAAAGTGTGTTGAAAGAGAGTTTTTTTTGAACCAAATAACTTAATCATGATTCTCTTTTAACTCTCTATCAAAATGGTCAAATCTTTTAGGGGGACAGATTTTCCACGGTGCCTCTCCCATACTCAAATCTGTGTCTGAGACGGTGGATGTGACCCCTTTCATTGTGCAAAATGCGGACCTGTGAAGATGCGTGGGACACATCAATTGAATTGAAAGTCCCTTCCGTCATTAAAAATATTGTACGATGAGTTATCTCCAATCAACGAAGACCTTTGAAGATATGTTAACAAAGTTATTTTTCTCAATAATTAGGGTGAATAATTAAAAAGATGGTACTTAAGATTGTAATTAACCATCCATTTTAGTCATTTATAATCTAAGCTTCAGGAATATAGTGAGGTTAAAACTGATTGACAGTTTTTAAAATAATATGGGCATCAGAATTTATTTATTTTAATCGAATGTCCCGATATGGTATTACAGAGAGTACAAAACTAATTGTGTTTTTGGAGTCTCCAGCTTGTCTTCTTTTCGGTGACTCCTCCTCATCCACAGTACCTCACATGTCGGACCCTCCATGTATAATGTATATCTAGACGTGAAAAGAGATGTTATATTACTTGTGTACGAGTAAATTATGAGTGTATAAAAATAAATATATTTACCATTGCTAATTAATTAGTCTTTGAGATAACTATATATTCTAATGCATTGGACATGCAAAATGGGGAGATGCATCTTTTCTACGTCTTTTAAATGCGTCGGCTATATGTTTTTATCCGTCTATGCTCATCCTCTCTGCTTGTGCTTGGCATCTCCTCTTGGGGATGGGTGGAAATCCACATCCAGCATCCACCATTGCGGCGGCTGCTGCTGCTGCTGCTGCTGCTGCTGCTGGCAAGTGATGTGGTAGGCGAGGGCATGTGCGGTGTTCGGCGCCCATCTTTGGCTCTCACCCGGACAGGCAGGCGGGAAGGGAACATGGTCGCATGTGATGCCCGTTTATTTAGTTAGTTGAATCACGCTAAAGAAAACAAAACGAGCGAGAAGAAAACACCGGTGTGCTTCTCCACAGGGGGGCCTCCCGAGACATTCCTCCGTCTCTCTCTCTCCCTCTCCCTCCCTCTCTCTCTCTCTCTCTCATAATGGTGGTGTTGGTGCCACCGCGCAGCACGTGACACAGTGTGTCACTTTGTGAAGTGTCCATAGACCCACATGTCTTGCCCACGTTACATGCATGCAATCCCCACTCTCCTGTCTCCATCTCTTCATATGTGTGGGGAGAGAGATAGGGAGGGCAAGGAATATTGATACTATGACAAATTTTCAACTCAAAACTAGGGTCAATGCATGTACATGTACATATATAGAGAGGGAGTAGAGCGTTATTATTGCTGAATTTAACCACTAACTCAACAATTAACTTGAGTTAGTGGTCGTAGACATCAATAATTAATATGGGCATAGAGTGACGCACAGATATATCCAATAACCCTGGTTGACACTCCCACTTGCGAGGAAGCCAGTTAAAATCAAACACCCAACAATGAATGCTCTTTGAAACTAGAAGAGAGAATAGGGAGACACACTCCTATATAAAATTAACTCCGATATCATATCACCAAACCAAAATGTTAACCTAAAACTCAAATTATTGGATAAATTAAGAAACCCAAAACTAATATGGCCATCGAGTCACTCGCGAACACCCAACCATCACCACTTCCTTCTCGCATATAACAATCTCACCCGACAGTGGAAGGTCAACGTTCGTCGGTCGACAATAGAGACGCACTCACTCGGTGAAGGCGTGGTGGATATATACCTCTTAAATATGAGAAAACGATGCGGCCAAGTGAACCCCTCACCGGAACTGTTCAGATGGGCTCGGCAGCGGCGACGCATTCATGTGCTGCCTTGGATTCGAAGGGAATTCTTGCCGTTTGTGTTGGCCCCCTTCGGCCGCGCGCGAGGCTGGTCCACGGAATAGCGAGCGCCGGCGGGCCTACACATGTGCGAGGGAGGAGCTCCCGGCCGAAGCACCGGGGGCTTGGCACAGTCGGCAGAACACCGATCCCGCGGCCCGCCGGTCGCGTCATCGATGTCGGTCCAGCGCCCGCGCTTGCCTCCAAGCAAAGCGACACCGCCCGCATTGCTTTCATTCTGCGGGGCCTCCTCGGCGCGGGACCAACCCGGGGGGGCTTGGTGCGCTCGGCGTCCGCGCCTCCTAATCCCCCGGCGCCGACGGCCCAACTGGCTCCCGCAGGGCGCAACAAACCCAGTCGGTGACTGTGTCAGGTTTGAGGTTTACGTTAGTGTCCACGGTGTCATATTTACCTTAAATTTTATGCTTCAGAATTTAACAATGTAGTGACATAAAAATGTCATTTTAGTATCGTACTATATCTTTAATATTTATTTATCGGAAGAAAATAATTGATCACCTTAAAAGAATCTGTAATCATTAAATAGAACGTCATAAAAGATCTTAAGAGTAATTCTAGAGGATAATCTGTCGCTGCTTAAGTTATTAATAAGTGGAGAAGTAAATAAGAAACTTAGGGAGAGAGAGAGAGAGAGTTTGCAGAGTGGAGGCGAAATGTGGAAAGTACTCAAAGAGGAGAAAAATGTTTGGAGAAGCGGTCAGTGCTCGAAAGTATGGCGAGCATCTCGGTGACGTGAGTGCGATACGAAACTCGTCAAGATAAGTTCCGTAATGGCAAATTTAACGTTAGTCCGTTGACGAGTCTTGCGACGTCTGGAAGATAACGAATACGAAGATCTTGCCCGTGAACCAATCAGACCTCGATGGGCTTCAACTGGACCCTGCTTCAAAGCTATCAGTCAGTTGGAAAGAGTCGCTATGGGTCGGGCTGCCTTGATCGCAATGGTCATGACGCTATCCGGCCGTGCTGCGTCTGGATTATTTTCCCTTCCTCAAATAATATTAAATGTAATTTATTTAGTTGGCCGTCCATTAACGAGATCTACCGATCGGATGTGGGAGTGACAAAAAGAATAGCATAAACCATGGCACCACCATAAAGTTTTCATCGATGTTAACAGAGTTAATTTCATATATATATCTTGCTTACATGTCAATTATAGTTGTCAATTATCATATCTGCCATTGTCACTATACAAAAAGTTTCAAAAACTACAACTAAATGACCGAAGAAAGTCCCCCATCTAGATATAAATCCAAATCTCCCCACATAAACCCTATGGTTATCTTTGTCATTTAATTATATTTTTAAAATTTTAATTAATAATAATGATATATATGTATAATATTTTATAACTTTAGAGCGCTAATTTTGATATTTTTCATGTAAATAAGGTATATATGAAACCAACTCATATTAATATTGTAGATCAAAAAAATAGTAACATCAAAGTTAATACTCCAAGCGAGCAGGGCCTTAAGTTTGATATGTTAATATCAAAAGTAATATTGTTAGACCTAAGAACGACCTAATATTCTAACCGAACACCTCCTAAGTTAACTGATGTTGGGCCTTCACAGGGACGAGTTAAAGATGTTGGGGCTACTCAGCCCATGTTCATGTTTGGGTTTCGGGCTGGTCTGGGTTGAAGGCAGGTCTACTTCACGGTGTTGTGTGTTTTTTAATGTAAAAACGCCTTAGTTACCGCAATCTTAAAAAACCAACGAATGTTTAAAACAGGGGTACTCTATCTGAAATTCCGAATGAACCCAGATCTTAAAAACGCCTTGGTCTACTTCGCAACACTCTAAAATATAAGTGAAATGCAGTGAAACAGTGTTTTTACAGTATCTCACGGCATACCAAACGAACCCAGGTCTTCTAGACCGAGCATCCGAGGAAGATCATACCTGATGGGGAGCGGGCTGAGAAGGGGCATTGTCCCCCTTTTCAGGTCGGAGCTAGTTGGGCCTTGGGACTCGTTTGGGTTGGGAGAAGTTGTATCAGACGTACAAATGGGCCTGTTGGGCCCCCTCTCACGTTTGTACTCGTCATGAGTTGCACGTTGGATCACAATCAGCTGATCGGGCCCAATGGAGGCCCAAATGTGCAGCAAGTACTACTCATCTGCATGGTTACTCGGTCCGACTCGTCCCGACTTAGGTGACTCAGATCGTATCTAGAGTAGTATGAGTCGCAAGTCAGGCAGATTTCGCCGAGTCGCTATAAACTATTTATATAATAATATAATATCTAAAAATAATTTAATTTTTTAAAAAAACAAAATATTATAGTGATGATATAACAGTAATCACAAATCTTACATCTTATGTATGAGAAGAATTAGACTCTATTATTTTATTTTATTTTAAATATGCGACTCGGTTGAGTAGGTCCGAGTCAGCCGGATAAGGGAGAATCGGATCCAACATGGATCCCTAAGTCATCAAACCCCACTCATTTGTCATTGTCCAGGCTGAACAGACCCACAAGAAGTCAAGGTTATGCTTGAATGGGATCTAATTCATATTTTGACTTGGACGATGCCCAGATTTTTGGATGAGAAAGATTTTGTTAAGCCAACAGCTTATGATTTTGCAACATAATCCCTCTGGGGTAAAGAGAGGTCTTGTGTTCAAATCCTACACCCACAATTACATATTTACATAGGAGGATAAATTTGTCCTACATGTGCAGACTGATCGTAGTGGTGTGAAAAAAACCTCTAAGATGAAATAACTGTCAACCTCTAGAATAGAACTCTTCCACACACACACACACCCACCCACCCACCGGAATTTCGATGAAAGGTCTGATTCATGCACAAGGGAATTCATTGATATCTATCACAGAACTTGATAGAGTTGAAATGGGTTGGAGATTGAGAAATACGAACCAGATTTCTGATTTTAGATCTGCATTCACTCTGGTTCAGTGTTTGGTGAATGTGGATCAGAAAGTCCAAAGAAGATAGACTTTCTTTTAAAATTAGAAAAAAAAATTCTCGTAATCCATCTATTTAACGTGCACCTCTCTCTCTCTCCCGATGGCCCCTTACGACGGTAGTGCCCCCCCCCCCCCTCTTGTTCTTCCTCTCTCTCTCCCCCCCCCCCCCAATACTCCAAGCGCCCCCCTTTGGCGGCCGTCTCCCCCCTATCTAGGTCTCTCTCCCCCTCTCTCTCTTTTCCTACACTTCTCTCCCTCTCACTCTCTCTCTCTCTCTTTCCCATGGGGGGACATGCGGATCTCACCTGGCCGCACATCACATGTGTGATCTATCGTTCGACCGCACAACCCCCAAAACCAAACGGGACATGTGGTCCAGAACCAGCCGCCCATATGATGGGCGGGTCTTGGTTCGACCGCCCAACCGTCACGGCGAGCAAACCCAGGGGGTCGCCCGATCGCGACCTTTCTACGTCCCGTTCGTGTCGAAACGAAGGGGATACAACCACAACCACCCTGGCAATCACATGGACTCCGGCCGGAGTCAAAACGACGCACGAATCGCGAGAAACGGGCGATTCTACCGAAGTTACTCAAAAATGGTTTCCGGACTTCCCGGAGCCCTACTGGTCCACCGGGACCACCAATCGAGACGAAATCAAGGGGGAAAGAACGCTCTCACCCCAAGGAATCCGTTGACAGTAACCGATCTGGAAACCGTCGCCGTTTCCCGACGGTCCCTACGAAACCTATAAAATCACGGTTTCGCTAGAACGGACCCAAACTCAGCCGTTTCCACGCCGAACGACGTGCAATGACAGGGAAAACGAGCAGAACGCGGTAGTGTTCCGTCACCCTACCTCCATCGAAGATACCGCGCGCCGAAGTGACTAATCCACGCCGAAAATCGCCCGGAACACGAACGACGCCATCTCGGAATCCACCGAGGGATCGCGTCCGCTACCGCCTCGATCCTCGCCCATCCTTGCCCGCATCCTCGCCCGCGCTGCCTCCACCTCGCCCCCGCCTCGCTCCGTCGGCCGTCAGAGAAGAGAGGGAAGAAAGAGAGCGTGAGAGAAGAGAGATGGAGAGTGAGTGAGAAATGAGAGGGGAGAGAGAGAAAAGGAGTTTATATAGGAAATTCCAGAAAATACCGAAAAATAGAAAAATACACCCCCGCGATCCTCGGAACACGCTGATCACCGTGGTAACGTCCCGGCGTCGGAGAACGTAACGGTTCACCCTATACGGGGTTCCGAAGGTCCGACAGACGGAAAACACGCGTAAAACCCAAAACCCAACTCGGGACCCACAAAGGTGCTCCGAAAATCACAGAAAATTACCGGCGTACTCCTCACAACACCACGGATCCAAGGAAACTCACGGGCACACCACCAGTGGGTCCGACAATCCGGTAGAAATAGTTTGAAGCTCGATCGGACACAATCCGAAATCCATGGAAAGACGATCCGAAACCCACTGATCCAGATCCGAAAAACCCGGGACATTACACTTATCATCTTCAATTGCCAGCGGCGATGCAAGCAATCCACGATATTTTTCATGTGTCCCAGCTAAGGAAGTATATCTCGGATGCGTCTCACGTCCTTGATGATTCAGTTTGGCCTGAAGTGACCGCAGATTTATCTACACCAGAATATCCAATCAGAATTGAAGATCGTCGTGAGCATCGATTGAGAAATAAAGTAATTCCTATGGTTAAGGTTGTCTGGCAGCGTCACTCTGGCAATGAAGCTACATGGGAACGTGAGGACGAAATGCGTCATCAATTTCCCTTCTTGTTTGAATAAGGTATCTTCCTTTTAGTTCTCTCATTGTTCTTCCTTTTAAATTTCGAGGAAAAAATTTTTATTAGGAGGGAGGGACTGTGAGACCCGATTAAAGTGTTTAAGGAAATTAGTGGGCATATACACAATTTCACTTCTTTGAGGGTCTAGAATGCAAAAGGGGTTAAAAATCAAAAAATAATATTTAACCATTTTTTTACCCACGACCGACCCTCTCTCTCTCCCACTTTCCCAATCCCTCTCCCCCCTTTTTCTCTTTTTCACCCGACGCGTAGGCACCGTGGGCGGAACCCGCGATCGCCCCCCCTGCTCGTCTTCTCGGCGCGGCGACCGGCCGGCCACGGCGGTGGACGGTGGCGGCGACCACGCCGGCGGTGACAGGCGGCGGCGGCTTCTCCCCCTTCCACCGCGGACGGCCGCGAGCCTCTCTCTCGCCTTCCTCTTCTCGGCAGCCCAAGGCCAGTGGAGGACGGCTGACGGCTCCGCCGGCTGGCTAGCGAAGGCAAGACCACGTCGGCATCCTCGTCGGCTCCGATCCCGGCACGGAGGTGCGACCCCTCGGCGGCATCGGGCGCTTCTCTCTCCCTCTCTCACGGCATTCTCGCGGCTAATCGACCTTCCTCTCGTGCTAGGATTGGCGGAGACTTCCCCTGTAGCGACCCGAGAATCCGATTACCGGGAAGGCCTGATAACCCGAGACTCGCACCGCCGCCCACGAGCCGGGAGGGCTCGGAAGGGCTAAAAGGAGTGTGGAGGCACAAAGAAATAGGAAATAAGGCAGGACAAAACAACAATTAACAGAAATAAATAAACAACTACAACAGAGTCCAGTCCAACAGAAAGTACAGTCTAAAGCAGTAAAGCGTACCACGTGCCAAGTGAACACTCGGCCCGGCAAGTTGACAACTGAGAACCTTCGCTCCGTACCCTCGAACCTCGAGGAAGAACCGCTACACCTGAAAAGCAGGGAATGAGTCTCCAAAACAGAGACTCAGCAGGGATCCCGCGGAACCCCAACCGGAAACAACGGCGGTAGCGGAAAGGAGAGCTACAACTACAGCAGGAACATCAAACCGGTGGTCGGTCAAAAACTCGTCACTACAGCTACTCCTACTGCCAGAAGGCAGACCTCGACCACGCAGTCGAAGCTACCAAACCACGCTAGTACCACCTACCGAAGTAAGAACACACGGCAACCACGCCGTAGAGGCATGTCCCCCGAACATCCAACCTGGACACGCTGTCCAAGGTGCAACCCCGACCGTCCGATCGCGGGTACCGCACAACAAGACCCAACCTCGGTAAAGCCACTAGCACTAATCTCATGACGCGAAAACCCACACGCGTCACGGCGAACCAACCGAAACTCAACGGTCAACACGACCGAAACCCGAAGGTCAAAGACACAGAGACTGACAGTCTGTCACTCCGTACTCGACAGGAGTACCACCCACTAGAAGCACAGCCGGTAGCGTCCCCTGACGTCTGACACCGCACCGCAGGTGAACCGCCTGACGTGGTAGGTCCTACCCGAGGCGCGAACACCGTACAAGTAACCACAAACAAGTGACTAGCTGGGGTCACGCCCGTCGACGTGCGTCCACTGTCCCCAACCACGTGTGCACACACAGACCGTGCGTCCCTGGTCTGGCCCTCTGACCGGTTTTCCCCTCAGCCGGACTCTGGCTGCAAGACGTGGGGCCCGACGGCAACCGGTCCACAAACCGCCTCTAAGGGTGAGCCCGTACACCACTCCCTGGTGCGACCTGTACCGCGTACTGGTAGGCTACGACTAGTGGAGGGTCACTGAAGGAGTAGACTCTCAACTCAACAGAAAACAACGTCCGAATCCGACGACGTACGGGGACAACCTCGCGTACCGGCCCCGTCGCACGGTGACCACAGTCGGAGAAGAAATAGGACTCGCAGTCCACGGCCACGCACGCACCGTGCACGAGAGTCGAGAAAACTCGAGTGGCACTTAAGCCAATGGACTCTGGACAGTCCTCTAGACACACTACACCCAACGATCCTTGAGTCACAAGACTCGGGGTCAAGACCGTTGTACACAACAGCACAAGGCCATCAATCTAGTCCAATCTCTAGGTCTAAAACCACGGTAGCACAAGTACCGAGACAACTCACGAGTCGCCAAGACCACTCCCTCGGGAAGGGAACGCAAGGGACCAAGGCCACCCACACGGGCCACACGGAAAACACAGAAGCACGATTCCCAAGGCAGCACACAAGCCGCCACGATGATTTCCCATCTTGAAGCAAGCGGGAAACCTCCAGCCCCAGGCCGGACAACTGGACTCACAGTCCAAGGTCAAACACATGGCCCACACGGGAATCGTCTTCCAAAGGAACCCACGATATGCGGGGGAGACCCCACCGCACACACACCGACACACGGTGACTTGTTCAAGCGTAACACAAGAGCCCGGAACACGTGGGGTCACCCGGACCCACCACACCTATGGGCACGCTAATCGAGGTAACACGGTCCCTCCTGACACCCCAAAAAAATACTGACACAGAACCCATGGGGTGTCCGGGATACTCATAAGGCCGCAGGTCGACCACTGGGTCCCAACCGGGTCGACCGGAGACCAACACAATGCGAACGGACGCTAAAAGGTCACCCGGACCCTTAAGCGCACGGGCACGCAAAACGAGGTAAGTAGAACCTCCAGACACCCCAAAACACGGTCACGGAACTCCACTGGGTGTCCAAGGCACACATGGCCCACGAGGAGCACGATCAGCCGCAGACCGCCCGCCCCGGGCAGCCCGGCTGGTCCCTCCAAGAACGCGACGTAGGTCCATAGCGCGTTCAAGCAGAACGCGCTATGCACCTATAGCGCGACACGACAGATCGCGCTATAGCCCTATAGCGCGACGGCACAGATCGCGCTAGGATCACCTAGCGCGACAAGGCAGAACGCTCTAGGACCCCATAGCGCGACAAGAACCGCCTTACTGCTCATCTTCTCCGATGAACACGCCCTATCGGGGCAGCGCGACCTTCAAGAACGCGCTACTGGAGTATAGCGCGTTCTCAGTCCGCGCCCAAAAACGGTAGAAACCGCGGGAAAAGCCATGCCACGCCCCGCTCACCCCTAGGTGAAGGGGAAACAAAAGGGGAAACCTTCCCCAAGCCCCTAGGCATGCATCTAAACCCCTGGATCGCCCAAAAACACCATAGAACGGGAGATCCGGCTCACACCCCAAAAACACACATTTTGCCCAAAACGTCCCGTTTAGCCCGCTCGGCTCACCACGGCCTACGAAACTCGCGGGAAAGGAAGTACACGGGCTGAGGGTCCATCACCCTACCTCCACCGAAGATTTCGCGCACCGTGGACGCCGATCCACGAAGAAAACGCCGTTGAAGCCTCGCCGTTCCACGAACTCACGGCCGAGCTTCCACGCGCCTCCACCGCCTCGATCCTCATCCATCCTCGCCCGTGCCTCGCCCGCGCCGTCCCCGCCTCGCCCATGCTCCGCCCCATTGGCCGCCGGAGAGAGAGGGAGAGAGGAGAGAGCGTGAGAAGAGAGAGGGAGAGAAATGAGAAATGAGAGGGGGAGAGAGAGAAAAAGCTATTTATAGGAAAATCCGGAAAATCGGAAAAATCCAGAAAAATAGAAAATTACACCCTCGCGATCCTCGGAGCGCACCGATCGAAACGATACCACTCGCGCCCAGGTGAACGGCCTGGTTCACCCGCAACGAGGTTCCGAAGGGAAAGCCAAAACCCACGCCGGGAATCAGAAAACACATGAGGAAAAAGCCGCGGAACGCCTCCGGGCCTCCGAAACGACTCCGGATCGCGCCGATCCGAACACGAAAGATGTTCGAAACGAAATTTTGGACACAACGAAGTCAGACACTCCGAGAAACCAGATCCGGGACCCACGAACGAGGAATCCGAAAAACCCGGGGCATTACAGCCCTCCCCCCTTAAAGGAATTTCGTCCTCGAAATTCAGGACCTAGCGCAAAGTCACAGGGGAAGAACACTGAACCAACTGACAACGCTGTCAGAGCCCCAGCACAGAAAACCTCGATTCTCATGAAAAACCGATCCTGAGGGACACTGCTAGACTTACAATCACAAGCAACACCTTGCTCCTCGCGCCGAGCACACAGGCCAACAGAGCAGGCATATACCAAAGGACACAGTCCGGCATCACCTCAGTCAACGCGAGAATCCACCATGGTGCCGCAGCCACGATCTCGCTCACCGAGGAAACACAACCCTCGACACGAGTAACAGCTACCAATCCAACCTATGGTTGGCAGACAAATTGCACAACAGCTTCGCAGCCAGCTGACAGGTCGCACACCCTTCTCAAGGGTATAACCAATACATAGCCTCCACCAGCTCAAGCAGCCATCTCAACAGACCGCAACCTGAACATCGGCTCAGCACCAAGAAACACCTCACACATGGCAAGCCGAAAGCCGGACACAACACTGTGCCAACTCTTGTCAGAAGACAAACTTCGACAAAGTCCAGATCCCATCCGGAAAGGCACATTACGGAAACGACCGCCAAAGGTCTCGCTGGCACACGGCTCTCGCCACGCTCGAGCCCCGACAACCAGCACCTCCTGTCTGAGAAAAGACCATCCACTGGTCACCAACTGCTCGTCAACGGGAAACCTCCGCTTGCTCAGCTTCTTCCTTCTTTCCTGGTCCTCGACCGGGTCCAAAGGAAACATTCCAAACCTCGGCAAGCCATCCGTCGACTCACACACAGACTGATGCCAACCTCGAGCTGCACTCCTCTCGGACACCGCATCCGAGCTCGAACATCGCTCCAACTCGACCCTCTCGGGGAGCACGATGAAACCAAATGACGGATCCTGGTGTCTTCAGTCATCACCTCACTGGACTCAGACTTACAGGGGAACCATCCCACGCTGGTCACCAAATCAGGGATAACCATTGCGACACCAATGTCCTATCAGGGACCACCAAGCCGACGCCAACCTCACAGGAGGCCTCCGCCCTAAGGCGTCACTCTTCCATCTGGTCTCATCAAATCCTTTGATCAATCCAAGTGGACACCTGCCAATCCCGATTCCGCCGTTACCACAGAGCCACGGGACACCACCTGAACAGTGCTCACGGCGACCTGGTCGCCGACACCACGACCAAAGCACTTTGGGTCCCCGATCGATTATACATCTCACCGCCACAATCCGACAAGACCGTAAAGCCAACAGACGCTGCTGTGGTCGGTCACACGGTTAGGCTCACCAACCACTCACAACCGCCAACCGGGACCCATAGTCTGCCAGAGACCACATCCTCAAAGCACGATCTCAACCGAGGACACGATTGGGAACACAAGTCAGACACCAAGCCACCGACTCTAACCAACACGTCCTCGACCACCGTCAGGCGACATCCTCAACAACCTCATCCAGGTCCAACACCTGACATCGGACACGGCTTCCAACACAGGAACAGGGTACTCATGCGGCACACTAGCCAGCACATTCCCCAACACTCCACCCGCCAGTGCCATGAACCACGACTTCTCGGGCAACGGCACGGCAACAACACGTTTCACACCGAGGAACCAATCCTCCGATGCTCAACGCAAACTCAGGAATCCGCCCGTAGCAACCAACGCTACGATCCTGAACCAGTGGGTTACAAGCCCACCACGCTCCCGATGCGCACTCAGATTCGCGCGCACAGCCGAGAAAGCAAACACCGCCCAACCAGCACTCGTCCTTCCGGAACAGCGCCAGCACCCGCACACGACAAGGGAATGGGCACGACTTCTCACAGGCAACCGCCTTGCCAAACAAGGAACGCGTCTCGCACAGACTTCATGGCATACAAGGCCAACCAATCCGAACACACAATGCAAGACGACAAACCTTAGCCCAACACAATCTCTCCAACCAAGGGGAGACCAAACGCACTTCCGACCAACGGAAGGACTCCACGCTCGACCTGACCTCAAACCTCGCGCACGCTGGAAACAGCACCATCCAGCACCAAGGAAAACCATCGCTTCCATCAGGTCAGCGCCTCCGACACACTCGACGAGTGTCACATTGGACCAAAATCACAGCATCTCTCGATGCATCACCGCTGCAATTCCTCGAACTGCAACACGGCATGCAAAGAGCCGCAACACGAGCCGCAACGACAACCGCCGACGCTGATCCTCGAGTCCCGAACTCGCCGCGGAGCCTTCACATCTCAAGCCAACTCCAGAGCGAACACACCCCATTCGCACACAAGAGCGCAGGAGCAAGACTTACTGGGACACCACAGCCCAATCCTGCCTCGAAATCCGTAAAACAATCGGAACCGACACGTCATTTCTGACGCCACAGAGCACGACAGGACATCAGGCTCGACGAAACGGCAGCTCACCGGGAAGATCCTCCACTCACCCGAGCACACTTCTCAATCAGAACGCCTCAGGAGCTGGACAAACCTCGAGCTGGAGTGGCCAAAACCGACAGCAGCTCCCTCGAAGCACGCTCACGGCCACTTAACCACGAACAGTCCGTACCAGCCACCTGACCATGCCATAGATTCCTCGAACGCAACACCGCGAGCTCACACCTGCCAGCAACCTCTGCCCAACGCAGCACAACCAGGGCCACCACCGATGAGGGAGAAGGCCCTCGACCTCGATCCTTAGACCCCATGCTGGCATGAAAACCGCGGACAACAACCACCTTCTTAGCGCTGCACAGCGCACACAAACTCTCAAGCGAGAAACAAAGCGGAAAACAAGCACAAAACCCTATGCCAGCTGCCGACTGTACTGGACCTTACGGACTCTGATCACTGCAATATCTCGAATTCCTATGTACGTCCACAACCACCGCTCTGATACCAGCTGTAGCGACCTGAGAATCTGATTACCGGGAAGGCCCGATAACCCGAGACTCGCACCGCCGCCCACGAGCCGGGAGGGCTCGGAAGGGCTAAAAGGAGTGTGGAGGCACAAAGAAATAGGAAATAAGGCAGGACAAAACAACAATTAACAGAAATAAATAAACAACTACAACAGAGTCCAGTCCAACAGAAAGTACAGTCTAAAGCAGTAAAGCGTACCACGTGCCAAGTGAACACTCGGCCCGGCAAGCTGGCAACTGAGAACCTCCGCTCCGCACCCTCGAACCTCGAGGAAGAATCGCTACACCTGAAAAGCAGGGAATGAGTCTCCAAAACAGAGACTCAGCAGGGATCCCGCGGAACCCCAACCGGAAATAACGGCGGTAGCGGAAAGGAGAGCTACAACTACAGCAGGAACAGCAAACCGGTGGTCGGTCAAAAACTCGGCACTACAGCTACTCCTACTGCCAGAAGGCAGACCTCGATCACGCAGTCGAAGCTACCAAACCACGCTAGTACCACCTACCGAAGTAAGAACACACGGCAACCACGCCGTAGAGGCCTGTCCCCCGGACAGCCAACCTGGACACGCTGTCCAAGGTGCAACCCCGACCGTCCGATCGCGGGTACCGCACAACAAGACCCAACCTCGGTAAAGCCACTAGCACTAATCTCATGACG
Organism: Amorphophallus konjac; assembly: GCA_022559845.1. Classification (NCBI taxonomy): domain Eukaryota; kingdom Viridiplantae; phylum Streptophyta; class Magnoliopsida; order Alismatales; family Araceae; genus Amorphophallus; species Amorphophallus konjac. The sequence goes on from CM040121.1 coordinate 19,364,302, forward strand.
CGAAAACCCACACGCGTCACGGCGAACCAACCGAAACTCAACGGTCAACACGACCGAAACCCGAAGGTCAAAGACAGAGATACTGACAGTCTGTCACTCCGTACTCGACAGGAGTACCACCCACTAGAAGCACAGCCGGTAGCGTCCCCTGACGTCTTACACCGCACCGCAGGTGAACCGCCTGACGTGGTAGGTCCTACCCGAGGCGCGAACAACATACAAGTAACCACAAACAAGTGACTAGCTGGGGTCACGCCCGTCGACGTGCGTCCACTATCCCCAACCACGTGTGCACACACAGACCGTGCGTCCCTGGTCTGGCCCTCTGACAGGTTTTCTCCTCAGCCGGACTCTGGCTGCAAGACGTGGGGCCCGACGGCAACCGGTCCACAAACCGCCTCTAAGGGTGAGCCCGTACACCACTCCCTGGTGCGACCTGTACCGCGTACTGGTAGGCTACGACTAGTGGAGGGTCACTGAAGGAGTAGACTCTCAACTCAACGGAAAACAACGTCTGAATCCGACGACGTACGGGGACAACCTCGCGTACCGGCCCCGTCGCACGGTGACCACAGTCGGAGAAGAAACATGACTCGCAGTCCACGTCTACGCACGCACCGTGCGCGAGAGTCGAGAAAACTCGAGTGGCACTTAAGCCACTGGACTCTGGACAGTCCTCTAGACACACTACACCCAACGGTCCTTGAGTCACAAGACTCGGGGTCAAGACCGTTGTACACAACAGCACAAGGCCGTCAATCTAGTCCAATCTCTAGGTCTAAAACCACGGTAGCACAAGTACCGAGACAACTCACGAGTCGCCAAGACCACTCCCTCGGGAAGGGAACGCAAGGGACCAAGGCCACCCACACGGGCCACACGGAAAACACAGAAGCACGATTCCCAAGGTAGCACACAAGCCGCCACGATGATTTCCCATCTTGAAGCAAGCGGGAAACCTCCAGCCCCAGGCCGGACAACTGGACTCACAGTCTAAGGCCAAACACATGGCCCACACGGGAATCGCCTTCCAAAGGAACCCACGATATGCGGGGGAGACCCCACCGCACACACACCGACACACGGTGACTTGTTCAAGCGTAACACAAGAGCCCGGAACACGTGGGGTCACTCGGACCCACCACACCTACGGGCACGCTAATCGAGGTAACACGGTCCCTCCTGACACCCCAAAAAAATACAGACACAGAACCCATGGGGTGTCCGGGATACTCATAAGGCCGTAGGTCGACCACTGGGTCCCAACCGGGTCGACCGGAGACCAACACAATGCGAACGGACGTTAAAAGGTCACCCGGACCCTTAAGCGCACGGGCACGCAAAACGAGGTAAGCAGAACCTCCAGACACCCCAAAACACGGTCACGGAACTCCACTGGGTGTCCAAGACACACACGGCCCACGAGGAGCACGATCAGCCGCAGACCACCCGCCCCGGGCAGCCCGGCTGGTCCCTCCAAGAACGCGCTGTAGGTCCATAGCGCGTTCAAGCAGAACGCGCTATGCACCTATAGCGCGACACGACAGATCGCGCTATAGCCCTATAGCACGACTGCACAGATCACGCTAGGATCACCTAGCGTGACAAGGCAGAACGCGCTAGGGACCCCTAGCGCGACAGGGCAGAACGCGCTAGGACCCCATAGCGCAACAAGAACCGCCTTACTGCTCATCTTCTCCGATGAACACGCCCTATCGGGGCAGTGCGACCTTCAAGAACGCGCTACTGGAGTATAGCGCGTTCTCAGTCCGCGCCCGAAAACGGTAGAAACCGCGGGAAAAGCCATGCCACGCCCCGCTCACCCCCAGGTGAAGGGGAAACAAAAGGGAAAACCTTCCCCAAGCCCCTAGGCATGCATCTAAACCCCTGGATCGCCCAAAAACACCATAGAACGGGAGATCCGGCTCACACCCCAAAAACACACATTTTGCCCAAAACGTCCCGTTTAGCCCGCTCGGCTCACCACGGCCTACGAAACTCGCGGGAAAGGAAGTACACGGGCTGAGGGTCCATCACCCTACCTCCACCGAAGATTTCGCGCACCGTGGACGCCGATCCACGAAGAAAACGCCGTTGAAGCCTCGCCGTTCCACGAACTCACGGCCGAGCTTCCACGCGCCTCCACCGCCTCGATCCTCATCCATCCTCGCCCGTGCCTCGCCCGCGCCGTCCCCGCCTCGCCCATGCTCCGCCCCGTCGGCCGCCGGAGAGAGAGGGAGAGAGGAGAGAGCGTGAGAAGAGAGAGGGAGAGAAATGAGAAATGAGAGGGGGAGAGAGAGAAAAAGCTATTTATAGGAAAATCTGGAAAATCAAAAAAATCCAGAAAAATAGAAAATTACACCCTCGCGATCCTCGGAGCGCACCGATCGCAACGATATCACTCGCGCCCAGGTGAACGGTCCGGTTCACCCGCAACGAGGTTCCGAAGGGAAAGCCGAAACCCATGCCGGGAATCAGAAAACACACGAGGAAAAAGCCGCGGAACGCCTCCGGGCCTCCGAAACGACTCCGGATCGCGCCGATCCGAACACGAAAGATGTCCGAAACGAAATTTCGGACACAACGGAGTCAGACACTCCGAGAAACCAGATCCGGGACCCACGAACGAGGATCCGAAAAACTCGGGGCATTACATCCCCCGCAACGCGAGGGACGTGGAGGCATCCACCCGGGACGAACCTTGAAGTGGAGAGACGGCCGGGAAAGGTGAACGGCGGCGCATCCCTCGGCTTCCTCGCGGTCGAAATAGGAGCTTTCGGCACGTTTAAGGTAGGGGGATCGTAGTCCTAGCTCGTAAACTGTTCTAATAGCATGTCCATCGTTGCTGGGTTCATGGATTAATAATAACATGTCCATTGTCTTTATGTTTTAATAGCATGCCCATCGTCGCTGAGTTCATAGATTATAAATTGTTATATTGAGATGATGGATTGGCAGAGAACAGGTTAAGAATGGTTTGGCAGGGAACATGTTAAAAATAGTAACTCCCGTCGATTTGAATCGACCGGGAATGGATCCAGTTCTCCGGTAAGGACTATGTTCAATTTATTTTAGATTTTATAACGGTCCGCCATAACCTATTTATTGACCCGAGCGGCTGACATCTCGGATGCGTAAATAAATTAAGTTGGAATGATTGCTATTTTAGCATGTTCAAATTATTCAAACATTAAATTATTGAATAATGGCCATCTTAGCATATTCAGTTAATTATGCATTTAATCTTACTTAATTACCATATTTAATTCTTATCAGAAATTATGGCATATTTTTAGATCCCAATAGAATTATATTCTCTTTCCTAGTGATGGAACCACCAGTCGTAGCCCGACGACTTTTAGTGTTGATCCCACCCGGGAGAGGTGGCGGGATATCCTAGTTGACGGTTTTTAAGCTAGTTCCGTGGGCCCCGGTCCAACCGTAGCGTCCTACGGAGGGGAATATTAGCTAGAGGCCTGGCTCTAGGCACGAGTCAGTGTGTGCACACGTGGTCAGAGACTTGGACTGACACTGACGAGTGTTGCTCTGACTAGTTACTTATTTTGGTACTGTTACGCGTCTCGCTTGCTATGATCAGGCTTGCGTAGATGCTTGTGATGCAGTGTAAGCCGTCAGTGGACGTATCTGGTTTCTTCTTCTGGTGGAGCTCCTCTCCTTCTCACTCTTGTCACTTGGAAATGATTGAGTTATTGTCTATTGGTAGATTTCAAGTACTCGCATTTGAATTAAATTGGCATATTAGTTAGCTGTTCATAAACTATTTAGTTAGTTTTGCAGCTTTATGGATTGTCATTTATTTATGCTAATGCATGCTTTACTGCCTTCCTTTAGTTAGTTGCGAGTTAGGGATTTCTGTGAACCCTACTGAATCTCTGCTGTGAGACTCACCTCTTCCTTTTTCAGGTGAGGCGGAACATCCGGCAGCAAGATTCTCTCGTGTTTTTGGCGAAAAACCTTAGAGCCAGCAGTGGTCGGTCAGCGGTCAGTCTGTCCTTTTTCTTCTTTTGACCGGGCTACGTTCCGTGTAGTTATTTATTTTTGGACTATTGTACAGTGTGGGACTTGTGATATACGAATCTGGACTACTTGTATAAATATATCACTCTGATATATATATAGTTACTTCCGTTTAAAGTTCAAGTGAATGCTTTAATTAATATTGCGCGTATAATTTCTATTCGTTATGCATTCCCTCAACAAACATTCACTAACCCTTACGGGGTCTCATCAGCCTCTTAAGTGGCTTCCCCGAGTTCCTGGTATCTGTAAGTCGATGATATCGGGTTATCGATATCCGTATCTCTTGGGTCGTCACAGTCGGAGAGGGAACCCCTCTCTCTCGACGTCAACAACCCCCCACCCCGCAGAGACGCAAAGAAGAGAGAGAGAGAAAATAGGAGGGTAAAATGAAAATTTTAAAAAATAATAAGATAGTGGAAGGAATATTCTGTAAAAATATTCTTCTTTTTGGGCGGCAGATAATCAGAGGGGTTTTTTCCAAGGGTTTAAAATTTTTGAGATTTTTTAGCTAAATAGTATATTATGGGGATTTTTTTAATTTTGAAAAAAAAATAGGAGTTTAAAATCAAAAATCATACAAATAAAATCAAGATGATGAATCACCATGTAAGTAGACCTGTTTGCAAATATATCGCTTACAGTGGCGACTCAAATAGTTTGCAAGTGTAAAGGACCATATTCAAAAAATGTTCCATTTTTCCTTTTTCCCCGGGCATCGGTATCATTCGGTTCCCTCCCTCTCAGTCTTGAGAGAGAGAGAGAGAGAGCACGCGCGCGCGCAGAGGTGAGCCAGAGCAGCGAGCAATGGTGTGGCCGGCTGGCGGAAGCGGCAGGAGGGGCGAGCAGCAGCAGCTTCTCACGCTGATCCGCAGTTTCGCCACCGAGAAATCACAAGGAGGTGAAGCAAAAACCCTCCAATCATATTCCCTCTCGCCCTTCTAGAGATCTCTCTCGAGACTCGTTCGCCGTCCCGATCTCATGCTTCATCTGCTCCTTGACTACTCTGTTTCTCGGCAGAGAGGAGGGTCTCCGATCTGAAGAAGCTGTTGATCGGCCTCCAGGAGGAGTTGGAGGCGGCGAATGCTGGCCTGGAAGGCGCCAAGCAGCTCAAGGAAGGGGCTGAGCATGGACTCAGGGGCTCCGAGGTCGAGCTCTCCATGGTTGATGCTTCCGTACTTGCTCTGGAGGTCTTCCGCTCTCCTCCCATGCCTTTCTATATCATTTGTTTTTTTCCCACGGATACCTTTTGTTTCTGCTATGTTTTGCCTGCTTCGTTCTTCACGGTAGAGCTCGCCGGGTTTGCTTGCAGACGAGGACCCGTCTTATTCAGGAGGAGGTATCGAAGGCTACTTCCCGACTGGCCGTCCTGAAGGTCTGTTCCTCTCCGACCGATTGCGTGTGTATCGGACTTGTCGTTGAATCCTGAAACTCTTCTCTTCATTTCATGTCGGTGCTGATCGCATTGCTTCATGCCGAAGAACGAGGAGGGGACTCTCCGGTTAGTGCATCAAGCGATCTGGCTACTGCTCCCGCTTTATGGTTCATCTGGATTTGTTAGAGTGGAGATCGCGTCTGCTTTGTGAAAGAAAATGAAAGCTCTGTTGCTGTGTCTTTCTCCTAACGCAGGGATGACTTCATCGCTGAAATGTACGAGCTCAACAAGAAGATAAGGTCGCATTTGCATTGGCCCCTTCACAATTTTTCTTAGATCCAATACTTGTTACTTTTCTGATGATTTTACATGTTTGAGCTTGTTTCATCTTAATCAGTACCTTATTTCTCCAGGGATTTTCATGAGACAGAAGTCGTCTCTCTCAAGAAAACAGGCCATGCCGGATTCCTGTTAGATGATTGTAAGTAGATGCAATTTCATACAGAGGCATTTTCCCTTGGGCTTTAATGTCGGTACTAATATGCCTAGTCCTTTTGCATGGGTCTGTTTGTAGGTAACCCTTACGGATGTTTCTTCTGTAAAGTTATGAGAGAGAATCAACAGTTGTGCTCTTCTTTTATATGTTTGTTTTAATCCGCTTTTTGCTAATGAACAGGTTGGCGAAGGTTGACTGGAAACCTACATGCCTTATCTTTTGATTTGATGATGCTTAATAACTTTATCTTTTCAGAATCATTTACATGAACATAGAAGTGGTCCAACATCTAAGGGATGGATTCTAAAATTCTAGAACCACGGTTCCTCCACTATCTGACACATTTGCAAGATGACACTGCCTTCCAACTTGAGGTTTTCAAAATTTTGATTGAACAATCTTTGGTCCTCTGTCCACACAGGAGTCCACTGATTTTCGATGGAAGGACACAGTTTGTTAAAGTAGCAGTCTCATTTGTTACTTTTCCTGAGTAAATTATGACAGCGGTTTCTCTTCCAATCTTCTTTGCTTAACAACATTAAGACTGTAATACAAATTGTCAAAGCAGACATGCCAAAGAAGGATGAGAAAGCTACCGCTCAGGATATGCTGAAAGAAGTTGAGGACAAGATATCAGATACCAATGTTCAATTGCATACACTGGAACAGACGTACCAAGAAGAACTCCGTGAGCATGATGAGGTATAGAGACAGCGTTTATTGCTCTCAAATTCTGGGTGTGTTTTTGAATGTACAATTTGATTTTCTTAGCATATGGTACCATAGCTGGATTCTGCCTGACAGCTATTTTCTTAGCTTATGGAACCATAGTCCCATTGCACCTATAACCTTGATCTATTGATAGTTATTTTCATTTATACTATTCTCTGTTCTTTTTTAAATAATAGGATAAGATTATGATGATAATGACGATTGTTCTCTGTTCTTTTACATATAATATTCTTGAAATACAAAGGGCATGTTGGTTTAGTTAGATATCTTGTCATGGGACCGCATTTTGGAATTCAAGAATGTGGGAGAGTCTATCATAAGTTTTATAAGCACACCATTTTGAGGATTGCAGGCGAGTCTCAATGTGTTTGGAGCACTTGGCTACATGGTTTGCCGCACTGTACCATACCGGTCTGACTCAGGTTATCCATACTGTACCATGGGGAATCTAGTACATTATATAGTAATGAGCCAGTCCGAGTCATTTTGTACAAAAAAGAAACAAAACAAAAAGGGGATCAATTGGGCGACTTGGCCTGGGTCAAATCTAACCGTACCATATCAAGATGGATCCAGATCGGTCTGTCCCACTAGTACGGCTAACCTTGCTTGGCTGACGGTAACAGACAGTTCACTACCCTTCCACATGTCACCAACAAAGAAAAAAGAGAGGAAAGAGGACAAGAAAAAGGAGCAAGGGATTGAGATCCTACCCACCCTCACCTGAGCAGGAGGGTGCGCGCTTCACTGCAACACAACCACCACGCCCGGTCCCCCAACCCCACGACCCCAAGCCTCAGTGAGCTTATAGTTGAAAAATAACGTGTTGTTTCGTGCTTTCCGTAGTTCCTTATTTCTCATAACAAGAAATGTCTTATTTAGGTGTCATTTGGAATCATTACCTACTCTATCAGATTTTCATGTATAAGTGGCTGCATAAACAGATTCTCTGACGTTCTGTTTTCTGTGTGATGGGGGTACTCGAAAGTACAGCTACAGCTGCTGTTCATTTTTGAATTTGTGGAGGCCCTCAGAATTGGCGGAATCTGGGAATGACTTCGTTCTCCACAGGTCTCGCACACAATATTGGGACTAGATATCCTGTGTCCAGAGTTCCCAACGGCAGTTAACATATCATTTGTCATAGATTTTGCCAGATAACTGGAGTATATTAAGATGTCAACATGAATTGTATGACAAAAGCACATAGTGCACAAATTTCCTGCATCTGATATCTCTCAAAATATGTGTGAACCTGTAGAATAAAATTGAAAGTAGATGAAAACTAAATTATTGTGGAAAACAGCAACTCTAGGGATAGAAGAAGATAGAAATTAAGCGGCGTTTGGGGGTGTTTTCTGTTATAACTGATATTGGCAGATAAACACGCTTCTCTAGAATATTTAAGGCTCTTGTTACTGACTTCTTGTATTAGTTTAAATGTATGATGCCGGAGGCTGTCCTGCAGATCATGCAAACGCTAACCGATATGGAGAAGAGAGCATTCCTTGGTGAGGCCATTATTGAAGAAAACAAACAGTTACAGGAGCTTGCTAGATATCCTTACAAAACTGCAATACGTACATCTGGCACTCATGTGTTGATCGCCCATTCTATAGTTTATATGTTATTTACGGAGAATTGCAATTGTTAGTTCTTGTACATCCGACTCCTGCAGTCATTTTCCTTAGCTAGCAACAGACAGACTGCCGAATCAGAAAAGGTGTATGCAACTCTCGGAGTAGAGATACAGAAGAGATTTATATGCCCCAGTTGCCAAGCCAACAACATGGGAGTCTTGGGAGGGACTCTACCTGTTGGAGGGGAAGATTGATAAATCATAAATGTACAGGCTCTATATAATGCCACTTTAGGATAACATGCCCCGGAGTGTCTTTTAGCACGATCCTGCGATATTCATGGCCATCTGTTTTCTGTTGCCCTTCACCTCTATTCGGTCATACCATGGAAAAGTTCAGTGTCTCCCAGCAGACCGGAACTTTGTCTTCGATCAAAAGGATGCTCGAACAATAGCTTATTTGGTATTTTGATATGACATTACCAAATATGAATATGATTTAATTATTTCGTACATTATTGAACCAGTAAGTTAAAACTAAACGGCTGTAAATTGTTGAAACACATAATGGATTCCATGCCGAATTTTTTGATGCCCGTGACTTTATCGACCAAAATAATGAACAATGACATTAAACATATAGCTTAAAGTCTGTTGGATTTTTAAAGGTTAGGAACGGTGATTTTCTGTACAAACTTTAGATCATCTATGCTTAGTATTGTGCAGTATCATCGGGGGAGGACTGGAGAGGAAGTAAGGGAGATCATCCATATCCTCTGACCAATGCGCCAAACACCCAAACCTCATGTCCCTATATTAGATAAAGGGTGGAGCATAGCTGTGTATATTTGGGGACGAAGGTGACCTCATCCAAGGAAGAGTGAAACTGAGACCGCTTATAACACATATTATCTCTAATTCCATCTTTACAAGATATCTAATTGAGATACCGTTCCACACATCTACCGTCCCGAACATAGCTTTCTTAAAGAGATTCTTAAATTTCAATCCCTATAGACTATCATATGTAGGGATTACTCTCTCGAATCTTGAAACATACTTGTGACCAGGGTTTGCCGTCTCACCCCTATCCGCACGACCCAACCCGACTCGACTCAGGCAGGCGCCGGGTCACACGGGCTGTGGGTCGTCGTCGGGACGCACTGAACCGCATGGTCCCGGAGCAGACCGGAGCGGGTCGAGGTGTGGTACGTGCGGGACGGCGCGAACGTGTCGGGCCGCCCATTTAGCGGGCCGGGGTGTGGGCGTCTGTGGCATCCGCAGCGGGCTGAAGGCGGTGGTCGGCGGGTGTGGGCGGTGCAGAGCGGCGGCGGACGGCGGCGATGACCGGCGATCAGAGGTAGGTGCCCTAAAATTTTTTTTTTGAATTAATTGGGGAGGGAGAGGGGGCTGGATCTGGCCGGAGGGGGGCGTCCATCGCCGGTGGGGGGGCTGGATCGCCCCTGCCACCGGGGGGGTGTTGGGGGGGGGGGGGGGACGTCTCCACCACCGCCGGTGGGGGGGCGGGGAGGAGGATGAGGGGTGGAGGGGGGGGCGTCTGCCACCGGGGGGGATGGGGGGCTCGGCCATGCCCGGTGAGGGTGGGGGTGGGGGGAATAAAATAAAAAATATTTTTTTAATTTATTCTTAATCTAAAAAATGTAGAAAATTTTTTATTAGATTATTCAATATTATTTTTAATATATTATTTAATTCATGTTATATAAATAATATAATTTATGTTGTAGAAATATCATTTTTATGATGTATTATTTAATTCATTTTGTAGAAATAATATAAATAATATTTAACTCATGTTGTAGAAATAAATTTATTTTTTGATGTGTTATTTAATTCATGTTTAAATATTAGATTTAATTGAGATGTATTAAATTTTAAATTTAGTTTTGCATGTTGTAGAAATATTGATATTAATATCATTATTAGTTGTAGATGTAAAATATTTTTAAATGCATAATGTATATTAGTTAATTTAATTGTATAATGTAATTTAAGTAGACATATTTTTAATGTAAGTATAATTTTAGTGTTGAATATTTTATAAATAATTTTAAAGTTAATTTATATGTATAATGTAAATTACTTAGAGATGTTTATAATTTATATGTATAATGTAATTTAATTAGAGATGTAATTTTAAATATATAATTAGTGATAAATAATTTTAAAGTTAATGTATATGTATTAATTATAAATATTAACGTTATATGTATGTTTTAGAAATAATGATATTATTTAGAACTAAATTATATTAAGATGTATGAAATATTGAATTTAGTCTTGCATGGTAGTCAAATAATGAAATTATTTTCATTGTTAGTTGTAGATGGGAAATAATATATTTTTATAATTTGTATTTCTTAATTTTAGGAGATAGCACTCTATGGCTCCTAAGGAACGAACAAATGATATTGGGTGGTCACACGGAATTTTGTTGGATGGCAACCGTATGTGTTGGCGTTGTAACTATTGTAAAACAGAACACCGGGGAGGAGGGGTGTCTCGGTTGAAGAAGCATTTGGCAGGAGGAGCCGGGGCAGGATACTCTGAGGTTGCTGGGTGTACCCATGTGCTTAGAGATGTGAAACTTGCAATGACTAGGCACCTGCGGGAGAAGAGAGCTGAGATGCAAGAAAAGGAAAAAAAGAAGAAAATGGATCAAGCGGCAGTGAGGGGAATAGCAAGCGGTAGCAACGAGGAGGAATGTGCATGGACACCCAGTGACGAAGACGAACAAGCACGTACTGAGCAGGCTAATGTGTATGTCACTGTGAACGATCCATACGAAGCCAAGTTTCATGAGGCAGTACGTCAGAGCAGGGAAGAGTCAAGACATCCCGAGGAGACGAGAGTCCGTAGTCACTAGGCGGCAAGGACCGGGGCATCAGGGAGTGGTGGTTCATCTACGACTCGACAATCACGAGGTATAAGGAGTTTATTGACTGGTGACTCGGGGACACAAAGAAAAAGGACACAATCGATCAACATTGAAGATGTGGAGCCCGGTGCACTATCCCGAGAGCATGGCAAGCAAACGAGGATGGACGATGCATATGGCCAGAAGGACCTAAATAGAAACTTGGTCAGGCTGTTGCAAAATGGTGGCACCACGCGGGTCTGCCTTTCAATGCAGCCAATAGCCCTTACTACAAGTCAATGTTTCAGGAAGCACAGGTCCTTGGGCTACACGTGCAGTCACCTATAGCGAGAGAATTGGCTGGCGTATATCTTGATGAACAAGTTGTTGAGATCAAGAGTTACATTGACTCATTCAAGCAGAAATGGATAAAGTACGGAGTCACACTGATGTATGATGGATGGTCAGGTACTACAAAATCTATTCTGATCAACTTCCTTGTTTATTGTGACAGACAGGTATTCTTTCACAAATCAGTGGATGCGTCTGGTCAAATTTACAGTCACCAATATATTTTGTCATTGATGGAGCAAGTGGTGACTGAGATTGGGGAGGAGTACATTGTGCAAGTGGTGACTGACAATGGGTTGAACTATAAGAAGGCTGGGGAGGAGCTAATGAAGAAAAAACGGTACATTTTCTGGACCCCATATGCAGCACATTGTATAGATCTGATGCTGAAGGAGATTGGACAGCTTCGTATGGTCAAATCTGTGGTCGAGGTGGCACAAAAAATCACGAAATATATCTACAACCACACACTTGTATTGGCATGGATGAGGGAGCATTGTGGCGGCGAACTGTTGAGGCCTGGCATCACACGATTTGCCACCAACTACATCGCATTGCAGAGCCTACTGAAGCACAATGATGGGTTGAAGCAAATGTTTAGATGTGAGACCTGGCTGAGTTCCTCTTTTGCTGCTTCACGTGAAGGGGCGGAGGTTGAGGGGATTGTCAACACCTCGAATTTTTGGGATAGAGTGAAGGTATTAGTGTCATTGATAGAGCCACTGCATGAGGTACTGCGATGTGTGGATGGGGATAGAGTACCAACCATGTGGTTGGTGTACAGCAAAATAGAAGCTGCCAAGCGAAAGATCCTTACAACATCCAAAAAATATGGACCCACCATTCTAGAGATTATGGAGGATAGATGGGACAGACAAATGAGCCGCGATCTTCACATGGCAGGTAAACACTTACATTCTCGTCCAATCAATGAGCTGTGATTTTCAATTGATACTAATATGTAATTCATTGTCTTACGATTGTAGCGTACTATCTACATCTGGCCTTCCAATATGCTCGGGGTCTTGCTTATGACGATACGTTGATAGAATCGGTCAACATTGTGGTAGACCGATTGTCTTTCACCCCAACAGATACTGCTGATGTGTTGAATGAGGTATACTTGGATATTTTAGTATTGAGAATATGAAATGAAATATACACTTAATATTTTTTGATAATGCAGATGAAAACATTTAGAGAGGCAATTGGTTCATTTGCGACACCTAATGCCATGGCCAGTCGTGACAGACTCGACCCAGGTAATGTGTCTTCACAATGTACCTTCTATATCTCGAGAAGTAATTTTTACATCTAATTATTATATTGTACGTGATCTGTCTTAAACACAGCTGAGTGGTGGCTAAATTACGGCACAAGTGCACCCGTATTAAGGAAGATCGCAATGAGAGTTATATCGCAAACGGGACGTGATGATGAAGTTAATTTAGATGAAGATCTCGTCATTGGGGGTGGAGACATATCGTATGCGTACGATGATACAGCATGGGAGCGATTGATGCAACCTCCGTCAATTGAGCGTCAAGAGCCACCTCAGGTGAATTAATACATTAAAATCGAATCGCAAATTTCATTAGATAGCGTAGTCATATATTGATATATGATGATGTAAGAAATATATTACAGGTCGGTCTGACAAATGACAACATTGCGGGAGAACAGTGATCCCGAGTTGCTGCACCGCGACATTCAATATCTGTAGAACCAAGAAGGTTATCCACTTCAAGAGAGGCTAGGGGGAGTTCCTCATTTAGAGAGGTGAAATTATATTGTCATTTCTACATTTGTCCTGTTGTATTTCATTAGTAATTGAATATATTATTCTTTCAATTGTGTAGTCTTCGGTAGCATCGAAACAACCATCTCAGTCTGCTGCGCCACGACGCTCAACATCTAAGGCACCCAATCAGTCATCTCAGGTATACGTACAGACTTACACAATAGAAAGTAAGTTGAAAAATTATCTAAGTAGGCTTCTGCTTCTCAGGCATCTAGAGGGACACAACATGCAGCAGGTAAGCCGCCCCCTGCTCCACAGAAGAAAAAATCATTATGGACCACATTATTCACCAGCAAGAAGGACAAGGGACCACCATTAAATCCGATAGATATTGCAGACATGGAGACATTAGATCCCAATGCAGATGACGACACTCCCGAGCCCTCTTGTAAAGACCCGAGAATCCGATTACCGGGAAGGCCCGATAACCCGAGACTCGCACCGCCACCCACGAGCCCGAAGACTCGGAAGGGTTAAAGGGATGGTGTGGAGACTACACAAGTATCACAAATAATTGTAGAAATTAAACAGTTATAAGATTAAGCAGGAAATAAATTAACATTTTACATGGTCCACAATAAAGAACAACAATAGCAACAGTAGTCCACGACTAGTACAGTGACAGAAAGAAAAGTACAGCTACACGGGGCATCCCCCGGCTCTGACCTCTGGCACTACCTCTGGGCACCCACACCACGCTGCGCTCCTGACGCGCTCCCCGAAGGTGGCGTCTCACCTGAAACACGGTGAAAACACGCAGGGAATGAGTCTCAGAACAAGACTCAGTAGGGATCACTCGAACCCTATCTCGTAAAACGAGAAACCACTACTCTAGCGGTAGGAAAGTACCTCGGAAAGGAAAGCCATCTACTCTACAGAACTAGACCCTACGGCACGCAAACTGACACGCGTGCCACGGTACGAAAAGACCGAAACTCAACGGTCGAACTGCCAAAACCCGAAGGTCAGAAACACACGACTGACAGTCTGTCACTCCGTACTCGACAGGAGTACCACCCACTAGAAGCACAGCCGGCAGCGTCCCCTGACGTCTTACACCGCGCCGCAGGTGAGCCGCCTGACGTGGTAGGTCCTACCCGAGGCGCAAACACCGTACAAGTAACCACAACAAGTGACTAGCTGGGGTCACGCCCGTCGACGTGGGTCCAACCGCCCCCAATCACGTGTGCACACACAGACCACGCGTCCTAGGTCTGGCCCTCTGACCGGTTTTCCCCCGCAGCCGGACTCTGGCTAAGACGAGGAGCCTACGGTAACCGGTCCACAAACCGTCTCGAAAGGTGGGTGCCCGTACACCACTCCCAGGTGAGACCATCACCTCGTACTGGTGGGCTACGACTAGTGGAGGGTCACTGAAGGAGTAGACTCTCGAGTCACGAAAAATAACGATGCAACCACAGGTACGAGGAACGCTCCTTGTACCAACACCGACGCACGGTGACACAAGCCGAAGTCACCACCTCCCGGGACCCCACGGCACCCCCACGTGTAGCCCCCGCATGATGCCCCGCATCAGTCGGACTACGGGTCAGCACAGGGATCGAGACTAGCTCGTCCGAGACTCAATTCGGTGAAGAAGGAGAGTCGCGGTCACCGGAGGACCGCCTCCTGTGGTAGCGGTCGACCCAGGACCGCTATCACCTGGTCACGGTCGGCCTGGGACCGCGACCACCCTGGTACGCGAAAACGTGAAAGCGGTCGCGTGAAGACCGCCTTCACCTGGTAGCGGTCTCCTGGAGACCGCGACCAGACTCCAACGGTCAAAAACCATCTCGAAGACCGTGCCAGACCCCGGGCTGGAAGCGGTCGCCCCCTGACCGCTACCAGCAGTCGCGGTCAGTCGCGAGACCGCGACCGCCTGCCGACAGCACAAGCCCCAACGCTCGAAACCTTGATGAAGGCGGTCCCCACCTGACCGCTACCTGATGAAGGCGGTTACTGGTGGACCGCTATCATCCCGGAAAACCGAGAACGGCCGGGAACGGCTAAAAACACCATTCCACGCCCCCATACCTCCACCGGAGAGGGGGAAATCAAAGGGGAAGACCCCTGGGGACCGCTAGCATGATTCTAGGCCATCAAAACAAGAATCCATGCATCGAATCCATAGATCGGGCGACTCTCCCCAAAACATGGAAAAACCCCAAGCATGCTCAAATAAGCCCCTCTCGGCCTCCCCTCGGCCTATAAATCACGGAAAAGATCGGCTAGAGGCTAAGGAACGTCACCCTACCTCAATGGAGCGAATGCTCCGCCCAATCACCCACGAATCGATAAGAACGCTTGAAGCTTCACGAACTCCTCACGCTTCACACGCTTGCCACACGCCCACACGATCGCCTCGCCGTCGCCCACGCGTCCGCACCTTCACCCTGCCCCCGTCAACAGTCGGGGAGGGGTCCGCCGCGCCCGAATGGGAGAGAGGGAGAGAGGGGAGGGCGGCCACGGTTGGGGAAGGAAGGAGGAAGAAGAAGAAGAAAGAGAAAGGAGAAAAGAAAAAGAAAAAGAAATGGGTTTATATAGAAAATCCGATTTTTTGGAAAAATACCAAAAATTAGAAAAATACATTTCCGGAATCCTCGGAACGCACCGATCGCAACGGTACCACTCGTGCCTGGGGGAACCGCCCGGTTCGCCCGCAGCGAGCTTCCGAAGAAAAAGCCGAAACCCACACCGGGAATCAGAAAACACGCGCGGAAAAGCCGCGGAACGCCTCCGGGCCTCCGAAACAACTCCGGATCGCGCCGGTCTGAACACGAAAGATGTCCGAAACGGAATTTCGGACACAACGTAGTCGGACACTCCGAAAACCAGATCCGGAACCCACGAAGAAGGATCCGAAAGGTCCGGGATATTACAGCCCTCCCCCCTTAAGGAATTTCATCCTCGAAATTGAGAACAACCTAAGGGGAAAGAAAAGAGGGAGACTCACTCGAACAGGTACGGGAACTGCTGACGCATCTCGTCCTCAAGTTCCCACGAAGCCTCACCACCAGAGTGTCGTTGCCACACGATCTTTACCAAGGGAATGACCTTGTTCCGCAGGCGCTGCTCTTGCCTATCCTCCACGCGGATCGGAAACTCTGGGAGAGAAAGATCTGGAGTCACCTCAGGCCAAACGGAAAACTCGAGCACATGAGAGTCATCGGGCATATACTTCTGCAACATCGAGACGTGGAACACGTCATGCACCGACGCCAACTCAGAGGGTAACTGCAACCGGTAAGCAACCTCACCGATGCGCTCCACAATCGCGAAAGGACCAATATAGCGGGGACTCAGCTTCCCACGCCGTCCAAAATGCATCACCCCCTTCATCGGAGAAACTCTCAAGAACACACGATCGCCCACGGCAAACTCGAGGGGCTGCCTCCTACGGTCAGCATAGCTCTTCTGCCGACTCTGGGCCGCCAACATGTTCTGACGAACCAGGTGCACAACATCCACACACTGCTGCACCAATTCTGGTCCCGTCAAAACACGCTCACCCACCTCAAACCAATCAAGCGGAGTCCTACAAGGACGCCCATACAATGCCTCATAAGGAGCCATGCCGATGCTCGAATGATAGCTGTTGTTATAGGCAAACTCCACCAACGGTAGGTGATGAATCCAACTCCCCTGCCACTCCAGACAGTAGGATCTCAGCATGTCCTCCAAAGTCTGAATGGTCCTCTCAGACTGACCATCTGACTGAGGATGATACGTCGAGCTAAACGCCAACTCACTACCAGAAAAAGCGGGATTTCAGACGGAATTTTCAGACGAAAATCGGATTTTTTTCCGTCACAAATTCCGTCTGAAATATGCAATTACACACCGAATTTCAGACGGAATTTGTGACGGAAAATATTCCGTCACAAATTTCAGACGGAATTTGGGACGGAAAATTTAATCTGTCAGAAATTTATGACCAAGAATTTGTGACGGCCACATTTGTGACGGATCCGTCTGAAAATCCGTCACAAATGTGTCTTCTCACGGATTTTCAGACGGAAATTAATCCATCACAAAATTTTTCCGCCCCCAATCCGTCGCAAAGGCACATTTGCGACGGATTGGGGGCGCAAAAATTTTGTGACGGATTAATTTCCGTCTGAAAATCCGTGAGAAGTCACATTTGTGACGGATTTTCAGACGGATCCGTCACAAATGTGGCCGTCACAAATTCTTGGTCATAAATTTCTGACAGATTAAATTTTCCGTCCCAAATTCTGTCTGAAATTTGTGACGGAATATTTTCCGTCACAAATTCCGTCTGAAATTCGGTGTGTAATTACATATTTCAGACGGAATTTGTGACGGAAAAAAATCCGTCACAAATTTCAGACGGAAATTTCCGTCTAAAATTTCCGTCTGAAATCCCGCTTTTTCTGGTAGTGACTCCGTGCCAAGAGCTCGCTGGAAACTCCTCCAGAATCCAGAAGTGAAGCGCGGATCCCGATCCGACACGATCGAAATGGGAATCCCATGCAACGGCACGATCCGCTCCACATAAAGACGAGCCAACTTAGGCACGCTCCAGCTGACCTTGACCGGTAGCAACCGAGTCACCTTCGTCAGCCGATCTACCAGCAACCAAATACTGTCCTGCCCACTCGGGGTCCTCGGCAATCCCACCACAAAATCCGTGGTCACATGATCCCACTTCCAAGCAGGAACATCCAAGGGCTGAAGAGTACCTCCTGGTCGCTGATGCTCCGCCTTCACCTGCTGACAGATCAGGCACCTGGCCACAAATTCGGTAACATCTCTCTTCATGCCAGGCCACCAGAACTGCCTCCGCAAGTTCCGATACATCTTCGTCGCACCCGGGTGTACGGTGTACCTGCTCCCATGAGCCTCGCGCAACATCGCACGACGAACCTGCTCCTCCGCTGGGACGTACAGCCTGCCACGAAACCTCGCAACACCGTCCTCGCCAAGTTCCACATCAGCCATCGCCAGAATCCGGGGCAACTCAGGGTCAGCATGCTGAGCCTCTGTCACCTGACGACGGATAGCAGGAGTGACAGTCAGACTCGCAAGCACCGCCAACCCTGGCTCCTGGGGAATCTTAAGCCTGAAAGATACCTCGGACACTTGCTCCCAGAGCCTCCACTTCCTCAACATCAAGGTACTGACCGCAACCTTCCGACTCAAGGCATCGGCGACGACATTCATCCTGCCCGGCTGATAAGACAGGGTGAAGTCATAATCCTTCATGAACTCCATCCAACGCCTCTGTCTGAGGTTCAGATCTCTCTGCGAGAACACATACCTCAAGCTCTGATGGTCAGTAAACACCTCGAACTTCTCGCCGTACAGATAATGCCTCCAGATCTTCAGCGCGAAGATCACCGCCGCCAACTCAAGATCATGGGTAGGGTAGTTCTCCTCATGGGGCTTTAGCTGCCGAGATGCATAAGCCACCACTCTACCATGCTACATCAGAACAGCACCCAATCCGACGCCGGGAGCATCTGTACACACCACAAAACCTCCCGATCCAGAAGGTAAAACCAACACCGGAGCCGAGGTGAGCAACCTCTTCAGTTCGCTGAAGCTCTGCTCACACTCCTCGGACCAAACGAAAGGCACATCCTTCCGCGTGAGTCTCGTCATCGGGGTCGCAATGCGAGAAAAATCCTGGATAAACCGGCGATAATATCCCGCAAGCCCCAAGAAACTCCGGATCTCCGTCACCGACCTCGGCCTCGGCCACTGCATCACTGCCTCGACCTTGGCGGGGTCCACGGAAATGCCATCACCAGAAATCACGTGCCCCAGAAAGTGCACCTCGCTGAGCCAAAACTCGCACTTGCTGAGCTTCGCATACAACTGGTGATCTCGTAGCGTCTGCAGCACCACACCCAAATGGTACGCATGCTCCTCAGCAGACTGCGAATAAATAAGGATGTCGTCCACGAAGATGACCACGAACTGATCCAAGTATGGATGAAACACCCTCTGCATCAAGTCCATGAAGGCTGCAGGGGCATTGGTGAGCCCGAACGGCATCACCAGAAACTCATATACCCGTACCTTGTACTGAATGCAGTCTTCTCCACATCGGACTCGCGAATTCTCAGCTGATAGTAACCGGACCGCAAATCAATCCGCGAGAACACTCGCGCAGACTGAAGCTGGTCGAACAAATCATCAATCCGTGGCAACGGATATTTGTTCTTAATGGTCACTTCATTCAGCTGCCGATAGTCAATGCACAACCGCAGACTACCGTCCTTCTTCTTCACAAACAACACGGGCGCACCCCAAGGGGAAAAGCTAGGACGAATATACCCCTTGGCCAACAGTTCCTGCAACTGCGCCCTCAACTCCCTCAGCTCAGCGGGGGCCATTCGGTAGGGAGCCTTCGCCAAAGGTCCCGTACCAGGCACAACCTCGATCACGAAATCGATCTCCCGCTGGGGAGGTAGTCTAGGCAACTCCTCGGGAAAAACGTCGGGAAACTCGCACACCACCGCAATGTCCTCGACATCCGGCTCCATCCGGTCAGACACCACCACTGACGCAAGAAAATCCTGACAACCGGAATCAAGCAATCGACGGGCTCGAATTGCAGAGATAAGGAATCGAGAAGAGGCGGAACGGATACCTTGAAAATAGAAGGTCCTCTTGCTCGGATGCTGGAAGTAGACCCTCTTCATCCCACAATCCACCACCGCTCCATGAGTCTCGAGCCAATCCATGCCTAAAATCACATCGTAATCCTGAAGCTGCAATGCATACAACCTGCCTGGCATACTCCGCCCATCGATTCAAACCGGAACCTGATCGAAGCAATACGGAGTGACCATAAAGTCACCCGAAGGCAACTCCACTGCCAAATCACAGGACAACTGGGTCACCGGCTCCTCGACGCTCGACGCGAAATCCTCCGAAATAAACGAATGAGACGCGCCAGAATCGAACAAAACCCGAGCCGCACAACCCAAAATCTGAACGGTACCTTCCACGAGCTGCGACGCCACTGCCTCTGCCCTGGTCAAATGCGTGATCTGGCCTCGAGCCCTATGCCTGCCTCCCACACTAGCTGACCTGGGTAGCGGCGGATACTGTCCCTGCTGCTGCTGCTGCTGCCTCTGCTGCTGGGGAACCTGCTGCTGCTGAGGAAACTGCTGCTGCGGCTGTCTCTGAGGACAGTCACACGCCATGTGCCCTGGCTGGTCACACCGAAAATAGATAATCGCCGCCGTGCACTGCCTGGGTGGGTCCCACCACACCATGGACAAGGTCCTCGCGATCCACCCACTGATCCCTGACGCTGCAAGGAAATCGGCTGTTGTACACTGCCCGATGAAGCCTGCCCCTGATCCTTATGCTTCTTACGGAAATTCTTATTCAAGAACTTCTTGACCTTCGAGCCAAAGGACGCAGATCCCGTCACCGAAGCTGTCGATGCCGGTACTCCTGAACCACCCGACGCATGCTGGAAGAAACCCTGCTGCTGGGTAGCCGACTGCTGGCTGCGACCTGACAAGGACTGCCCCAGGCTGACCGGTCCTCGAGTCCTCTGCATATCCATCTCCAAGGAAATCGCAACACGAGACGCTGTCTCCAGATCAGTGGCCCCATTCGCGATCAAATGGTGCCTCAACTCCAGCCTCAAGCCCTGCACAAACTGCGCGGTCCTCACCCTCTCATGCTCCATGATGTGAGGTGCATACCGACCCAGCTCGACAAATCGGGCCCTGTACTGTAACACGGACATGTCACCCTGCACCAGCTCCAGAAACTCCCTCATCCGCTGCGTGGCAACAATATCTGGACAGTACGTACGCTCGAAAGCACTGACAAAGTCATCCCACTCGATCTGCTCAAGAGGACGAAGCTGAAAGGACGTCTTCCACTCGGAAGACATGTCACCCTGCACCAGCTCCAGAAACTTCCGCATCCGCTGCGTGGCAACAATATCTGGACAGTACGTACGCTCGAAAGCACTGACAAAGTCATCCCACTCGATCTGCTCAAGTGGACGAAGCTGAAAGGACGTCTTCCACTCGGAAGACCACCACCTCCGAGCCGTACCCTGCAACTGGTTATAGGCCAACACTACTCTGTCCTCGGTAGCACTTTTCGCAGAACTGAACACCCGCTCCATCTCATCGAGCCAATCACGAGCCGCATCAGGGTCTGCCTGGCCACTAAAGTAAGGTGGATGGAACTGCATGAAGTCCCTTACTGCTCGGCCTGGCCCACCCCTGACTGATGAGCCCTCACCAGCCTCTCCGCCGAACTGCTGAGCCATGAGATGGTACATGCCTCGGAAGAAATCCTCGGCCCCCGGAGCTCTCGCAGCATCCGCGGCCTCGGTAGCTCCCGGAACTCTGCTATGCTCCTCCTGGTCCCTCTGGACCCCCTGTTGGATCTCCTGACCTCCAGCCGACTGCCCCTGCTGAGAGCGAGAGCTCCTCCTCGGCGTCATACTCGCTCCTGAAGCAAAAGACAGAAAACACGAAAACGGCAAGGTCAAAATAAACGCACGGTGCCCAATGCCAGCGTCACCTGTACATCATCGTTGTGGACTAGTGGACCACTACAATCACCTATGATTCTCATGTAATTCCACAACCGCGCTCTGATACCAGCTGTAACGACCCGAGAATTCGA
The DNA here is from genome assembly GCA_022559845.1 of Amorphophallus konjac. Taxonomy (NCBI): domain Eukaryota; kingdom Viridiplantae; phylum Streptophyta; class Magnoliopsida; order Alismatales; family Araceae; genus Amorphophallus; species Amorphophallus konjac. The sequence continues at coordinate 19,386,186 of CM040121.1, forward strand.
TTACCGAGAAGGCCCGATAACCCGAGACTCGCACCGCCACCCACGAGCCCGAAGACTCAGAAGGGTTAAAGGGATGGTGTGGAGACTACACAAGTATCACAAATAATTGCAGAAATTAAACAGTTATAAGATTAAGCAGGAAATAAATTAACATTTTACATGGTCCACAATAAAGAACAACAATAGCAACAGTAGTCCACGACTAGTACAGTGACAGAAAGAAAAGTACAGCTACACGGGGCATCCCCCGGCTCTGACCTCTGGCACTACCTCTGGGCACCCACACCACGCTGTGCTCCTGACGCGCTCCCCGAAGGTGGCGTCTCACCTGAAACACGGTGAAAACACGCAGGGAATGAGTCTCAGAACAAGACTCAGTAGGGATCACTCGAACCCTACCTCGTAAAACGAGAAACCACTACTCTAGCGATAGGAAAGTACCTCGGAAAGGAAAGCCATGTACTCTACAGAACTAGACCTTACGGCACGCAAACCGACACGCGTGCCACGGTACGAAAAGACCGAAACTCAACGGTCGAACCGCCAAAACCCGAAGGTCAGAAACACACGACTGACAGTCTGTCACTCCGTACTCGACAGGAGTACCACCCACTAGAAGCACAGCCGGCAGCGTCCCCTGACGTCTTACACCGTGCCGCAGGTGAGCCGCCTGACGTGGCAGGTCCTACCCGAGACGCAAACACCGTACAAGTAACCACAACAAGTGACTAGCTGGGGTCACGCCCGTCAACGTGGGTCCAACCGCCCCCAACCACGTGTACACACACAGACCACGCGTCCTAGGTCTGGCCCTCTGACCGGTTTTCCCCCGCAGCCGGACTCTGGCTAAGACGAGGAGCCTACGGTAACCGGTCCACAAACCGTCTCGAAAGGTGGGTGCCCGTACACCACTCCCAGGTGAGACCAGTACCTCGTACTGGTGGGCTACGACTAGTGGAGGGTCACTGAAGGAGTAGACTCTCGAGTCACGAAAAACAACGATGCAACCACAGGTACGAGGAACGCTCCTTGTACCAACACCGACGCACGGTGACACAAGCCGAAGTCACCACCTCCCGGGACCCCACGGCACCCCCACGAGTAGCCCCCACATGATGCCCCGCATCAGTCGGACTACGGGTCAGCACAGGGATCGAGACTAGCTCGTCCGGGACTCAATTCGGTGACGAAGGAGAGTCGCGGTCACCGGAGGACCGCCTCCTGTGGTAGCGGTCGACCCAGGACCGCTATCACCTAGTCGCGGTCGGCCTGGGACCGCGACCACCCTGGTGCGCGAAAACGTGAAAGCGGTCACGTGAAGACCGCCTTCACCTGGTAGCGGTCTCCTGGAGATCGCGACCAGACTCCAACGGTCAAAAACCGTCTTGAAGACCGTGCCGGACCCCGGGCTGGAAGCAGTCGCCCCCTGACTGCTACCAGCAGTCCCGGTCAGTCGCGAGATCGCGACCGCTTGCCGACAGCACAAGCCCCAACGCTCGAAACCTTGATGAAGGTGGTCCCCACCTGACCGCTACCTGATGAAGGCGGTTACTGGTGGACCGCTATCATCCTGGAAAACCGAGAACGGCCGGGAACGGCTAAAAACACCATTCCACGCCCCCATACCTCCACCGGAGAGGGGAAAATCAAAGGGGAAGACCCCTGGGGACCCCTAGCATGATTCTAGGCCATCAAAACAAGAATCCATGCATCGAATCCATAGATCGGGCGACTCTCCCCAAAACATGGAAAAACCCCAAGCATGCTCAAATAAGCCCCTCTCGGCCTCCCCTCGGCCTATAAATCACGGAAAAGATCGGCTAGAGGCTAAGGAACGTCACCCTACTTCAATGGAGCGAATGCTCCGCCGAATCACCCACGAATCGCGAAGAACGCTTGAAGCTTCACGAACTCCTCACGCTTCCCACACTTGCCGCACGCCCGCACGATCGCCTCGCCGTCGCCCACGCGTCCGCGCCGTCACCCTGCCGCCGTCAACAGCCGGGGAGGGGTCCGCCGCGCCCGAATGGGAGAGAGGGAGAGAGGGGAGGGCGGCCACGGTTGGGGAAGGAAGGAGGAAGAAGAAGAAGAAAGAGAAAGGAGAAAAGAAAAAGAAAAAGAAATGGGTTTATATAGAAAATTTGATTTTTCGAAAAAATACCGAAAATTAGAAAAATACATTTGCGGAATCCTCGGAACGCACCGATCGCAACGGTACCACTCGTGCCTGGGGGAACCGCCCGGTTCGCCCGCAGCGAGCTTCCGAAGAAAAAGTCGAAACCCACACCGGGAATCGAAAAACACACGCGAAAAAGTCGCGGAACGCCTCCGGGCCTCCGAAACAACTCCGGATCGCGCCGATCTGAACACGAAAGATGTCCAAAACGAAATTTCGGACACAACGGAGCCGGACACTCCGAAAACCAGATCCGGGACCCACGAAGAAGGATCCGAAAGGTCCGGGATATTACACCTCTATTGAGCCCCGCATCAGTGGGAGTCATGACTCCGATGATGATAGTACACCGACATGGTCTTCATCCCGTGGAGGTGGTGGTGGTGAAGGTGGTCAACGGAGTCGTGGTGAGGATACTAGTGCTGGTGGCAGAGAGTACAACAGTGGTCATAGTAGAGGTCGTGGGGGCCGTCAACATGCCACATGGACAGAGGAGCAGCACTTCACACATGCCACGCAAGATGAGGACCACGGTGCTCCACCGGCAGGGACGAGACGGGCAGCTGATCATTGAGATCCCTACTATGGAAGTTCGGTTGCAGACAGTACCAGCTATCAAGGCATGTTGTCTGATTTTGAGAGCATGAGTACACATGACTCCCAGAGATCTGGAAGCTCGTATGGACGGTCATGGCCGCAGCAGCCGATATATCATGGCGACTCAGATAACAGTAGTTCATTTTTCCCATCGTATCCATATCCTTACGCCGCAGTTGCGCCAGTAGAGGTCGTGTACGCACAAGGTTCGCAGCAGTATGAATACTACGTACGCATGTACTGGGACAACTATTCAGGTTCAATGCGCTATGAAGACTATCTGTCCTATCTGCGTACCACGTTTAATGTCAAATTGTTTGGAGATGGACACTGGCCCAGTTTGGGTCCATACTCTTAATTAGTGTGTATCATTTGGTTATATTTATAACTAACTAATAATTAATTGTAGATTTCTTTGTATATAGAGTTATGTACTTATCATTAAAATCACTAATGTAAACTTTTACATCATTTGCAGGTCATCATGGACGGACGGCGTCACCTTGCGTGGGAGCATGGATACTCTATTGAGGGTGATGGACATGTGCACTGTAAATACTGCGAACATCGCGTCACCAGCATACACAGGTGTGGACGGCAGGAGTCGTCGTCCACCCTCGGGGGAAAAACAATGATGCAAAGTAATGGTGAAGGGGTGATCGCCAGAGAGGTGTAGACGGCGGGACACGGCATTTTAGCATTATGCTGAGCAGATCCTATATTACGCTAAGACGCCCCAAGCAGCTCGCACATTTAAATCACCTGAGTGATTTTCAATTTTCTTGCAATTTCATTTGATCTCATAATATATATATATTATAATAATAAATAAAAACAAGACAAAAAAGAGAATAATAATAATAAGAATAGAGTAAAGAGGGGGTTGATGGACTTATATATATGTATATATAAAATATGAAAGGAGAGAGAGAGAGAGAGAGAGAGAGAGAGAGATAAAAATAAAAATAGAAAAAAGAATACATTAATAGGGCTTGGCCCACCTTCTACATATATACATTATATATACTAATCTTAACTTCTCATCTTAACTCACTCCCCATTCTTCTCGGATCTTGTCCCCACTCAAAATATACACACAAAAGCTCTCAACCCCACCCTCTGACTAATCACGTGAGCTCACTTCTCACGTATTCTCTCTCTCCCTCTCTTTTACTTTCTTTCTCCTCTCTCTCTCACTCCCTCGGACTTCCCCACGACAACCACCTCCACCTCCCTCCTCCCTCTTTTTTTCTCTCCTCTGCAGCCACCCTCCTCCGGAGGCAGCCATCTTCCTCCTCTGCAAACACGACCACCCCTCCCTCTTTTCTTCCACCACGTGAGCCATTCACCTCCACGACAACACCCCTCCCTCTCTAACCCACATGCATGCAACTCCACCGTAAAACCTCTCCTCCATGCGACCGTCCGCCTTCACCGCAGCAAGCCCCCGAGGGTCCCCTTCCATACATCGTCCAAGCTTCACGTTGCCGCCGTCGTCGCCGTCGGACGCCGCCGGACAACTCCACCGCGACCACCACGTTGACCTCCACAAGCCCCCACACGCAGTCACTGTCGACCCCCCCTCTGTCTACGGCACCGACGCCGTCTCGCCACCCTCCGGTCGCCATCACCGTGAAGCACCCCCGCGGCCCCCGCCTCTGGCCACCTCGCCGTGCCCCCCCGCCATCGCCGTCACCCCCTCTTTCACTCTCTCTCTCTCTCTCGCACCCCCTCCCCTCTCTCTGTCTCCCTCTCTCCACCTCCCCATCTCTCTCACTCTCTCTCCCTCAATTTCTCTCTGATGCGGGACGAGACCACGGACACGACAAGCTCGTGACTCCCCCTTAACGAGGGAAGCGTCGGATGTGCGCGGTTGAGAAACCGGCAATGAGCTAGGGTGATCGGCTCTCTTTTGTGCCCGGATCGAGTCACGGGACGGTCTCGCACTCTCTCGCAGCAGCGGTAATGAATAGATAAAGCGAGCTAGATATCCCTGCACATGCTCTCTAGCAGCGGCATAAACAAATATATATGAAGTAAGTAAAATGCCGAGAAGGGAGCGAAAACGATACCTCCACGCGCTCGGCGTGGGGACGAGGACCCGGTCGAAACTCGTACTCCCGGGATAATTAATACACCATATTACAGCAAATGAATTACTGCCCACTCCACGCAGGGAGGTAAAGGGCTACACAAACAGGCCCGGGAGGACCGAATTCGGGTTGACGGGCGGCTTCTCGCGTCTCTTCGGCAGCACCCGAACTTGTGACTGTGGGGCCCACGTGCTGTCCGGAGGGGCCGTGTGGGACCCGGTGGCACCGCTGTAGTGGAGACACTTAGGGAAGTGCTCCCCGGGCTGGCGGCACCCTGGTTCGCCGGCCGGAGGCCGGGCGGCTCCGATCGGCACCGGTCGGAATAACCGGCCACGGACCTGCCTGTTCTGTTTTTCGGCGCGCGCTCCGGCAAGAACGGACGCTGCGATCAGCCCCGACGTCGGAATGCGACGAAACTGGTGCCGTTGGAAAGATGCTTCAAAGGGCTTCAACCCAGGGTGATTATAGAAAAATAATCAAGCATGTACTTCTGATTGGCGAATTTTGAAGGTTGCTGTTGTATAGTTCCTGAAATCTCAGGTCAGCAGAGAACTTTCCTGTGGATTGCCTTTGACCGCGAGGTAGACGTCCGAATCTGGGGTTGTGTTCTTCAGAACAGTTGTGGGAAATCCAGCTAAGAAACCAGGGATATTTTTGGATCTGGATTTGGAGGTGGTGGTGATTTGTTCTGATTTTGGAAGTGGAGGGTGGTCGGATCTGGGATCTGACTGAAAACACTATAGCAGAGGAAGAACACGGATTTCTAAAAATAGATAGAAGGCTGATAAAAAATTAAGAAAATGTGTGGATGTAGGGGGTGATGGACAGAACTCCCAGTAAAATTGAGAGAGTTTGGACAAATCAAAAAGATGGCCGGAGGTGGGAAACACAGGGCTGCTATCACTGTAGACAGAGACAAAACAAAACTAGGCATGAAAGATGCACGAAAATAGGAAAATACTAAACGATGGAATTTGGGCGTGAAAATTTAGGTGGAGCTTGGGATACAAGGGAACAACACACCATAAAAATTGCAGCTTGAGATCTTCACGTGGTGGAGAGCAGATATTCGGACAAGAAGCCTCTATCCAGGATGGACAGAGCACCGAAGGCGGCTCCGCGGCGGCGTGATGGCGGCACGAACGGCGGCGGTGGCGGCACCGATGATCACCGGAGGTGGGGGGAAGGAGATATCACTCTAGAATGGGGGTTGGGGATGAAGAAACCAGGGGGAGAGAGAGGAGAGGTCGAAATTCTCCAAGAGAGGGGTTCTTGCACAATGATTTTTTCACTTTCATTAATATTCAAATGGAAAATACAAGTATTTATATGCCTCATATCTAATCCAATCTCCACCATTGGATCTAGGGATGGGGAATGAATGGCCTAGATTAAATGTGACTAACACACACACAAAAAATAAAATAACCCAAGTGGGAGACATGCTTGACATGGTAGGTAGCCTACCTTAGACTTTTTACTCCATTTGTCTACCCATGTGGCATTTGACATTCAACCCTTCTAGATGGCCACCTAGGATGGTTGACCAGCCCCACATAGGTGACATGGACCAATGGGAAAGGGCTGAGGGCCCCCTTGCTGGTCCTACTGATAAATTACAAAGAAACCCAAACAATCCGTGGGAATGACGCATTGGCTTATAAAGCCGTACAATTGCGCATATACTTTCCCGTGGATATATAAATAAACTAAATGACATAAATGCAAAATAAAATGTCAGTGCTCGGCGTCGATTCCCATCACTCTCCCTCTCTCTCACGCTCCCTCTCCACTCTTCTTCCCTCTCTCTCTCTCTCTAGCGTTTAAAAAAAAAACAAAAACTTTTCTATTTTTTTACGTTCGCGGGGGGGGGGGGGCCTCGTCTCTCGTCCCCCCCCCCCCCCCCCCGTTTGAACGACTGGGGCCGCAACGGCCCTTCTCGCCTCCGGCCCCGCCGCCGTGCCGCTCCCGCCTTCGGCCCCGCCGCCGCGCCGCTCCCGCCTCCGGCCCGCCACCGTGTCGCTCCCGCCGCTCACCCCGCTCGCCTCCGACCGTCTCCGGCCCCGCCACGGGCCACCTCCGTGCCGTCCACGACGCCGCCGCCTGCTCCTCTCGCACCCCCTCCCCTCTCTCTGTCTCCCTCTCTCCACCTCCCCATTTCTCTCTCCCGTCTTCTCTCCCCCTCTCTCCGGCATCTCTCTCTTTCTCTCCCCCTCTCTCTGGTGTCTCTCTCTCTCTTCCCCTCTCTCACTCTCTCCCTCTCTCCACCTCCCCGTCTCTCTCTCTCTCCCTTTCCCTCACCCTCTCACCTCTCTGCTTCTCTCTCCCTCTCAATCTCACTTATCTTTTTTTTATTTTATTTTGTTTTTCTTTTCCTTTTTTTTATCCTCTCTCCTTCTGCCTTCTCCCCATCTCACCCTCTCTCCTCACCGTATTCCTTGTCCCCTCTCCCTGCTTCTCACTCTTCTAACCCCCTCTCACATATTCTCTTTCCCTCTTCTTTACTCCCTCTCTCCCCCACCTCTCGATCTCCCTGTCTCAAATTTTTTTTATTTTCTTTTATCTCTGTCTCTTACTCTCTCCTACACATACCTCCTCTCTTACCCTCACTCTCTCTCTATTTATTCATTACTCTTATAAATATATATATATCCTCTACATAAAAAAAATCTAAAAAAAGAAGTAAGAGTCTTCTTCTCCTTCTTCCTCTCTGCTCTACGCATATGTCCACATACATATATATATATTCATATGAGGATTTATATATATATATACCTATATTTATATAAATATATACACATATCTGTGTAAGTGTCCTTACAGGTGCGCGTGTGTGAGTGCTCGTATATGTCTGTGCGGAATGAAAGAGAAGTTATGGTTCGATATTTGTTGAAGTCGTGAAATAAAGAAGGGCAAGTTTGCAAGCGTCCCGGTGCGGGAGCACGCCTCACTGTGCCGCGTGTTCACACCGCCCTCGTCTGAGAGAAGCTTCCTCGAGCCCGTCATCGGCCGCCCAATAAGTTTTCTCATCACGTCGTCTTATTTGCTTTGATCTCTTTAGTTGCGTTGCATTACATGAATCATTATCTGTCATCCATATCGCATCACTCTCCCTGAGAGATCCCTTTGCTTGTTCATTCATCATATTGTCTGTCCACCCTTTAGTCCTAAAAGGGGTTTCAAACACCACCAACCAGGTGCGTATTCGTTTATGTTATTTTCAATATCGGTTTCTAAAGAATTGGTACTACACCACCGTTGTCCTTATTTAGTTGTTATTTTTCCTTCGTTTGCTCTCTCTGTGAAGGGTTAACCAGTCCGGAAGTCCGCTTCTTCAATCGGCCGAAAGAGGAGGAGGAGCAACTCACATGTCCCCAGTTCGAGGATGAAATGCAACCTCCTATTTTGAGGTACCCGGCTATCATCTCCCTTATCCCATTTTAATTCTTTCCCTTATTATTGTTATTTGTTGTTAAATTTTCACCCTCACCCCTCTCTATTTTGTCTAAAAACAAGTCTATCTTCCCTCTCTTGTTATTATCATATATCGTTAAATCTTCATTCCCGTTCTTTTCTATTTTGTCTAAAGTACGTCTCTCACTCTACCTATATTTTTCTTAGTTATTTTTCCTTATATCATATTATCTTATTCTATCATCTACCTCTCGGTTTCTTTCTTCATCTTCTCACGTCTCTCTAAAAGACATAAAAATATAAAAAAATAATAAAAGTAACAAAACCCCAAAAAAAACATAATAACAAAAGATAAAATAAAACAAAAAGAATAATAAAAATCAGGGTAACCAAAGAAGGCCCTCTTCGTCGGCCGGCCGACCGAAGAGGAAGAGAGGACCCGCACTGCTCCCGCTTCGACGGTGAACGCGATCAGGACATTTCTTGTGGGGTTCTCAGCCCCTGGCGATCACACTTCCCTTCCCCTTCTTTTGTTATTTATTTCTGTCCAAACCCCGTTGACGGAACGAGTTCCTCGCGGTGGTCTCATCTAACTGGTGCGGTGGGCTATCTCCCGCGACCATTTTATTTCAGTAATTTAATTTCCGCATTCTAACATCCTAACCGTTAACTGCTTAACTCTAACCCTCCCCTATCATCGCTTCAAAATCCCGCGGAGAGTGACATCTCGCGGCGGTTTACTTGATCCCTTTTTATTTGTTCAAACCTCGTTGACGGAACCAGTTCCTCGCAGTGGTCTCATCTAATTGGTGCGGTGGGCCATCTCCCGCGACCGTTTTATTTCAGTAATTTAATTTCTGCATTCTAACCCTCCCTTATCATCGCTTTAAAACCCCACGGAGAGTGACATCTCGCGGCGGTTTATTTAATGCCCTTTTTATTTATTCTAACCCCGATCGAGGAACTCGTTCCTCGCGGTGGTTTAATTTCCTGTACATTCATTCCAACCCCGATCAAGGAACTCGTTCCTCGCGGTGGTCTTATCTAACTGGTGTGGTGGGTCATCTCCCGCGACCATCTTCATTCCAGTAATTTAATCTCTGCACGCTAACCTCCTAACCCCTAACCATTTAATTTTAGCATCCCCCATCATCGCTTTAAAACCCCGCGGAGAGTGACATCTTGCGGCGGTTTATTTGATCCCTTTTTCTTTTCTCGTTATATACATATAGTTATTATAATAAAAACCCCGCGGAGGGTAATACCTCGCGGTGGTCCTTTGTATATATTTATATTTATTATTTGTATCGCTGCAAAAACCCCGCAAAGGCCAATGTCTCGCGGTGGTATGCATATATAACATTTATTATTTATATTGCAGTAAAATCCCGTAAGGCCAATGTCTTGCGGTGGTTTCTATATGTACATATATATTCATTACTACTGATACTACTATATTGCTGTTAGAACCCCACAAAGACCAATGTCCTGTGGTGGTACGTCTTTGTTCGTATTGTCCTTATAATTATTCGGAGAACGACATACCGTTACAATTTCTAAGTCTACGTGTCTCTCCATTTCTGTTACATCGACTCTCAGACTTCCCGGTATATGAAAAATTGCTCGTGGAACGGTAGGTCACGTTTACCGAGAAAAGGTCAGTTTGCGCGAGAGGGTCTTCGGACCCCTATCTCCGCCACGTACCGGAGTCTGTTCCGCATCCCTCTCTTCCCTTTCTCTCTCCTTGATTCTATCTCGTTATCCCCATCTTCTAGGACAGATGAGGGTGGACGACCCCCGCCATCTACACCTCTCTGTCGATCACCCTTTCATCACCATTCCACTTTGTATCATTATTTTTTTTCCGAGGGTGGACGACGACACCTGCCGTCTACAACAGGTTTGCGGAGCACCTTGCGGGAGTGGGACGCGATGTTCGTGCATGCGACCGAGTTCCGGGAGATGTTCGACATTCCTTTCGGACACAGTTACAGGATAGATACGGTTCTCGTAGCACACCCAAGACATCTTCTTCTACGTCCCGGGTACCTCCACCACGAGCACAGGGCGGAGCAGGATCTTCCTCCACGTCCAGAGTTCGAGCAGCACCAGCACCAGTCGCAGATGATAGAATTGAAACTATAGATGTAGTGAGGACTTTTACAGATTTACATGTACCCTCCACCGCAGCACACGACCCATCATTTGTGCAGATGGTTACATATTTTCAGTCCCACCCACATGTACCTCCACCCACTAGGATAGAGTTAGATTATACGGGTGATCAGTCTCATGTATCTGATGATGAGTTTTGGGATTCAGGCTTCACTGATGACGAGGATTAGTGAATTTTGGGATTCGTGCTTTACGGATGACGAGGATTAGTGAGTTTTGGGATTCGGGCTCCACAGATGAGGAGGATGAGTGAGTTTTGAGATTCGGGCTTCACAGATGACGAGGATTATTGAGTTTTTGTATTTTATACTTCATGAATGAATGTCATTATTATGTCACTGTTTATTTTTACATATTTAGTAATTGAAATAAATTTTTATGTATTATATATAATAGGATGTTTAATTAAGCGGTGTAATATGTAATTTTTATATAATTAATTATGTGTAATTTAGTATGGATCTATTATCATAAAAAAATTCTACATTCTAATATTTTTAAATATATATAACATTTAATCTTTCAAAAAAATTATTAAAAATTTTAAAAAAAATTAAAAAATCACGCGCCGAGAGCCCGAGGGAGCGGACCGGGTCGCTGTGCGACCCGGCCTATCCAACCCATCCCGCGCCGTGACCGGGTCGACCGGGTCGGCAAACTTTACTTGTGACTCCTCAAAATTTCAAGTGATTTGATAAACACCCCAGTATATTTAGAATAAATCCTTCGAGTTTATAGGAGAATGCCGCTTGAAAGGGTATTTTAAATATGTAAATTTGAAGGTTAAGTTATAAATAAAGATCACTGTACGTTAGAGGGGCTGATCCCCAAATACAACAATTATAGGGGTAACTTAAAAAGATGATAATAATAATCTTTTGATCAATGTTTGTTGCACAATTGAGAATAATAGACTTGGATGGATCTTGATACAATAAGAGTTGGATTAATCCAGATTGACTCAGGTCAAATAGCCTAATAGCATTTACTCATTCAATGTGGTACGATACAAATCTCGCCACTCAGTTTGTTGTTGTGCCGTATTAAAGGACTCTTGGGGCGTGTTTTTAACTGATCAGGTCAGTGCAGTCGATGAGAGAGAGAGAGAGAGAGAGAGAGAGAGAGAGAGAGAGAGAGAGAGAGAGAGAGAGAGAGAGAGAGAGAGAGAGAGAGAGAGAGATGGGCCCCATCGCTCTCTCACTCATAGGTGCACTAATCGTGTCCGGTTAACAAACACCCTCTTAATAAGTCGACTAGTAAAGACCTCTCTCGTGACAGGGAGGTTCCTGATTTGACGTTTGAAATTTTTTTTATCTATTTTACATTTAATTCTTCAGAGATAGTGACTTCTGAATTTATTAGTATTAAAAAACAGTTCTGTGTGAGTTAATTGTCACTAGATTTGTTAGCTCACATTTAATCCTACCCCCTCTGTATAGACAGTAATGACATTGTGCTAGTCTCCCATCATCAAACAAACAAAAACAAAAAACATGGTGCTGTACCGTCTCGCAAATCTGCTTCCCATAAGTAACCGTCCAGCAGGCGATGTGGCACGTGCCGAGTTTCGAGCATCGGCGGCAGTCAACGTGGATGCCGGCGAACCAGCCCAGACCGGGACCGTTACCGGTGTTCCGGGGGGCGCTTTACGCGCACGCTGTCCCATACCACCGCTTCATGCAAAAAACGCGGCCCGAGCCGCCCCGTTTCCTACCACGCCTTGCATGGCTAACTAACTCGCTTAACAGCTGCACAGATCTCCTCTCCCCTTCTTCCTCATACAGCCACAACTGCCCACAATGGCCATCTCTACTGGGCCTTCGTTTCTCACCCCGTCGTCCCCACATCCCCGCCGTTCGTCTTTTGTTATAATAATATTTCTTCTTCTCCATCTTCCTCCTGGTACTGCAGCCTTTGTCCTCACAGCGGCTCCAGCAGAAGAGCGAGGGATATACCTGGTGCAAGTGGAAGGCGGGGAACCAGTGGCCTTTCACGAGGGGGAGATTAATGCGTCCCCTGGTGACGACGAGGAAAGGCTCTACGCTGGAAGGTAGTTAATAATTAGTCTCGTAGTAGTAGTAGAAGCTAAAGGAGATCTAATTAGTAGAGGTGAATAATCTTTGTGAAGTTGACATGTATGGCATAATATTGCTCTAAACATGCGTTGCTCTTTCAGTGGATCCACCGAGGCGCATGCCAAGCACCTGGTGGAGTCCCACGACCAACTCCTCGAGAGCAGCCTGGAGCAGGGGACCTACCGGAAGCTCTGCAGCTTCAACCACATCCTCAATGGCTTTGCAGTCCACACAACTCCATCTCAGGTGTTAATCCTACCATACCGCCTCTACAAAATCCTGCTTAGTTATCAGCGTCTTGATCGCTCGGGATGTAGGATGAGATGGGATACCGTTAACTTGGATGACGGCAGGCCGAAAAGCTCGCAGCATCTCCCGGAGTGAAGCTGGTGGAGAGAGACAGGGGAGCCAAGCTGATGACCACGCACACCCCTGGCTTCCTGGGCTTACCGGCGGTATGGGCGCAGGGAGGAGGGCAGAAGAACGCCGGAGAGGGGATCGTGATAGGGATCGTCGACACCGGCATCGACCCGGCGCACCCGAGCTTCGCGTATGACCCGGCGAACCCCTACTGGCCAGATTGGAACCCCCGGTTCTCGGGTGCCTGCGAGGTCGGCCCGTCGTTTCCCGGTGGCTCCTGCAACGGGAAGATAGTGGCAGCGAGGCACTTCTCCGCCGGAGCTGCGGCGGCGTTAATGCCCCTAAACGCGTCGAGGGAGCTGTCGCCCATCGACGAGGTTGGGCATGGGACGTAAGTAAATATAGCGCCCAGCTAATTATAACATCTTTTGTTCTGCTAGCTACAAGCATCCGAGAACGGGCCCTTAATTACATACTTTGCATGGTGCAGCCATGTAGCCTCTGTTGCTGCTGGGAACTGGGGAGTTCCGGTTGTTGTGGATGGCTTCAAGTATGGGGCTGCAAGTGGAATGGCTCCCCGTGCAAGGCATAACATGATCTGCTCCACCTTCCTAAATTCTCTGCAGAAATTTTATTTTACGTAGCATGTAACTTCGGGGGAGAAGTGTGAGTTGTCATAAAGTAGTCAGGTGGGATTCGGGTTGCTTCTCTTGACGTGGTTTTGTTGGTTCTCGGCGCAGAGTTGCTGTTTACAAGGCAATATTTCCCGAGGGTGGAACCCTTGCAGACGTGATTTCTGCTATTGATCAAGTAAGCCTACCCCTAATATTCTTGAAAAAAAATCAATTATACCCCTGGCTTTAGTTAGATTTTAAGCAAAGAAATGATTTGTGCAACTCCTGCGTTGCACAAAGTTTTGTTCAACACCGGCGTCCTTTTTATTTTTTATTTTTTCGGTGGAACTCAAGAGTCCTTAACTTTGATTTGGGTTCAGTCTAATTTGACGTGACGTGGGATCAAACAAAAAAAAAAATCAGATGAATAGTGCATATTTCAAAATGTGCATTATTTATCCGTTTTTTTTGACTTCCACATCACATCATATGATGATGTTACCCTCACCAAAAGAGAGATTAATGTTAGAGTCACTCAAAAAAAATAAAAAAATGACTCCCTCGCTGGCGTTGCACAAAACATTTCTCTTATAAGTAGTTAATTAAGGAAGGGAGAGCATCATCATCTCCTATGTTTAGTTTGCAGATCTAGAAGTGAAGGTCATGCCACATTCTAGTGTTGGTGTGCAATGTGAACATTCAAATTAAGAAAAACAAATAAACTGGAACGACTACCCACCATGAACAAACTAAAGAGGAGCTAGTGATGGGATGGCAGAAGGGAGAGAAACCGAATTTGCATGGGGTTGGATCTCCTATGTTTAGCATCCATGCACTCAAATTAGTTTCTGTACTAAAACACAGACAAGTTTGAAAATACATACATATCAGCTTTCACAGCATCTGTACTTTTTTCCGGAGGATATCTGTCAGCATGCACCTACAGGTTTAGCCCTGAGAAGTAAGAACAGAGGTATAATTTGTTGAGGAATGCTAGGATGGTTCGAAGGTCCACCTTTCTATATAGAATATTGCATTTTGTCTGCGAGAGCAACAAATGGTGATTGTTTTTCATTTGTATAGGCTGCTCAAGATGGAGTGGATATACTGGTCCTTTCCATAGGTCCGGATGAACCCCCTCAAGGCATACCAACTTTGCTGAGCATGTTTGAGATGTCAATGCTGTTTGCCAGACGAGCCGGCATATTTGTTGTGCAAGCTGCCGGGAACAAGGGACCAAGGGAAGCTACAGTCATATCAGTTAGTCCTTGGGCTGTTGGAGTAGCAGCAGGCACCACTGACAGGACATTTCAGACTACCTTGATGCTGGATGGTGGTATCAGACTTCAAGGTGTCGGCCTGACAGGCATGTTCTTCTCTTATCATATATCTCAGTACGTACGTAACCTGTCATTTGTTAACTTCTTACAATTACATGGTGGAGCATTTGTAATGGGGTGTGGAATTTCTAAATTGAGTGGAAGACATGCATCGCTGTCCTGACGTTAGTTCCAAAACAAATTAAAGGACCCACTTTCGGGAACGGGCGCCTCCAGTTCAAGCTGGTGGCAGCCAAGGACGCCATCGCAGAGAACAGGAGGCTCAGCATAACACCCGACGACGCCGAGGAATGCCAACACCCAGATGCGCTACAGCCTGCTGTGGTGGAGGGGGCGATTGTTATCTGCAACTTCTCAAATGGCTTCTTCAACGGCAGCTCAACGGTGACTTCGATCCTGAACACCGCCAGGGTGCTGGGTTTCGAGGGCTTCGTGCTCGTGGCTAACCCAGCCTTCGGAGACTTCGTCGCCGAGCCCTTACCCTTCAGCACCCCTGGTATTATGATCCCTAGGGTTTCTGATGTGCAGGTATAATGGAAAACAAACTTGACACATGTAAATCATGCTGAAAAGGGTTCTGTAATTTCTTCATGTTCAAAAACTGGAAACTGCTTTCCAAACAGAAAGAGAGCAGCTTATAATTAATCAGTCAGCGTACACGGGACCAACGTTCCCAGACCAAGCACTGAAGCACTGAGCTGTCCTTGATCTTATTCTTCCGCCGTTTCATCATGGCATGCCTCTTTATATTTCATATATAGTTGTTGTGCTAATTAACAAATTAACCTAACGCAAGAGTGGCTCTGGTACGTACTGATGGCCCTAGATTCTGCTGGAGTACTACGAAAAGAACACACGTCGTAACAACCCAGAGGGGAGAGCCCTAAAGTACGGCGGGAGGGCATCAATAGGCGAAGGAAGAGTGGCTTCTTTTGGCCAACGGGCGCCTGCAGTTGCCAGGTACTCGTCAAGGGGTCCAGATGCCATCGACAGCCAGATGAACGTAGCTGACATCCTGAAGCCTGACGTTGTCGCCCCTGGGCACCAAATCTGGGGGGCGTGGAGCCCCATTAGTGCCACTCAACCCATGCTCTCTGGTGAGCTCAGGAAGGAGCTAGGGTGGCTAGCTACTGACTAGCATTTGAGAGCAAACCGTTTCAGATGATGAATATCTTCATTTTTTTAAGATGCTCTTAGTCGTGTGTGTATATATATATATATATGCCCTATAGGTTCATCATGTACATGCTAATGGGTTTGAGCAAATGCAGGTAAAAGCTTCGCATTGCTGTCTGGTACCAGCATGGCAGCTCCTCATGTAGCAGGAATAGCAGCCCTGATCAAGCAACATAGGCCTTCATGGGATCCTTCCATGATCTCCTCTGGCATTTCCACTACGGCATCCAAGTATGACAACTGTGGACTACCCATCATGTCCCAAGGACCAACCCTTCATAGCGTGTACTCCTCCACCCCTTTCGACCGCGGGGCAGGCCTTGTCAACCCTTCAAGAGCACTCAATCCAGGATTAGTATTCCCGTCAGGTATATACATCATAAAGATCGATAAACAATATATCTGTCTTCTCCAAAGAGATATATATATATATATATATATATATACTTTCCCTTAGCATGTTGTTCATAGGAAATTAGATCCTCTTGCGTGCTATATGGATAATATATCGGTTCCCTTTGGCACCGGATATATACCACACGGGGACCATACCCTCATTACGAAAGAGCTCTTAAGCCGATGTGGGTTAGAGAGATTGTCTCCCACTAGGTTACTCATTGAGTTAGAATTCACCACGGTGCATTAGACTAATATAGGCACTGTGCGTATAATTAAGCGGGTGCTTTCGCCACTCATTATATTAGCATGATCTTTTAAACGATGTTGCAGGGTTTGAAGACTACATCCTCTTCTTGTGCTCCGTACCGAGTATCGATCTGGTGCAGGTGAAGGCAGCTACTGGAAGAGCTTGCAGGAGTTCCATGCTGATCTCTCCTGCAGATTTGAACCTCCCATCCATAACAGTGTCTTCTCTGAAAGGGTTCCAAATGGTAAGACGCAGGGTTAAGAATGTGGCCGGCGTGCCGGAGACGTACCTTAGCTCGGTGCAGCCGCCGAGAGGGGTCGAAGTTGACGTCCACCCGTCCTCATTCAGCATACTGCCACAGGGCACGCAGGATATGCAGATCAATCTCAAAGTGACCGAAGCATTACAAGGTTTCAGCTTCGGTGAGGTTGTTCTTGTTGGAAGCCTTGATCACATAGTTAGGATACCTCTGTCTATCTTTCCTGTCTCAGTGTGATTTAAGAATTTTGCTACGTGCTGGATATATATATATATATATATATATAGTGGGGATCTTGATGGTCGTTTTGTGGTCTATAATTTCTGAAGAAGCGTTTCCTCCTCAACCGTTCGCTTTGTGGGACGCAAAAACCTTCCCAAGAGGGCATGCTAATGATCAAGAGACAGGAGAATACAGTATTGATACCTGAGTTCAAGAGAGTCATCAACTTGGTGAAAACAGCACCTGATCTTCGAATATCAAAGCAACATAGAAACTCGGGTGCCATTTGGCAAACCTTTTTCATTTACAAACTTTAGCATCTGTTATAGTTTAGGGATTATACACGGCTATTGGATGGAAAGAAGGGACGCATTAGGGCAGAACTCAATAGTCAACCATGCAAACTCAGCGTCAACTATTACTTTGACCGTCAAGTCAGCTGCCACTTGAAGAGCTTCAAAGGGCAGTTTGGATAGTCGACCATCAACTTTGCCAAGTGGACCGTTGAAAACTGAATAGTAAAGCTCAAAGCAATTTTGATGGTCAACCATTTGCATTTCGAAAGTCAAAGACTCCACAGGTCAACTAACAAAGCATTAAAAACTGGTTTAATGACCAGCAGTACGTAAGAGCATTATGAAGAAAGGAGTTCAGAGTTGATCATCAAGTCTTCAAGTCAGTGCTGAAACAGTGCTTTCAACATCGGCCATCAATGGAACAGTCATCCATCACGTTAAAGTCTAGATCAAATCAAAAGAAAAGTCAAACTCAAAAGTAGTTGACTACGAAATTTCAACAGCCAACTTCCACCATCCCCGATTTGGAGGAGGTCTCGGGTTCGAACCCAGTTATCCCCTTATCCCCTCTCCGTTAAAAACAAACAAAAATGTACCTACTGGGGAAAAAAAAAAAACCTCTACTGCCCAAATATGAAATTCTAGACATTAAGCCCACCTTGCTCGAATACTTGCCAGTTAGATGGCTATTCCCCGAAGATCTCCGGTGGTACTTTTCGAGGAGTCGTATGTATGTGTAACGCGAGACGTGAAAACAGTACAACAGTGCAGGGCATAGATAAAGCAAATCAGAGACTTTGCACCAGACCGTTGTTGACATGCACACAAGAATCCACACTCTCGTCCTAAGAACAATATCAGATTGAATATAAAATATTGTGCAAGTTAATTATCTACACTTTACAATCACATCTAAAATCATGCACAAATGTGCAAGAAAATGCATACATGCCTATCCTTGACCTCAAGAAATGCCAGTCATCTTTTCCGACGCTTCGATTCAACCTGCAACGTAAATCATACATAGGAAATAAGCTCACAGATGGTAGAGAAGAATGACGAGAGCATTGGTGGTTAACTTTCCACAAAAACAATGGGGAGTAGTGATGCATTTCACACATTACTTTGACTTATACTGGATGTAGGCAAATGCTTGACCTAGTTCTGAGATTACTTGACATACAATACGAAAGATATTAGTAAGTATACTAACCCTAAAGTGTGAAGAGCTGGAGGACTTAGATGATAAAAAAAGATTAAAGAAAAGCTGGAGGGCTTTGTACCATGGAAGCTTTACTCTTACGTCAGTGGATTTTCTGTTTTCTATTATGTGTGTGCATTGGATTGGGGGAGGATACTACTAGAATAAAGGTTAATCGACTTCAAAGGTGTGTAATTGACAGCTCTCCTAAGCCAAGGTAATAAGGGATTGTTTCCAGCACAAGGCGAAACTATCGCCTAGCTTGTCCTGGCTCATCTAACAAACCTATCAACAAACTCAGGTTGATTCTTCCTGAACCTTTTTATCTCCAACATTGTTCGTGCATACCTCCAACAGGTAACAGCATGACTGATGATTGTTTGATGTCACATAAACACAAAAAAGAGATCCTTTTAATTTCAACAACAATGCTGATGGGCATCATAGACATCAATTGTTCTAAGTGTGAAGTAGGCAAGGGGTTTTTGAGAAAAGGGAAGTTGACACTGGATCATAGGGAATCTTTACAAGGTAGAAGTTCAGGTGTAGATAACAAAGCCCAGCCCCAGAGCTATCTGAGTTCTATAAAGTGCCATTACATCTCTGGCAAAAGGACATTGTGGCCGAGATCATGGGAAACTAAACTTCATTGTGGAGATTGACATGCTCAGGTAAAGGACGAAACAGAATACATGGGATCACGGACTGACGGCATTCCCAACCAAATCCTGATTGTCACTGGCTTTTGAATTCACTGCATAGGCAATAAAAATTACATAATAAAGAACAAAGGATAGGAAATTGATAAATAGGCATGGCAGGCAAGTGAGAGGTTGTAACAATGCCGAGGAGGCAGACGCATTACAAAACCCTAAGGTGCAACAGGGAAGATGACAGTGCTGAATCATGTGAGCTAAGAAAAGTGGTGGATTCTAGTTGTATGACTCAGCAACAATTGGTTCGATTGAGTACTGAGTCTTGCCAAATTTAAGTTCAAATTTCAACTCTAGCATTGACTTGTTTTTTTATGTTTGGATTGGCTGAAGTGGATGAATCTGGTAGCCCAGAGATAAGGGTTATAATGGGTCATCAAGCCCAAACACTGCTCGACTTGAAAAGCCTGTGAGAAGGAAGCTTAAAGTGAGCTTATCGAGCATGTGTGCAGGTGCTGACTTACAAGAGGGTATCTTCATCTGTCACTGAACCCTGGTGACAGTGAGCATAACAGGAAGAAACGTTGATTGGCAAAAGCATATGTTGAGACATGATTGAGATACCCTCACATTAACACCCACGGTGGATAAAGCTCATTGGAACATGAGATCTACTGTCACTCAAACATTTGATGGATTACGCATATGACAAGCATGGGCAAAACAATGTGAGTGGCTCACTTTCAGATAGTTGTGCCTCAGAAGCAAGTCTTTAAGGAGCAATCAGAGATGCAGCATAAGTTAGTCACCTCATGATTGACAGTCGTATTATGGCAAATGAAATGGTCCACACCTGGGTTAGTGGCAACGCATCCAAGCATGGAAAGGTTGACAAAGTCATAAGCTAGGCTGACAATGGAACAGCAAGATGTGCAAATACATGTAAAGTAATTTGCTGCCACGCTTCTCAACAGGACCGCAGCAAGAGATGGCTACGAACACCCAACTAAACAAGCCACAGTGGGACAGCATGGGCCACAGACCTTCCACCAAGGACACCCTAGGTTGAACCTAATGCATCATTGAGGAGCAACGTAAGTCAGCCCATCCACTGTAAGACATACCAAGAATGGACCTGAGGTGCAATAGTTACTGCTTGATTTGGAATTTTGTACGTGCGAGTCAATGATATCAGTGGTTGCTCCACCAGTCAACATAAAAGAAATGAAAAGCAAGCAGAAAGCATTATGCTTACTCATTGCCACTGTACATCATGTGATTTAAGAGGAACCAAGGATTTGTCAGGTATTCAGTAGGCGACAAGAAAAGGAACTTACCAAAAAAAGACGTGAACATGTGAGAACACATAATAGGTATGTCCCCGGTGATCTGGGTTGGGGGGACCAAATTTCCCCACAACAAGGCCACCCAAAAGAAGGCCCAGCCTAGCCTCTTCTGGACCAATCAGTCATAAATGAAATCCAAATGGGAGGAAGGGAGGAAACAGAAGCATCCACAAGGAGTAGAAGATGAAAGGAGAAGAAAGGGAAAAAAAACAAACAACAAATGCCACTGAAGAAATGGAAGAGGGGGAAGGGGGAAGGAATTCCATGTGCCATCATCCTATGAAGAGGAAGACAAAAAAAACAGGCTTTTACGAGCCAATCGGGCACAAATCAGTGAAACTTGGGGGAGGGCCAAAAAGAATGTCCCACCTACGTCATATGGGCAGAGAGGAGGAAGACCAAATTACCTATTTACGTCACTGTGAAATATTTTAAGTTTACTTTTGCATAATAAGGAAGAAAATGTTATCTTGTGGTAAGAGAGACATTTTATAATTTTCACACATTTTAGAACCTCATCCACACAACATCACTAACAAAGAAGAGAAAAGGAGGGTATGGAATGGGAGACCGCCACCTTCTGTGGCTGCCCTATCCACACTGCTATCTATGCCATTCACTCCCCATGGCACCTCCCACCATCAGACCATACGGGTTAGTTTTTCTTCCCTTTTCCTTGCTGCTCCTCTTCTTCTCCACCAGCGAACGATAGGGGATTATGGAGGCCAAGGAAGAAAGAAAACCATAATGAGAAGATAGCTGGTGGCAGAGATGGCCGCTGATTCACTCCTCATCACCTTCTCCAACTCTTCCTCATTAAACTGGCTAGATCTAGCCAGAACCAACACACATCTGGCAAGAACTGCCAAAGCCAGGTCCAAACCCTAATTCTAATTTTAATATATTAATTCCATATGACAGGAATCACCGGTTCACATTGTTGACATTAGCCCAGGTTCCTTGTAGTCCACAATTACAGAAGATTTACATTTTATAGAAAGTGCCATACTGCCATTGTGTGAAACACTATAGCTTGCTAACAACAAAGACAATGGCTTCATGTCAAATGCAAAACCATGTGAGATATTATTTAGATGCTTCGTTGATACCTAGACAGCCATCTAAAGAGGACGATTCTGCGAACCAGTTCAAACTCATCATCATTTTGGACAATAGATGGAAGTTTAAGTTCATAAATTTACACAAATACAAGCATACTAGATTAGCCATGGATGTTATCTAATGGAAAAGGCACATAAACTAGCCTATGATGGTTATTAATAAAGCAAAGAGACAAAAGCTTGTCATGCTTACCTTGTTCTCTGATTGTGGCGAAACAGGAAATGAGTTCAGAGATCTCTTAGAGTCATCCTCAGTGTTACAATCAGGACAGAGAAAGTGATCCAACTTTTTTGCTTGTTCAATTGTCATGCCCATACAAGAAGGATGAAACCTATTTACAGAAAAGGAAACAAGAACAAATTAGGTGTGCCATAAGAAGTGCTCTAAAGAAAATATGCCACTAGGACTTGAAGGTGACTTGAAGTAACAAGACATGAAAATCAAACAGTAGGACTTGAAGGTAACTTGTTCAACCTATGATGGATTATTTCCATACAAAAAGTGGATAGCCATGGTTTCAGCATTCCAGCAGCAGAAAAAAATTGGGGGATCAGGGGATAAAAGAAGATGGATTGCTAAGAAGAGGCCCACATCGTAAGTATTTATTATGTTTATATCTGTTAATAATTACATAAACATTTTTCATCAAAATTATTTTTCTTTATTCTTTTATAATTTATAAACATGTCAAATCTGATTTGTATCAGAATCTGTTGATCTTGGGTTCCCATTTGATTATGTCTTCCTATTTTCCTTCGCCATCAGCAAGTTTAAACCTTTCTTACAAGGGTCCTGTGAATTCTCTTGTTCAAAGACATGGTTCACAGGATTGACCAATCCCGATCCAATTTGGATCATGAATGGCTAATACCAACACGATCTCAAGGGGTAAATCCAATCTGTCCTTCAACTGAGAAAAGGAGAAAAAAAACAGTGATTGAATTGAATCCTCTAGAATTGGTCCAAAATTGGTTGATAGCTTCATCTTGAGACCAACCCAACCTGATCCAGATCCCAATCTTGGTAGATGTTTGTGTTGGCACATTCTTGCCTGTGAATAGACAAGGTATGGTATAGGGATTAGGGACTTCCTCAAGTTTCTTGACTTAGATGACAAATAAATGTGATGCAAAAAAAAAGAGTGAGGGGATGTAGGAAGAGGAAAGAGGGGAGGAAGAATGAAAAGAAAAAATTACCAGGCTTCAACTTAGAAATTTAGGACATCCCTACACAGACCACTCTACACCAGAAAGTGGTTGGCTCACCACAACACTCATGAGGAAAAATCATCATGCATAGCGTTTTGTTTCATGCAACTCCATTACTTTGGCCTTTCCATGGCTTCACGTTATTTGTATTGAGAAGTATAGACCCTGACAAACCAATAGTCCAAAATATTGCAGCAAATTAATAATTACCTTATCAAACATAAAGTGGGGAAATTATAAAATGTTCCTCACTCCACAAAGATACCCGATTCCCATCTATAAGCTAGGCTTTATACTCTCCATGCAATTCCAAGACTCCAAGTAGGACACACTGTTCGCCCATCAGGCCATCTCGCAACACAAATACCACATATGTAGATTTTCTTTCACTTCTAATAAGCAGATCCCCACCCCCCCCCCCAAGCCATGCCAAAAGTTTTATGGGCCACGCCAACCTGCCTTATTGCACAAGGCCCACATCTAAACTCTCAGTTCATGCAAACTCACTATGCAATGTATGCAACAAGTACCATGGCACCTCATGGCACTGAGGCCTGGAACTCAAGGTAAGACACTCGAATAACATACCTCCTGGTATTTACTTGCGATATACACCTTTTCTCAAGTGAGGCCAATGGGTGTGAGGCATTTTGAGGTGGACTAGAGGACTTCTCTACTTCATTCAAAGCAGGCCTGAACTGTGAGGATTTTACTAGGAAAGAAAATGTATAAATTGAATCCAATTGTTCAGTATTATGGCGATGGAAATGGCAACACACTGTAACACCTGATCCTGCCCTGGTATCCTCTGATGAAGATGATGTGTATGGCTTGTATAAGTTGGAATTTTATTTTCTTTCTTTTTGCCTATTTCCTCCTCATCCCCGTTATCTTCCTTTCATGCTACTGCTCTCGTAGTCCATGGTTCCACCAACCCCAGTTTTCTTCCTTCCCTAATCACCTGCCTCCAGTTTCCTCATCCTATTCTGTTTTTCTTTTCACCCCTCACCTCCTGCTACGACAGGATTAAAAACATAGAAAATCAGCAACCCTTTTAAAGAGCTTTTCTACCATTAATAAAAAAAAATTCCTAAACTAGCAAGCTTCATGCTCATTGTGTTCTGAAGCTTAGGACACACGCGGCCTTTAAAAGCTATCTCCCAATTGTCTCAGGACCTTTTTTTTGAAAAGTGGATGGTACCACTAATATATTGAAAAGAAGAAAGGGATGTACATGTATGAACTCTCAGCTCTCAAAAACCCCCTACACAAAAAATCTCCACACCAAGATGGTGCACCCCAATTAACTGCCCAAAAACCAAAAAAGGGAGGAGTTATGAGCCTCCACTTTACATAAGTGTATCGCCCAAAAGGCCACCATGTCACAAACAAAAGAAGAAAACCTATCCTCCGATCTCGCTTCCCTTTTGAAGATTCTTCTATTCCTCTCGCTCCAAAGGGCCCATAGAGTGGTATGAAGGACAAGCCACCAAATCATATCATGACCCCTTAGGTTCCACCTCCTGTGCCACTCGAGGAAGAGCTGATGTACCCGTTCAAAATGACCAAGTGGCTGATGGAAAAGCTGGCCGATCCTTGCCCAAATGTCCTACACAAAGGGGCAACCTGTAAACAAATGATTCATATCCTCCTCCGCATCCCCGCATAAGTAGTATAAAGTGAAAATATGTTGCACGAAAGGAGCCACTCTATCACACGATTCAACCATGAGAAATCCTTCAAACCAGCAATTTGACCTTGAGTGGACTGTTGGGGGTCCAAACCTGAGGTGCTAAGGAGTGTCGCACCCCTCCATCTGAAATGAGGGAATAGGCCGATCTCACTGAGAATCGTCCCTCCCTCTCCCATCTCCACACCCATCTATCTCATGTACTGACATCAAGTCTAAATTGTAGGACGAAAGCAAAGTGATGTTCCAGCTGGTCCATCTCCCCGGTAATGAGGTTCCTCCTAAAAGTAGGTGACCATATGCCCCCGCTAGCTGCGCATCAAAGGATTGAGCCACAAAAGCTACTGGTGCACCCGCAGCAGCATATAATGACGGAAAGGCCTCCGCTAGTGTGAAATTTCCACACCACCTGTCCTGCTAGAACGAACACCTCTCACCATTGTCCAAGCTGAGTTGAACACTGGTTATGATGAAGTCAACACACTAAAAGATGCCCCTTCAAATGGGGGAGACATTGTACATGTGAGACAGCGTCAAATCTCACACTCAGGACGGGCTATAATGCCTCTATCTGATCAGCTGTGTCAATAATCCTCCATCTTCTGTCACAAACCTCCATAGCCACTTACATAATAAGGCCAAGTTGAACTCTCTAAGATTCTTGATGCTCACACCTCCTGCCTCCTTGCTCTTACAAACTCTACCCCAAGCGATGTTATACTTTCACTACCATGACGGAAAAATCTAACCTGAATAGACTCCAGTTTCTTGGCCACCATCTTTGGAATTCTAAAAATAGAGAGGAAGTAGATCGGCAAGCTATCAAGCATAGATCTGCAAAGTACCAAATGCCCTCCATATGAGAGAAGCCTAGCCTTCCAATCTACAAGCCTGGACTCATATCTCTACACCATCACCTGCCAATCCCTACAATGGAGTGACCCTGGAGACAAAGGAAAGTCCAAATAAGAGAAAGGAAACTCCCCAATCTGACACCCAAAGATGGAAGTTGCCCGCCTAAGAGCTGACTCCTCCATGTTGATCCCCGCGTTGTGACTCCTACCATAGTTCACCTTGAACCCACTGATATGTTGTACCATCTCAAGCATCAATCCGGCATCAACCAACTGGTGCTCCTCGTCTGCTAGAAAGAGGATAGTGTCGTCGACACACTGAAGGTGGGTGATGCTACTGCTGGAGTGACCGGCTTGGAAACCTCGAATCACTCCTGCCTCATCAGCTCTCATCCACAGCCTACTTAAAATCTGAGCCACCAGAACAAACAAAACTGGAGATAAAGGATCCCCCTGCCAAAGCCCTTGGGGAAGTAAGCAGAAGGTTGCCCATTAATGAACACTGCGAAGGAAACGGAAGAGACACACTCTCGTATCCATGAAATCCAAGAGTGATGAAAGCCCATCTTAACAAGCACCTGAAGGAGACAATTCCAATTTACTCTATCATATGTCTTCTCAAAATCCAACTTGAGAACCACTCCCCTCTTTCACTGTTGCTTCATAGCATACAAATACTCATGAGCAACAAGAAAGTTTTCCTGAATATGCCTCCCCCTGATAAAAGCTCCCTGCTACCCACTGACTAAGCCATCAATTACCTTCTCTAATCTCCTAGCCAGCACCTTCGTGATGATTTTATAAGTGCTATTCAACAAGCTAATGGGTCTAAAATCAGCCCACTCATGCGCACCCTTCTTCTTAGAGAACAAGACCAGAGGGTTTTGTTAATACCCCCCAAATTGGCCCTGCCCTCCTAGACTTCCCTAACTGCACCAAGTAGGTCCTCATTAACAATGTCCCAACACTAATGACAGAAAATCATGGGAAAACCATCTTGCTACCCCGGCCAATCCTAGGACCCATATTCATTATGCAATCCTTGCTAGCAAGACACAAGATATTAGGAAAAAGGATTCGACAATGAGGGAATTGAATAACAAAACCATTATATTATTACAGGGCAGCAGTCCTAGAGTGTATAATATACACATCAGTGATTGTGATGCCAATAAATAACTTGCAAGGTAGTGTACTTAAATGCACATAACACATACATATTTACAATCATCAAGTACCCAGTAAAAAGATCATCATAAGAGAAACTACCCACCAAGAAATGATTTACAGTCTATACAATAAGAAAGGTAGACTTTGTAGCAAGTAAAACAGAAGTTCCGGTTGTGAACACTGTCTATGTTCAAGAAAAATATTCTTTGCATTGACCTATACTCTTAGAGCTGAACCACCTCTCTTAATTTGCGTCCAAATTACTTCTTCACAATGAATATTAGAGTCCAAATCAAATGATTCGCAAAATCATATGAACAAGACAAGTCATGTTTCGTATCTCAGAAACTCTCTTTGAATTAGATATTGTTACACAAAACAGGATACAAATGTCACAAAGATCATTGGCAGGGTTTACCATCATGTCTCAAGGGCCACACCATGGTAGGCTGGAGAGAGATCTCTGTGAGATCAAAATTTATTTTTACTTAGATTTTCGGATATCACATTATCACCCCCTACAATCAATTGTATTTGCAGATCAACCCTCTTAATATTGATAGTTCATAGTTGACTCATTTTCGGGGATTTTTCTAAAAACTTGACGTGTGGATGCTCACCGAGTAGCATGATATTATGAGGGGGTTATAAATAAATATCAAGATTAAAAAGCTTAAAGTTTTCCTTTTGTTTGGTTGCTTTTGCAAATGGATCATTGTTAGAACAAAAATAAAAGATTTATTACTGCTGCATTCGAGTTATCACAAATCCCTTCCTACCTCTCTCCTACTCTACCTCATCGCACTTCAGTGTGGGTAAGTGCCAGAAGGAACGCAATGGCTGAGCTTCCACATCTTTAACTCAAAACCATCTTGGAGTGTGGGTGTGGGTGGAGGGGGGGTTGTAGCATCAGCAGCAGAGGATGGTGGGGACACCTGGTGCTTGTGACTAGCACCCACAAGCCACCCAGGCAGCACATAGTGGACAAATGCTCCCCCCCCCACCGCAACTCTCTCTCTCTCTCTCTCTCTCTCTCTCTCTCTGAGAGAAAGAGAGTGAGTGAATCTGTCCATTACACCCAAATCTAGTTCTTTGTTAACCTACACAAATGACACTTAGTACTGACTGAAATTACTCAATCTGTACAAACATCTAAAGACAGCAGCACTCCCCTGATCACACACTAATTATTATTCAATGATCATGAACAGGCATTTCCTTAGTATCCTTTGAGCGTTTATGAGATGTTTCAATACTGTTTGAGGTTGGAAGTTTCAACTCACCAAGGCATTTTAGTACAAAGTACATAATACAACCTCATAATGAGGTATTCCGGACTATAAATAGTCTTCTGTCTTGAAAAGGTCTATAAGGTACATTGTTGTTCAATGTTCCAAAAGTCAGCCACCTAGCTGCCTAGGCAGCTCAGTGAGGCAGATGGATCGACAATTAATGCCTCAACCTTTCTGTTGGTAATTTTAGACAGTTGCACATTAGTTTATTTATTAAAACTCCTCATGTATATTTAGATTAACCAAGTGCATGATGCTTATAGGCGTTGGCTCAGGTTGTGGACATGGTGCAACCATCAAATCTCACAAGCAGCTTTGGATCCTTTGGCCAAGTACAATAGCCTGAAAGCAGGTGAACAAAGAAAAGAAGAAAAGACTTCATCAAGGACTGGTATTCATCAGTTTGCAAGTTGTGATGAGATCAGATATCATGTTTTCTTTTGCCCATGGATGGTCACCTCTCAAGATTTCTCTGTCTTCATGGTACTGGAATGACATTCGTTTGCCATGATGACCAAGTTGAAAGCACAATGATGACAACAACAATGACAATGAAGATGACAATGAAAGACAGAAGACAAGAGGACCAAGTCTAAATCAAAGAACGAAACTTAAGAGGAGAAGAGTACAGGGAGGCCAAGACAAAGACAAGGATTGAAAAGAAGTGAAGGAGGCGGCCAAAGCAACAAGCCTAGGCCCAGCCCATTTACTAGATGGGCTAAAAGCTTCTAGCCTGGGCCTGGCCCACAGGCCTAAGAACCCAGTCCAAGCCTGGTCCTAAACATGTTGGTTCCAGCAGGCACATGGGCCAGGTAGCCCATTGGCACCATTAATAGGTGTAGAAGCCCAGAGCAGGTAAATAGCAGAGAAACCAGTTTTTATTCTCCTTTTCTTCCTTCCCAAAACAGCTTTTATTCTCCTTTTCTTCCTTCCCCACCATCCATTCTCCAAATTCATTTTCCACTTTACTTTTGTTTTTGTGGAAAGAGTTCTTGTTCACTATTTGCAGGTTGTTGGAAAAAGAACTTAACTTTTTACCACTACAGTTATTTGATGCTTGTAAACTATTACTACACTGCAATATCCATAGCCGATAGTCTTAATCATTTCTATATAGTCACAAGAGGCATGTATGATAGAAATGATGCACTGATCACTATCTACATAGAGTCACAAGCTCACAAATTGAAGCCACATATCCCTCTTTACATACTACAAATCTTCTCCTTTCTGCTTACAATAACAACATCCATGAATAAGAATAAGTTGGAAACTGTTAGAATTCAGAAACAAGCATTATTGACAGCTAAAGTGATGAAGAGTTAAGAATATGCAGAGTGCTGAGCATTGAGATGGAAGAAAATAAGTATAAAAGAAAGTCAGAATGCTACATGTTTCAAATTGCCTTATGCTAAATAAGAGTTCCTGACATAGGCCCAATAGAATTTGTAAAACACATAAAATCATGCCTCCGACACTATCTCCAAGCATAAACAATTCCCATTTATTCACCTTCCAAAAAAGAACTCCCATTTATTACAGAAGATTGAAGAAATACTTTTTCAAGTGCCAACTGCAGTTACAATTTACAACCCTTGGGAGACAAAATTTACAAGTAAGGATAGCAAAATAGTTAAATATGATCACACAAGGTATGAGAACTTCTAATCAGTCCAATCATTTTTTCCTGCCCACTCCAAAATACCTACATCTACATGTAGAAAGAGTCTACATATCGAACGTGGAGACGTAGTTGAGGATTCTTTCCCAAGGACAGATGTTGCAAAATCACTAAAAAAAAATAATAAGCATGGAGTTTGATGATGTAAACATAGATTCATATGTTCCACAAGTTAGTGTCAAACCTAAGGATGAGGAACTTCAGTGAGATTGGCATATGAGAAAGCTAAGAATAATAAGCTGCTAAAGTAAAGAATTTTCGATGCAGAGGTCATTGCATAAGATGATTCATCCCTCTCAAGATGAAAATAAAGTAAAACTTTCCATGACAACAAAGCAGCATCAACCATTGACATAGACATGACAACCTAAACTACAAAGAATAACTTACCAATCCTTACATCCTTCGCACTGAACCATTAGGTCATCAGGGTTATAGGGCATTTCGCACTTGCAATACCTTCAGAAAAACATGATAAACACATGCAAACAAATAAAAAAATCGAAATAAAGGACCTGTCACTGCTAGACACTAGAGGAAATGGAGTAAAGAAGAGGCCAATTTATCAACATACACTGCTACACGGTCAGGGGTGAAGCCACCAGTGGCAGCCTTGTACTCGAAGCGGCAGAAGTAGTCCTCAGCGCCAACATTCTCCAGTTTGGTGTAGTTCTTGAACGAGTGAACGGTGCACTTGCCCTCGATAGTGTGGGCGCTCTGCACATCGTAGTGGTCAGACAGAAAGAGCTCCTTGGCGCCGTGGAACTGGCGGCGGCCCCCAATGGACTCCTCCGGGCGGTAGTACCACCGCACCCTCACCTTCACATTGTTGCGATGGTCCGTCTCAATCTTCTCCACCCGCGCCACGTACGGCGGCTTGTCGTAGTCCGAGGGGCGCATCAACACACAGTCCCCAACTGCAACAAAAGCCATGGAAGAAGAAGACACCTACACCATCAGCAACAGACCAGCCACAGAACCCACCAAAAGAAAACGAATAAGACATAAAAAAGCACCCAGCTTTGCATCGACATCGAACAGTTCGTCAGCATGTCCAATTGACGATAGGAAACACAAATCAAAATGGTGCGATTACAGAGATGACGACGACAATGTGCATTGCCACCAAGATCGGGCTTTCCACTCTGCTATACCTTTGACAACCTTGTTGGTCCCTTTGATGGTGTAGGACTCGAGATCCTTCTTCCCAGGCTTCGTCTTTGCCATCTGGGTTCCGCTCTACCCGCCAAGAACGGACACTGCCAGCACCAAAGGACGTATCTTTAACGAGAAAAACGGCGGAAAACGCGCACACCCAAGCACCGTATCCCTTGCCAGCGAGCTGCCAAGCTGCACCGATGCTGAAGACCTCCCAGGTAAAACTAATCCGAACAAGAAGAAGGGGAGAAAGATAAAGGGGGATGGAAACCCTAGCAGGGGACGTGGTCGCGGGTTGGCTTCAGTCCTCGGCAGGATTCCGACAGAGGAAGGCAGACACAGACACACACAGGGGCGTTGTCATGGGGAGGTTTTTAATGGGGTTTGGGGTGAAGCGAAGGCGAGAAAACGCCATTAAAGCTTCCATTTTTCCGCCATGGCCATTTCCGTCGTAGGGCGCATGGAGGACATTGCATGATGTGTCCTGACGTAGCACCGGCTCCGGCACGAATCAGATTTTGCCATAGCCGTCGATCAAACAAAAGGTGGGAGCTTGGATAGTATTTGTTTTTTGTGGTTCCATTTTTTGAGCATAAAAATGTATCTTTCCCAAGCACTCACCCACACCTGGGATTATTTTTTATTTTTTATTTGTTACCTTTGGATCCATGGGACACAATACAATTCGACCTGATAGCTCAAAAAAATCCAAAAATAAGAAAAATGCTTGTACGTCTTTAATGGGTTGAAAGCAGTTGGCCTATTTACTGTTCCTTAATTTTTTTGAATTTTTAAACCATCTGATCGTGGTGTGCCACCTGAGGACATTCATAATGGGAAGACCGAGAGTTGGGCATATTTTTCAAAAAATAGTTAAAAAAAATCTACCGACACCTACGACCCACCCAAGTCTTAGCAAATAGTTACTCATCATATTTGAGTGGCAATGAATAGAACTCATTAGGGTTTGTCATCGATCCAAAGTTTTTTCTGTAACCAAATTTACTTTGCGCTAGAAATGGCCTTCGATGTTAGATTGAGAGTAAAGAGAGGCTATCTCAAATTTAATTATATAAGTTTAGGTTTATCTTAGTTGGATCTTGTACATTAATTTTAATATGATGAATAAGTTTAGGATAAGCTCACACGTAAGAAGAGGTTTGAGTTTATGGTAAATCTAGGTGAGTTCATGTTGACATTTGGAGTTATTTACGGGAGCTGGATACGGCCTTCATATGTTAGATTGAGACTGGGACGAGTTTATTGTTAACTCAGCTACATTTACGTGAGAACAATAAATAAAGGTTTCCTTAAAGATGTATTTATGATGGATGAATTTATGGAATAAGTTGAAGATAGATGAGTGTGCGAAAAAAGAATAAGACGATGGAGTTTGTATCCATTTTTTTGAGAATCTATTTTTGACGAAAAAAACAATGTCTCAAAAAAGAGACAGGAAAGTTACCCTCCTGGACTGGTAGAAAATTTATACGTCTAATATATTATTAGTCCATGTCATTAGCACCTGAGTCTCACACATTAAATTCCTTAAATACTTCTTAAATATTTATGTACACTTCCATCTATTTGTCATCCTTATTCATATATTTGTCACATTTAGATAGTTATTTTTCACCTTCAGATAATTATTTGTAACTTTTAAATAATATTAAAATCTCATTAGTCGTATAGAGAATACGTAAAAATTGAACTATTTATCACTCTTGCATAGTTATTCGTCACCCTTAGATAACTATTCTTTACTCTTAAATAATCATTTGCCACACTTAAATAACATTAGAAGTCTCGTTCGTCACCTCGAGAATACGTAAAAATTGACGAGAGTTGATTATTTATCACCCTTAGATAATCTTTTTCACCCTTGAATAATTATTTGTCACCCTTATAACATTACAAATTTTATTAAAAATACGTGTAAAACTGATAAAAAATGAGACCCACGTGTTACATATGTGACCTAACGAGAGATAAGATGGATAATAAATTTATCCTCTTGCACAAAAAATAAGCATTTCTCCCCAAAAATATAAAGGTGGAGACCTTGTTTGGAATGCAAGGCATAAATACGGTTGGGTTTACAGTAGAGCCAGGTCTTGTTCCCCTCTGGTTTTAGGTTAGATGAATAAAAATGAATTTACGTTAAGTTAGATTGATTAGAGAGAGTTCACCACAAATTCAATAATATCTATACCAAGAACATTACATAAGAGTTTACCAAAAAATATATGTAGGACAAATGAGTATCAAAACTTAAATTATAGCCGCTTCGTCCAAAATTTGTTTCAGCCATGATTTCAAGAACATTGATGGGGGTGCTGCCTGCAACAAGACACTACACATCACATGTAATCCCAAGAGACTTACTTTTATAACAGATTAGAATAAAGATGAGTGATCTACTCGAGGTGACGTGTCCACCCCCGACTCCTATCGGATCCAGTTAAATTATTCCACCTACTTTATAAGATCGAAAAAATTCACCTTAATTCGTATCAGATCTCGATTAAGTCAAATAAGTTAAATTAAAACAAGTCACTTAACCTCGAATAAGTGGTCCTAATCGAACTTATCCTGTTATCAAATTAGACATAAGAATAACAAGCACGCTGAACATATTGAAGATATATTGCAAAGTAAACACTATAAATTTTAAGAGATTTTTTCATAAAAATCATTGTCAGAGATAAATTTATAAAAAAAATATTTTTATAAACACATTAACAGATACATCGCTGAATAAATTCAAATAATACATAAATATCATTTAAACGTATTTTTTTAAAATTTTTTGACAAAAAAGAGTGATATATCTATAAATAAATATGACATTTTTATACAATTCAGATTTGCACATTGACACGTCTACTCGTACATTTACAAGAATAATTTTTGTTACAAATTCTAATTTAACAATCATTTTCATGCAAAAAATCTAAATTTTAATTATTTTTATGGATATTTTTCATTGAAGAAAGGAATCATCATTTTCATAAAATCAAAAACACCTCGTCGTTCTCTCTTCTAACAAAACAGCTGGTATACACATACCCAATCCAATGCTAACGGAATGGGTCTCTTTAAATCTCCAAGTAAGCAGCATATACACCATCTTTTACATCTGACATCAACATTATTACTTGCTCTAGTGAGATCTTTTAAATCGGTTTGTCCCAGCTGGTTGCTTGGGTGACACCAGCTTTCGTAGAGAGGCATGCAAGATCATAACTGAAGAAAATACCGATGTTATGATATTAGTGAAAAGAACAAGAAACAAAAACAGGCAGAACAAACTTAGTCCAGAACTCACCAGTATAACTGATGCTGATGGCACAGAGGACAGCTACCTGAAAATTGCAAGTGTAGAGGATAACTGCCATTGCTGTGACAAAATTTAGAGACAAATATGGACATTGTTAGACACAAATGTAACTGCCTTGATGAAGGCATCAGTAACTAAACTGACAATATAGCCGATCACCATTGCGAAAAGCTGCATCAAAAAGTGCAACAAAGAGAGGAAGCAGGGCACCTGGATAGTTTTTTTGTTGAGATGTGGGAAACATAGGAAAAGCCAGCAACAAATGTGGATGGATCTGGAAATGCCAGAGGGGCAAGAAAAAGGCAATGTTTTCTAAGCAATCTTGAGTTAATCCTAATGCCCTAGTCATCAAACAAATAATAAAGAAAAACACTAGTACTAGTGAACACCAGTGAGAAGCAGCCAGAAATACATGCTGCACATTAAAAGAACAATCATGTGAACCAACAAGGCATGGACTTGACTCCTGATGCTCTACTGTTGTTCATTCGTTTCCACATAGTGTGCATAACTACATCTCATCAGGGAGTATGCTCTCTCCCACATGCATGTAAAACAAACCATGCCAGAAAGTGGTCTTGGTCAAGAAACAAGAAACTGATAGTCCTGGAACAAAAAGTAGAAGACATGATAAGTAGTATGATGGACACGATCCCAGACTGACATGCCTCCTACAGACAACTGACTACTACAAGGAAAGACCAAATTAGTAGCACCATATCCAGCTCCAAGGGAAGAGTTGGGCCGCCGGAGCTTGCCTTAAGTGAGACCCTGATTCAACTGTCATGGAATGTGTTGGGTGACCCTGGAATAGAATAATACTAAAATACCAGAGTTCAAAGTACAAGAACTTATCTCACAACGGAAGCAAAATGGATCTTTTACCGGAGAGGATTACCCAACCTCACCTATTTACACACTTCTCTCCAATGTTATCAGAACCGGACCGACCGGTCCAACCGCCAACCGGTCCATACATCAGTCCGATTAAGGCCGGTCCGATCTAACGCTAAAAATCAGCCGAACCGGACAAACTACGGTTCGACCGGTGAACCGGTCCGACCCGATTCACCCTTTAAATAAAAAAAATAAAAAAATGTAAAAATATTTGGATATTCAAATGGTATTTATGTGTGACCAAAATTATCTTACTATTATTGACTTGTTGTTATTTATCATTTTGTTTTAAATATATTTGAAGTTTAAAATTTTAAAGGAACATAGATGTCAATTTTGAAGAGTGAAGACCAATGGAGTATCAGAAAATTTTAAGGTCAGTTTATTTAACCATTATTGTTGTTTTTTTACTTGCATATTGCATAGTTACATAATCATGAATAATAATTATGCATGTATGTTTTTTTTAATTTGATCATTATATCTTATTTTTTATTATCTTGGGATATAAAATCATTGCTTCATGGATAATATAATTTATTATATTATTCAAAAAAATATAATATTTATATATTTTTAAAATTATTAAAACTTTATGACATCATAATTATATTATGATCCTATCACGGTTCAAACCGATTTGATTGAACGGTCCAATCGATTCGAACAGAACCAACTCATTGACCGATTCAAGTACCGACTCAGTTCTGATAACATTGCTTCTTTCTCCATTCTTTTTTTTTTAAATTACACAGTAACCCCTTGTTTATATAGAAAGGAGAGGGAGGAAGCATGGGCTAATGGCGATGGCGAAGGCGGTTAGAACGGGGAGAGAAACGAGGGAAAGAGGAAGAAAAAATCGCGAGAGGGAGGGGGAGCCAGTGAGATTTCTCGTGGCTCCCTCTCGTTGGCACCCCCGCGGCACCTGTGGGCGCCACACGCAGGCCTGGGCCGGCACCTGGCGGCCCAAATGGGCATCCGCCCACTAACGTCTCCCACTTGTCCATTTAGGGCCGACAATGCATGTCCTTTATTTTACGACATACGATCTCAACAGTCATACAGGAAATAGAGTGTACGACTTCCGCAAGATTCATTGTGCAGTCAGGATATCGCACTCACTCCTTGACCTCTAGAGCGCCGCAATATCAAATGCCTCATCTTTGCTCGATGTCTATAAGCGTCAAAGATGAATCACCCGTGTGAGAGGGTCGATTTAAACTTAGTGACTCTCTGATGATGTGTAAAGCAACCACTCACTCCAAGTAGATATCATTGAACAATAAACCAACTTTAATGATGTCGAACATTATAATTGTTACAATTTATAATTTACAAAAACCCAAAGAACCACAATGAGTAACAAAACTTTCTCTATCTACTTTGTTAGTGGATCAGCTATCATTCGACCAGAACTGATCTGTCAAAACACCACAAACTTTCTCCCCAGTAGATTCCTTATATAGTGGTAATGGATATCAATGTGCTATGTTCTGTCATGAAATTTAAAATCTTTGTCGAAAGTTAATGCCGAGGTGTTGTCTACATACAGCAATACACTCACATCCCTATGAAGTGTAATCACCAATCATTGTAGAAAATTTCGTAGCCATACTG
Organism: Amorphophallus konjac; assembly: GCA_022559845.1. Lineage (NCBI taxonomy): Eukaryota > Viridiplantae > Streptophyta > Magnoliopsida > Alismatales > Araceae > Amorphophallus > Amorphophallus konjac. The sequence continues at coordinate 19,422,858 of CM040121.1, forward strand.
CCTCTTGACTTGCGACAGAACAAGCCACATATTCGTCCTCCATTGTGGATAGAACAATACAAAACTGTTTCTTACTACACCCCACCAGATAATAAGAACACAAAACCTGAAGTGGACTTGCGCTTATCTCGGTCACCAGCCCAATCCGCATCACTATAGTGGACTAATTTTAAGTCGCCTCCCTTGTAATGTAATACATAACTTGACGTCCCCTATAAATATCAGAAAATTCTCTTGACGGCTTTTCAATGTGCGGGACCAGGGTTACTATGATAACGGCTAACTAAACCCACTGTGAAGCTAATGTCTGGCCTAGCACATAATATGGCATACGTTAGGCTTTCAATCGTAGCGACATATGGCATTCTTGACATTTTTCTCTTTTCTCCATTCTTGGAGCATTGACTAGCACTCAGGACATATCCTTTATCAAGTGGAGTATCAATGGACTTTGAATTGTGCATTCAGATATGCTCCAAAATTATATTAATGTAGTTTTCTTGAGACAAACTCAACGATCTTTCCGAGCGGTTCCGCACAATTTTCATTCCGAGCACATAGCTCACCTCATCCATATCTTTCATCTCAAAGATAGAAGGCAGCCATTCTTTGGTGGCATTGATTAACTCCATGTTATTTCCACATATCAAGATGCCGTCAACATATAACGACAAAACGAGAAATCTTTCTCCCACTCACTTGATATACACACAGTGGTCTTCTTTGATTATCTCGAAACCGTACGAGATAATCACCTTAGAAAATTTTAAACATCACTGTCTATACAATTGTTTCAAGCCATATATAGAGCGTTTGAAGCGGCCATTTCACTCTTCACTTTTGGCCTCAAAGCCTTCTGGCTGAACCATACAAATCTATTCGTCTAGTTCTCCATTAAGAAATATAGTCTTTATATCTATTTGGAACAACTCCAAATCAAGATACGTGACGTTAGCCAGACTTAGGCAAATAGATGAGAATCTCACTACCGTGGAGAATGTCTCATCATAGTCTATGCCCTCTTTTTGGGTATAACCTTTTGCTACAAGCCTTGCTTTATATTTGCCAATTGACCCATCCACCTTATGCTTAAGTTTGAAAACCCACTTGTTTCCAATTACTTTGCGCTCAGGCAAGAGTTCCACTAACTCCTAGGCTTCATTCTGCACATCGAATTCATTTCCTCTTGCAACAGCTTCCAATTCTTTCCTAGATGACGATGCAAGAGCTTCCTGAACAGATCTGGGCTCCTCATCATCCATGGGTCCACAAATAAGTACATCGTCTTCAATTTCAAAAAGACGACTAGGGACATACCCACGCTTGCTACAACATAAAGAGTCTTGATTTTCTATTGATTCTATTAGTGCATTCCCACTGGAGGCACTCCCATCAGGCTGATCATCCCCACTATTTTCGGCAAGTACATGTTTGGGAACATATGCACTCCCTTTGCTAGAAGATGGTAGGATATCAGATTGTTCTTCTGTCTCATAAAGATCAAGACTCCTTCCACTGTCGCCAAGGCTAAGAAATCACTTTCCAAGAAAGCAACATCTCGGACTTCACCCTCCGTCATTCCTCCATCTGGATGATATCCATACATGACATAACCTACTGAGCTCACAGAGTATCTTATAAAGATAAGCTTTTCAGCTCTAAAGCCAAGTTTCCTAAACTTGCTTGATATGTCATGGACATATCCTATTAATCCCCATGGTCGTAAATGATCTAAATTAGGTTTATGACCATGTCACAATTCATATGGGGTGGAAGGAACTTGCTGTGAAGACACACAGTTAAGGATGTAGGCAACGGTTAATAAAGCATCTCCCTAGAAAGATATTGGAGGTTCGCCTGCGTCATCATCGATATAACTATATCTAGCAACGTCCTATTCCTTCACTCAGCAACACCATTTTGTTGCGGCGTATATGGAATAGTGAGTTGTCGTCGTATACCCGTTTCCTCACACAATGTTCGGAACGGATTCGATAAAGGTCAAACAAAACCCATTGCTAACAAAATAGAAACTGACAATAGATTATATTGGATCTCAAGCGCATAGAACACATCATGCAAAAGCAACGTTCGTCCGTTTCCAAAACGGAGTTGGTACGAACCAACTCCCTGGACTTCCTCGCTAGTTCCATTACCCACGAAGACTCTTTACTTGCCTACTAGAATTTGACGATAATCTACAAAACCCACTCGATCCATCGTTATGTGATTTGTTGCTCTTGAATCCACAATCCACACATGATCAAGACAAACAGTCAGAACATGTGTACAAACACAAGCACACGAATTGCTAGGAATATGTATTACCTTTTTCGGCTCAAGACATTCATGAGCGAAATGACCTAGTTTCTTGTAGTTATCTTTCTTCCGCCACGCTTCCTACGACGGCGTTTAAATAGTTTATCCGTCTTGGGGTCTGGTACAGTGTCTCGCCCTTTCACTTTCTTTATGATCCCCTCCTACTAAAGTGTCAACTATTCTAACTGACATTAGCAGTGACGCGATGCAGTATTTCGCGTTCAGCTTCTAACTCTACATGACGAGAAATATCTGCAAAATTCTTGATATTCTCATTATGAGTTAGAAGCTATTTCATCTGAATCCACGAGTCAGGCAAAGATCTGATTATGAACTACACATGTTGCTCATATGTAAGTTCATGTCCCGCTGCCTTCAAATCACGAATCATGTTAGATATCACCATGACGTGTTCAATTATCGTGTGACGTGAGTCCTTCCAGTAGGTCTCAAATTTCAAGACAAGAGCCCTTAATCGGGTTACAGAAGTTCCCCCAAAAGCAAATCTTAATTAATCCCACATGTCATTGGCAGTAGTGTATATCTCAAACTCGCCTATAAGATCGTCTTCCATGGCACTTAACATAGTAAAATATGCACTACGATCTCTTTTGAACCAAGTCGCATAGGTTTTTTGGTGCTGACAGTGTTGGATATTGTTCCCTCTGGGGGCGGTGACATGGTGATCGTCAGATGGTCAAGCAAGTCAAGCTCATCAAACAAGTATCGGATCTTACGGGCACATATATCATAGTTAGTCTCATTTACTTTTTCACCCTTAGTGAGACCTACAATTACATTCTTGGTGGCCATCATCAACCACTACATGTCAAACAGAGAAATTAATCGACATCAATTTACATATCGTCTCAATTTGTTATCAGAAGTCTGAACTAATTATATTGAACTTTCTTATATAGTGAGATCGAAAATAGAGCCAGACAACTACAATCATCTCTCACTCATACAATATCATTCAATATCATTAGAGCGACTTCGACCAAATTTTGTTATATATGAGAGGCACAAGAAAGATAAATATCTCTTGGCCCATATTACAAGAGGAACAAACATCTCCCGTCCATAAGATGCATAAATATCTGATTGCACTCATGCAATCATATCAGCACTCAACTATTTGGTGTTAAATTTAATTTGTTTTTCCTAAATCATGCTAACTCATGCTCATCTATATTTTATTATTTCATATATGCAAAACGAATTTGCATAAAATTAAACAAATGAAAAGCACATAAAAAAAGCATGATAAAGGGATAAACTATTCATAAACATATTTAGATAATATACACAATTCACGTTGCATGCGTGTATGGATATACGCAAAAAAAGGAAACAAAAATATACAACAAAAATAAAACCCTATGCAGGATTCACTATTTACAAAGTCCCAAAGCAGTTGAATGTAACCATCAACTACCATCACCTCCCCTTCTGAGGTCACAAATGTAATATAAGGTGGTGGTGGGCGGAGTTCGAAAAATAGCTACAGCTGCCATGGATCCTAAGGTGCCTAAGCACGGTAGGGAGGCACTCAGGCACCCTGGCTTCGGCCCACGAGTCAATGACGGTTGTGCCGCCATGCGAAAAGGCGCACGTTATCCATATCTCAGTGTTGTTGGAGGTGCCCGTCTAACATGGGAATCACGAGGTGCCCGCCAAATCGGCACGGCACCTCTTCTCGCTCCTACAAATGTCATGACCTGTGGTGGTGGAGGAGTCACTCGGACTCTATTTGGCGAGAGAAGAGAGAGTGTCATGCGCTCCAAGGCCACTGTTGCACCGTCCGTCGCATGCCCCTACGCTAGACTCATCACCAGAGTCGTCGATAGGTGCCCCTACACACTCGGACCCACTAGTGTGTCTCTCCTCATCGAGAAGATCGCCACTGCTTGGGCCACTGCATCGGTCGTCCTAATGGCTGCTAGCGCTACCTCAGCATGAGCAACTGGGTGGTCCACCCCGATCGCTCCTCCCACCGCTGCTATCGCAACTGTCACGCTCTCCACGGGTGATCCCTCTCTACGGAGGGTTCTGCGGAAGCACGCATAATACTCCCGAGCTATAAGATGACGTGGACTAGGAAGCACCTCCTCCGCAGGATCAGGCACCAGGAAGATCAGGGCGATGTCGTTATCTCCTGACGACGACGACTCAACCTCTTGTTTTATTTCCTTCCCTACTGGTTGTGCCAAAGGGCCTGTAGGTATGTGCAGCACCGCTTAGATCAGCGCATGCGCCCTCGCGGGAGGGAAAGAAGGGAGAGACTCACGTTTCAAGGACGACTCCTCGAAATAGTTTGTGAGGACATCGTCGAGGTTGGTAATCACTGACAGATCTGCCATAATCAATAGCTCTATAAGACAAACACAAAAGAACCACGACTAATCATTGGCTCTGATACCAATGTTGGGTGACCCTGGAATAAAATAATAGAGCTCAAAGTACGAGGACGTACCTCAAAACGGAAGCAAAACGGATCTTTTGCCGTAGAGGTGTGAAAACAGCTTCCAGAGTCGTCTTCGTGATACCACTCTCCAAATCGAATATGCGAGAGTGATGTACATCCGTGACAGTCGCCGACAACAAGGACAAAAACCCACATTCACTGCAGCTTCTCCCTCAATACCGCTTCACACACACTCAACCGTGCATAAAGGAGAGAATTACCCAACCTCACCTATTTACACACTTCTCTCTCTATTCTTTTTTTAAAATTACACACAGTAACCCCTTGTTTATATAGAAATGAGAGGGAGGAAACGTGGGCTAATGGCAGTGGCGAAGGCGGTTCAAACGGGGAGAGAAACGAGGGAGAGAGGGACAAAAGATCGCGAAAGGAGGGGGAGCCCGCGAGATTTCTCGTGGCTCCCTCTCGCTGGCGCCCCACTGGCGCTGCCACGTGGGAGGCGTGGTCGGCACCCGCGGTGCCTGTGCCAACACGCGCCAGGCACGTGTTGGCGCAGGCGGGCCCGGTCCAGCACCTAGCGGGCCCAAATGGGTATCTGCCTACTAACAGAATGTAACCTGAAGGAGGGGTTTCTGGTTATACTCAGCCTCCAGGGTCTGTCCAAAAGGGCGCAGCCGGGCCCAGGCCGGCTCCTGGCAGGCCCAAATGGGGCTCCGCCCACTAACAGAATGTAACCTGAAGGAGGAGTTTCTGGTTATACTCACAGCCTCCAGGGTCTGTCCAAAAGGGGTTCCTTGTCATTCCCCCAAAGAAGAAGAAAAGAAAAAAAAAAGTCAACTCCATATCTTCCATGCCAAGAAAATACGATAAAGGGATGTTTGCTCATAGACCATTGTTAAAATAAAAATTGTATATTCACTCCTACATTTGCATTTGCACACCTATCAGCCCAATTAATGTGCAGAAAGACCATGGAATAGTCTTTTAGCACACTTTTTACAAACAAAAAAAGGTGCAAAAAAACCATTTTGTGGTCTTTTAGCACACTATCACATTTGTAATGATATATGTGCAAATGCAAATGCAGGAATAACAAATCTGTATTTTTTTATAACAATGATTTGTATGCAAAATTTCCAAGGATAAACCTTGATCTAATCTGATGTTGGGCTTGGTGGCACATTAATGATATTTCCATCATCACAAAATATGTTCCCGGACACTGGCAGATTTTTCCTTTTCTTTTCAAATGCATTATACCACCTGAAAAGTGACATAATGTCACAAATTCACAGTCAGCCACTTTCTAAAAGCACAGGCTACAGATCATGTTTTCCAAATCAACTACCCACAAAGAATTTCATCTGGTCATGTTACAAACACATTGCAAAAATCTGCAGTCACACTTGCTTCCTGTGAATATGATTTAAAAACTAAACTGACCTTTTAAGAGACTAAAAAAAATCACATTTTATTATAAATTTTGTTTAATTTATAGAGTACTTATAACCAGATGAGAAGAAGCCCAAATGTCTTAAGACGTATGAACTCGAGAGAAAACACCTCTTCACCTTTTTCCCTCTTTCCCTTTGTCCATATATTCATATCCATGTATATACTATGCGGTTACAATAATTATAAGTAGGTGAACAGAAGTCCATTGTCTTCAGACAGATGAATTCAAGAGAAGCCTCTCTTCACAACAATGTAATTGAAATGGAAAAGCCTGGGGGCAAAAGAGGAGGGACACAGTGAGGATGCAAGTTGAAGAGGAAAGATAGCGGGATAGGAGGGGATAGAGATCTATTTTTGTTGTAGAAATTTAGGGAAAATATGGGGTTGGAGGTGGAGCGGCGAGAAGGACCATGGTGGTCAGTGACTAAGAAGATGGTTTTACACGGAGGGGGGAACAAGTCCGGATGGCTAAGAAGAGGAAGGAAAGATGGAGAAAAGGGAAAGGATGAATGGAAAATGTATGCTGTGATGGGGGGAGGAATTAAAAAATGTCCCAAGGGGCCTAAGGGACATTGTTGGGAATCATAAAAATGACCTCCCCCCTTTCCATGCCCTTCGTCACATGATAGTCAGGTGCAACAGTGCTTTTGCCATGTAGAATTGTAGAAATGTCCTCTTCCCTTAGTCCCTTTCCCTTCTTCACATGATAGTGGAGTACTATGGTGCTACAGCCATAACACATCCCAGTACTATCTTTAGGTGTCCTATGGATCATTGTTTTCAAGGCATCGCCTATGCGACGCTGGTGCCAAAGGGGACCAGGCACCTAGGCGAGCAGCACATTAAAGCACTCACCTAGCTGCCTTAGTGCACATAGGTCACCTTGGGCCAGCCTAACCTGCCTTGGCAGATATCCACTTCTTGTTTTGAGGTCTGTTTTAGTATTTCATCAAAAGTTCAGAAGTAATTTTGAAAAATTCGCAAATGATATGTTAAGATTGGAAAGAGAAAATAAGACTTTCATTTCCCTTTCCCCATTCTCTCATATTCTTCTCCCTGTCGATTCCTCTTCCCTCCTCTTAAGTACATTGATTCATATTTGCATGGTGCACTTTTTGAAGCTAGTACTATTTTTGTCTCTTTTTGAAAATTCACAAGTGAAAAATTATGAAATTATTATGTTGATGTGCTTATAATTTACCTAGAAATGTGTCATATTTATGCTTCCTTTTAATATAGAGAATAACTATTTAAATACCAAATTTTAGATTAAAATTTTTATATTGATTGATAGGTAGTCACAAATTCTTATTAGTTTTCTCCTTAATACTTTGTTATTGCTTGCCATTTATTCTGTTTTTGCTTTTTAAAATATAAATATATGTTGAAGATTTGTGAATATCAAATTTTCTATTAACTAAAGATGGAACTCATATGTAGAAAATATATAGTAGTAGTTCTCTTACAATGAACTTAATATATAAACTAGGCTTCACCTAGGTGCCTCGCCTTGTCGCCTAAGCAATAAGACGGTGGGCCACCGCCTTGGTCGCCTTGGACGCCTTCACAACCATGCTATAGATAGCATAAGTCAATGACATTTATGTTAGAATAACAAGTCATTCTTATTAAATTTCAATTACTTTTTAGACAGAGAAAGGGGGGAGGAGAGAGAGGGAGAGAGGTCTATACCTTTATCTAGCTTTTCTAAAGCTATTCTTTGGTTTTGCCTCAATACTAACGAAATTTAAAGAATAAACCTAAGACATCTAGATGAAGATATCAAAATATACCCATCATCTTCTTCTCTCCATGTGAAACACTACGTAATTCACATGGAGAAGTTTAAGATTTCAGGAAAAAGAGGCAAAGAATTTAGGCTCTCCCCCCCCCAAAACTTTTCTAGAGGTGAATAGTAACATGAATATCTAAAAGGAAAAATTGCAAGGGAAAAGAAAAAACATCAGGCCTACCCCACCAACCCCAGAAAATGCCATATCTTATATGTAAAAGACCCCTATACAAAAATGACAATCCCGATAAAAACAATAGCCCGATGGGAAGAAAAACACTAAGGTGGTGAGGCAAGGCTACCCATATAAGAAACTGAAACAGCCAAGATTTGGAGCCCCATGCTCCCACCTAGCCAACACCCACTCTCTCAGATGGTACCAAATCAAGTTGAGTTATTATGGCCTTGTAGGCTTCCCTTGGAAGATCTGGTAACTCCTTTCACCCCAACAAACCCAAACCATGGCATGAACTCTACACATGTATCATGCCCATTTAAAGAGCTTTGGCATAGACTCATAGTTCACATAGGAGAGCATGTTTGACCCACTTTTAGAAACAAAACAAATTGCTCCATAAGGGGCACTGGTCACTGTGCAAACAGATCTTCAAGGTCTCCCCCTCCTAATCACACAAAGAGCAGCGGTCCCGATGTCCAGCATAAATGAGCTAGCTGGTCACAAGTTGGAAGAAGGTCATGGATTACCATCCATTTGAAAAACTTGACCTCAAAAGGAATCTGCAAACTCCAAATATGGTGGTAGGAAGGGTTACTCGATCTACCCACAATCCTCGTATAGGCAGTTTAATGGTAAATCTCCTGTCTCTTTCCCATTGCCACAACCATCATCATCCCTTCCCACAGAGATAGGGTGACCCTGCACCAAATCCAGCATCTTCACAAGCCAAGCATTTTCCTCATTATGTAGGTTTCTTATGAAATTTGGTATCTAACTATCCCTTCACCCCCTACCTTCAAAGACATCCGCCACCCCTGCATTTGGTGTACTGAAGATGCTGAAAAGACTGAAAAAAGGATCAACCGATGAGCAGCCATCACACCATTTTTCCCGCCAAAAGTGAATCTTTGCCCCTCTCTGAGGTCGAAAGAACTCCTGAGAAGAGTCAGAAGACCACATCCCAAGCCTCGAGAATGTCCATCTAGACACTAGAAGCATTACATATAATGACCAGTAAGAAGTCCTACACTCTGTCACTCCTGTAATACTTCTCTATAATAACTTCTTTTCATAAACTCCTGCCATCCTATCGCAACTTCCACAACAATTTACTCAACAAAATTAAATTGAAATCTCTAAAATCGCTCAATCCAGCCCCCCTTCCACCAAGGATTTCAAAGCCAGATTTTTGGAAGTAGACCGGCCCTGGCACAGTTCTAAGCTCCAAGGCCGGTTTTGAACCAAAAGTCAGCCGGCTCTGCCATTTACTACCCCATTGGAACCATGCCAGTTCCGATCCATTTTGGAAGGTTTTTAGTACCATGCTTCCGATTTGAATTTGCAAACTCTTCCCCCATTAACATCATGGCATCCCCCCTCAGCCTACCTCCATACACATGCCATTAGAACCTACCCCGAGCCGATTTCATCTTCCTCGGAGACAAGCCAAGCATTATCCTCAGAAGACCTTATACAAGATGAAACAGATTGGCACCATCCCATCATTGCATCACACAATATCAGAAAGCAAATGTTTATAAAAGTGTGAGCCTGAGGACTGACCTATCTGCGCTACACGAACCAAAACGAACCTGAGACCTGGATAACTCTCTTCTAGGTCCCACCAACTACTGCCAAGCCTCAGGGCCTCCCAAATGGCCAAGCTTGACACCACACCAAGCAAAGCTAGAGGCATCTTATACCTGCAAAAGGACAATTACAAGAGAAATAAGAATTAAACTTCAGTCATTTCGTCTGTAGCTTGAAATGGAGAAAGAGGCATCATACAAATAACCGGTAAAGTAAACGACTTGAGAGTTGAGGGGGCGATCGTTTGGAATCTCACAAGGTGCAAGCAAAGAAGAGGAGCCAGAGGCAGGCGTAGCTGCGCGCATAGCGCTTCACGTTCTCGTGGACCCTCATCCTCGCCTGCGCCGGCCCAGCGGGCCACGAGTAGGAGGACACCTCCCCCCCGCTGCGGCCGTCGCCGGCGGTCAGGAACCCGGCAGTCCAGGGCGGTGTGCTGCCGGCGAAGTCCTCGGCGGCGAGCTTCGCGAAGGGGTTGGTGGTGAGGATCGCCAGGAGCGTGCGGACGGCACCCACGAAGGCGCTGCCACCGACACGGCCGAGGGCACCCCTGAGCAGAAGAGAGGAAGGTGCTGCCTCGGCGTTGGAACTAGAAAGGGTGGAATCAGAAGAAACGGGGGCGCGGCGGGGTTCGTCGGCGGCAGCGTCGAGAACGCCGTGGTAGTCGTTCTCGCGCATCCAGGCGTCGAGGGCCGAGTCCGGGACGCTCAGCGAGAGGGGGTTCGCCGCGAAGATTCCCGCCATGGCGGCTCTGTTACAGCACGCTCTCTCTCTCTCTCTCTCTTTCATCCACGATGAAGTCTGCTTTTGTTTTATATGTAATTATATATATAGTTTCGTGTGGATGGCCATAGTCTCTATTTTTGATGGTAGATCGGAAATTAGTATCTTCGAAAATTATGATGTTTACTTTTATAACTTTGGAGACGTGAAAGCTTGGATTTGAAGAAAAAGTGTGAAAAAAGAATTTCTACTTTTATGAGAACTTTCTACATTTATGAGAGCAAGGAGATTAAATGTGCAACACGAGGTAAAGGTGCATGAGAACGCAATAATTATATACATATCCATAAGTAGCAATATGTCATATATGATAAAAGAGTCGGTTAATGACGTCAAAATAATACTTTTTCGTGAAGAGAGAGAAATGTTTAGAAGTGCATTACATTACATCATATAACTAAGGGGATCTCAGCAAAATCAAAGTAGGCCCACTATGGTATGATAGCATGGATAATGTTGTAGTCATGAGATTGTTGGGATTTTGAGAGCATACAAAAAAATAGTTCATGACTGTTTCATCTTTTTAGTTTTTTAAATTATTTTATATGTCTCTTCTCCGATTGATGTTATGCGAACAAATAAAACAGAGATTTGCATATCCACTGCAATCTAGAGCGTGCAAAAACATGACGTTCGTATTATGGTAGCAATATTTAAGATGAGAATAGTCCCGTGGCTGAGTGGTTTCGCGTCTTCTCACATGATTGAGAGATTACGTATTCCAAACCGGATATGGGATGGGTGAAAATTACTCGACCTGTAATTCCGAGTTCCTTAGTGTACACCTCTGATTTACCTAGACTGTGTCCTAGACAAATTGTACTAGATTTCGGATTAAAAAAATAATAATATTTAGGGCGTGTTTAGAAATACTCGTGGTGAGCTTTAACTTTTTTTAAAAAAAAAAATCTAGAGAGAGAAGGATCTTTTTTATACGATTTTTTTAAGATTCTAAAAATATAATTTTTTTTGTTCCTATATTTCTCTAAAATTAAATTTTGACTCTAGGAAAAATTTGATATGACTATAGACTATTTACTTTAGTTTTTAGGGTCACTGATTCTGAGATCAAAAATCACCCAAAAATCTTCTAAACCTACTCTTAGGACGCGTTTGGAAAGAATATTGGAGAGGAATTTTGAACTCTCCAATCATTAGAATCTCACCTTTTTCAAAAAAATTTCAAATGTCCCAATGTCTCATCAGCTTTTATTTATGGTGATTTGTTTAGAGAGATATAAAGAGAAAGGGAAGAGAAGTGAAAAATCTCTAAAGCTACCTAAAAGGTGCTTCTTCTCTCTCTAAGGGATTTTGAAAAAATCCCTCTACTCTACATCCTTTCCAAATGCGCCCTAGATGGGAATGCCATGGGGCGGTCAGCTTAGATAGAGGATGTGCTATAAAAAGTAGTAAATGGAATTCTACCTAAGTTGACGGTACGAACAAACTTAGGTTTGGAGCATCCCCAACTTAGTTCATTGTTCTTTATTCATGGTAAGACTTGTCGGACCAATGATTTAGATAGACTCGGGTTAATCCCGATGCAATATGAGCCGATCTATTTTTTTTTTTTGACAAAGGAAACAACTTTCATTTACCAGCAAAGAGATATATATAACAAGTAATGCAACATTCCCACCCAAACAGAAGAGAAAAGAGCAGCATCAAAGCATAGGACTCATGCCCCTTACAAATAGGGCTGTCAATGGGCCGGGTCGGCCCGACATGTCCACGGGCCTGGCCCGATTTTGGGCCGGGCCGTAAGGCCTTTTCCGGGCCGTGGACTCTTAATCGGGCCTAAAAGCCCGGCCCGACTAGGCCCACGGGCCAGGTTCGGACTTTAAGTTCGGCCCGCGGACCGGCCCGGCCCGTTCTCTTTTTTTTTCTTCTTTTAAATTTTAAAAACTACTTACTTAAAATTATTTTACTTTACTCAATTAAAAAATTTAAAATTCTATTTTCATACAAATTATGTAATTAATATTAAAATTTTATAAAGTGTTTGGATACATTTTCTTGACTCCTTTTTCTTTCAAAATAAAAATTAGAAACAAAGAGCGAAGACTAACGTGTTTGGCAACGCCACTCTTAATTTTTAGGAAGGTCTTTCACTCTCTGTAAACTTCCCTTAAAATAAAAACAACCCTTAGCTATTTTTTTTAGGAAACAAATCGCAGGTGTGCGTGTGCTTTCCCACGAAATCTCATCGCCCCCTCCAACCACACTGCCCCCCACCCTCACCCTCTGGTCTTTATCCCCATGGCATCCATGCATCTTCTTTTCCTCTCCATCTTCCTCCAATCTCTCACCCAAGGTTACGCATGTAGCCAAGTAGCCCCCCACCTTATCTGAAAACTTTCTTCGTGTTTACCTACATGGCTGCATCTCCTCCCACAACTCCTCTCCCGTGCATTTTCCTCTTCTCCTCTCATTCATTTGCATTTACCTTCTCTCCCTTTTCCTGACTAGTGGGAACATTGTGCAGACTAGGTAGTATGAACGATCTGCCCGAAGGGACAAACAGATGAGTTGTCTCTACCTTCACTCAATACACCTAATTAGATTGAAGTGAATGAGAGAAAAACTTTGAGAAAAACCGTTGATGGATGCTTGCATCTAAAGAAAACTTCCGTTGCCGAAGATAAGCATGTTACCTTTGTTGCTCTTATGTTCATCTTTTGTTGTATTATATCTATGGTAATATTTCAACTTGGCAATGGTTATGTTCATCTGCTGGTGCATTATATCTTTTGCTTATCTAACATGTGTCGAGGGAAGATCTTATATTATATTTGGAAGGTTAGTTTAAGTTAATCAGAAAAAATGTTATTTAAAAAATATTTGCCAAACAGATCTATATAATTTTTAAAAATTGTGTTAACTTTGCCAAACATGTATTAAATGATCTACACCACTTTTAAAAATTAAGTCATACAATGAGATTAAACAATTTTTAGAGAGAAATAACTTTAAAAAGAATAGTGCTCCCAAACGCCCTATTAGTTAATTTAGTGAGATTATAAATTTTATATTATTAAATATATTCATCTTTTTTATTTTTTATTTCTTATTTAAGTTGTCGGGTCGAGCCGGGCCTTAGTCGGGCTTTACAATTTGTTAATAATATCGGGCCCGGCCCGGCCCGACCCGATATAGCTCGGGCCCGGGCTAGACTCGGGCCTTAATATTGATAAGTCGGGCCCGGGCCTGGCCGACCTAAGCCCGGCCCATTGACAGCCCTACTTACCGATAAATCCAGAGAAATTACAGCAGAACTCAAACACTCGACACCCAAGGGGGATGTAGATCCCCGTCGAACACGGACATAGATGGTACAACTGGAGAGAGCTGTAGTCCACAGTCGCGCCGTTGTAGATGTTGAGACATTGATGATAACTCGGAGAATGTGATTCATAGATGCACAGAGTATGCTTGCTTACACGAGACATCCAACTAAGCAAAGACGAGTCCGTGGTGGTCTTCAATGGTGCAAATCTCTTGTAATACTGAACTTCTCCTAGAAGTAGCAAAGGCTTTGCCTGAAATCTTCTTGTTTGGAAAAGAGGGGGAGGCAGACCTTGACAAAATGCGGTAACAAAAGTTGCTGGGGGGGTAAGAGTGAAATCGGAGGCCGAGAAAAGGGCGCCGGACTGATCGGAGGGCCGAGGTGGTGATCGTGGCTAAGGAGGGGAGGAGGGAGACAGTGCATGGGGAGTCGAGGGGCGGGGAAAGGGGGAACATGATGACGGCCGGTCACCCGGAAAAGGGGTTGGTGAATGGACAGGGAGGGAGGAAGGTGAGCTAGGAAGGGTGCCAACAAGAGGGAGGGGAGGGGGAACACGGAAGGGCGAACCAGAGGGTTAGGGTGGCGCCAGCGTGGGAGGTGGGGGGGACCAGGAAAAGGCGATCAGTGGGGGGCAGGTCTGAGGATGGGGGAGCGGGGGGTGGGGGGCGGAAACGGGAGGGGGTGGTGGAGGAGATGGCAGATCAGCACGGAGGTGGGGGGAGATGGAGGGAGGATGTCGGGGAGGGAGGGGCAGGGGGATCAACGGAGAGAAAGAAGAAGGGGGGAGGCTAGAGAGGAATAGGGCAAACCTGGAGGGAGTTCCCGGCGGGAGCTCCCCCCACCCGATTTTCCACCGGTGGAGCGTCGGTGAGATAGCCGTCGGAAGGAGCCGGTGAGGGAATCACCGCCAAGGCGGTGGAGGTTCCGGGAGTCGGTTGGAGCTCCCACCTACCCCCGAACTGGGTGATGATTATAGAGAACTCCATGAGCCAATCTAATTAGGACCATGTTTGACTGTCTTTCAAATCAAGTCAGGCTATAAAAATAAGAACTCCACGAGATTGTACCCCCACACCCACGGTTCCTCTCCCCTTAGTTCATAGTTCTTCGCTTAGAGTAACGTTTGTCAGATCATTGATTTAGATCGACTCAGATTAATCTTGATATATATGAGTAGATCTGACTTAGTCCATGTAGGACCAATTTGAAATTAAGTTGGGCTATGAAAGTAAGATTTCAACATAACCATGCCACTTTGTTTTGTCTGATTCGTGGGATATGATCCTACTGAATTCTTATTTTTTCATGTCTACAATCAAATTCATTCTATTACTACATAGATGCAATTAAATCGCCTCGATCTAACCCTAATATAATGCGATACAGCCGTGTTAATTCTAGTCGCAGTGATACAACAAACTATAGTTTAGAGTTTCAAATTCCAACCATTAGCATTATTTGGTTACATTATCCCTGTAGAGACCTAATAAGGGGGTTCAAAATATCTCATATTAGATAGTACAAAGATGGGCATGTGCTTATAAGCAATACCAAGTCTTCTCCTTTGATGGCCCTTTTACCAGCAAAAAAAGACAAAACCCCAGTCGTCTCTGGGCGCAGAGGGGACAATACCTCAAATGAGACATCCCAAATTTGTACGTCTTCAGTGGCATCGTCTGTGGAAACCCCGGCCCAATAAGTACAAAAACTCACCTCTGCTGGGGGGGGCTAGGGTAGAGGCCTAATAAGGGGATTCAAAAGATCCCATATTAGAAACTACAAAGATGGACATGTACTTATACGTTCCACCCCGGCCCAATAAGCACAAAAACTCACCTCTGCTGGGGGGGCTAGTGTAGAGGCCTAATAAGGGGATTCAAAAGATCTCATATTAGAAACTACAAAGATGGACATGTACTTATACGCAAGACCCAAGCTTCTCCTTTGAGGGCCTTTTTACCAGTAAAAAGGACAAAATTTAGGTCACCTCTAAGACGCGGAGGGAACAATACCTCAAAAGAGATACTCCAAATTTGTACGTCTTCACGCTCAAAAGATCATCACAATCTCACATCCGTTTTACATTTCTCCATCTCCTTTGGCGGTTACACTTCGTATAGGACATATGAGTCTACATATATAATATTATAAAATTATTTTTAACTTTTTTAAAATAAAAATATTTATGCAACAACGAATACATACTCTTTCAACAAAATTTTACAAAATCAAACTAATCAAATCAAATAAATTCTTGAGAGTTGAACGAACTAAGTCTTATTCTAAATATTCAAACCCTTTTGTGTTCTCGAGAGTTATTAGAGATTTTATTTTGTTAAACATTTATTACTTATGATAGTTACTGTATCAAAATTCATTAGGTAATCAACAGGGGTTGACCAACAAGGGGCTTTATAAATTTGTATTAAATTATCTTTGTTGTAAGGTATTAGGCAGAATTCATATGATATAGTAGTGGATTGTGGATGAAAGATAGTTGACCTAAATGATGGAGTTTTTTTGGAGATTTTAATTTTCAAAATTATCTCAAACTCTGGGCATAATAGCAAAGTAACCTGGATAAGAGTTATTATTCCGAGAGTTAAGTCTAGAGTACACTCGTGATTATCAAATTAAATTATAAAATAAGATAGAATACCACACCCTTAAGATATTCCCCTTATGCTATCCATATATCAAACAAGTCTTATGAGAGTTACTCTCTTCCTCCTCATCCCCCTCACACACACATAATAAGTGGAGGGGGAAGAAAGATAGACTGCCCCCGAGTTGAAAAAAAAATAGGGGCCATAGTCAACTCGCCTCCTCCCCGAGTTGACTGCGGAGACAAGAAAGAGAGGAGGAGGTGCGAGAGCGGCGGTGGTGAGTGTGGACTATCATTGAGTAAGATTTATCGATTCGATCGTATACGATACGATATGATATTATATTGTATCGTATCGTCATATGTCAATAACAAAGAGTTATTTAATAAATATATATTATTATAAAATATAATAAAAAGTGGGTATATCAGTCATAGAGATCTATGATCGATGTTATTCGATACGGACGATTCTTCCTGTACGAGTTCGTAAAATCTTACCCGAGTTGACGAAAATGGGGGCAACGGTCAACCCGCCTCCTCCCCAGGTTGACTGAGGAGTCAAGGAAACCCCTGCTTTTCCCCCACGCGCCCAGAGAGACGAGAGAAGAGGCAGGCGGTCCCCCCCCCCCCAGCCACACAAGCGGTGGAGGCGGACCCTCTGCTAACTTTCCCCCCTTTTACCTGCGGGGGGGGAAGGAAGAGAGAAGGGGGAAGCGAGCTCCCCCCCCCCCAGGTTGACGTCGGCGGTGGAGGGCGAATCCCCCGCTCCTGCTTTTGCAGCAGAGAGAAGGAAGAGATCTAGTGCCAGTGGGGGAGGTGAGCTTCTTTCCCCGACTCCGGTTGACGTCGGCGGCGCTTCTGCAGTCACCGCTGCATAGCTTCTAGCCGGCTGGGCCGGAAGGGGCCTGGAAGCAGTCGAGGCGCATCTGTAGGAGATCCGGCCGGTGCCACTGCACATGCAGACGGAGCAGGTGACTCTGTTGCCGGCGAGCTGGGGCCTGTCGAAGCAGTCGAGACAGGAAGGAGAGCAGACGGCAGCGCCCCTGTAGAAGCGTGAACAGCGGCCGGTGGGACAGCCAGCAGATTCGACGCCGGACAGGAAGGAGATGGCCGCTGCGATGCAGAAGCCATCGGATCCACAGAGTGGGAAGGCGCCGGATTAGCAGGGCAAGCTGCCTGCGTCTATGAGGCCAGCGGGGCCAGGGCAGCATCCTTGCGATCCCGGCTGGCGGTTCCAGATGCAGATGCTCTGGATGCGGGAGCTGGAGTTAGCATCCGGAGGTAGTGTGAGTCTCTCAGTCACTTAGAGTTAATATTAATTTTAGTCTCACGTTAGATTTTACATAGAGTTGGACCAACTTATATAAAAAAGAATCTCATAGTTCAATACCTAAATTTTGGGGAAGAATAAATGATTTCTAATAAAATAGTGTTTGAGCCCAACTTTTGTCCGCCAATGTGACATATTAATACACCCTTTATCAACTGCGCATGAACGAGCATAACCTCGATCGACACTTAGGCCTCGGCCTTGTTGTGAAAGGGGCATCTACTGCGCATGAACGAGCATAACCTCGATCGACACTTAGGCCTCGTCCTTGTTGTAAAGGGGGCCTCGATCGGCATCGGCCTTGTTGTAAAAGGGGAGGAGACCTCGGCCTTGTTGTAAAGGGGGAGGTATTGTAGGGAGTGTGAGTCTCTCAGTCAAGTAGTGACATATTAATATACTCTTTACCTACTGTGCATGAATGAGCATAACCTCAATATACACTTAGGCCTCGGCCTTGTTGTAAAGGGGGCCTCGATCGGCATCGGCCTTGTTGTAAAAGGGGAGGAGGCCTCAGCCTTGTTGTAAAGGGGGAGGTATTGTAGGGAGTGTGAGTCTCTCAGTCAAGTAGAGTTGCTAGTGACTTTAATCCCACATTGGGGGCTTGCAAGGCAAAACGTAGGCAAAGGGGGCTAGAAGGAGATCGAAGGAGGGAGGAAGGAAGGAGGGAGGGTGGGTAGGGTCCCCGGAGGTAGAAGACGACCCGGCGCAATGCGCCGTGGTCTTTTTGTTTGGGTTCATGCTGTCGGGGATGCCGTCTCCCTCCTTCTCCAAGCCCACCGCCACCACCTCACATGGCGACGCCGCCGTCCTTCTCCCCTTCGGTTATTGTCGGGGGGTATGTGAATGAGACTGGGCACTCTGAATCGCGTCTTGTCTCGTTTAGTTTTTCTCTCTATCTAGCCTAACAATTTGTATGTTCTGTCATTAGTGTTTGCCTCCAATTGCTCGTTGTGGGATGGCTTGCTTCCTGAGTAATCTAGGAGCATACGGTGAATGTTTTCCGAGCAAATGACGTTGAAGCATATGCGTGTGGCTGGGTGACTTTCTTTCTCTTTCCCCGTGCATCCCACCAGAAGAGCATTTTTTTCGAGCTGTGAGTTGAACGACATGGGGGAGCTTGAAGATGGTCGTCCTGTGTGGCCTTGGTGCTGGAGATAAAATGTCGAATCGCAGTTTCAGTTTTCGAAATTGAAGCATAAAAGGAGGTTCTTTGTGTGATATTGATGTGGGTTCTTTTCTACCTGTTGTAGCTGTTGAGGTCGCGCCCCTTCGGTTAGCTTATCATAGATGTGCTGCATTTGCGTTGTCATTATTCACTGTCGTCTGATCATGCATTGACTGGTTTGTTTATTCTCAAGTTTCAATCCCTTGTTGGCTCTCAGTTAGTTTCCTCCTTATTGTTTTTTAACCCTGGAAAGTCCACATTTCTCAGTGCAACGGAAATTTGTCATGAGGAGGAGAAATATTAGCTGGATAGTTCCCAGAATATTGTTGAGTTGAGAAGATCGTGAAGTAAAGTTACTAGCTTCCCCCCCCCCCCCACCATTACCGAGTATGATAGATCACTTGCCATAGGTACCTGTAAAACCAATATTTATTCTTTCACATTAAGATCAAATGGCCCTATGCCCACCTCGATGTACATTAGATTCATTTGTACAATATATCGGGCATCAATTGAATAAGCAGAAGCTTTATCCCATGTATTCGGAGCCAGCTAGGTGAGCAAATGTACGTAAACCAAAGTATAAATCCTTGTCTCATCTTCGAAGTTCAAACCTTAGGGGCCACTTTGAAATCCGGGTGGGGTTAGCGCATTCGACCCTTTGGGGTCGAATGCGCTAACCGACCCCGGTTACATGCTTTGTGTGTGAGAGGAGCAGTGGGGCCCACACTGGGGGTCGAATGCGCTAACCGACCCCAGTTACATGCTTTGTGTGTGAGAGGAGCAGTGGGGCCCACACTGCTCTCTCTCACCGGATACCCTACCCCTGCTACCAAAGTCGGCCTAGGGGCTTGAACCTAAAGTCTGCATGGCAAATTGGGGACTTTGCACTTGTGTATTGCATATGAAGATTACATTCACAAATGTCCACAGTTTTACACTTTGTCCAAGTACACTGAATGAGGTTGAAGTCAGTTTGGTGGAAGGGACCAGCTCACTATAACATCTCATTTTGGGCCAACTTATTTGAAAGCAAATAGTTATTATAAATGTGATTGTATAGCTCTGTACAGATGGACGTTTCTTAGGGATACTATCAACGTGGGAAAGTTTTCAATAAAAGATTGATTCACATCCACGTGCAGGTATGCATGAAAGACCTATAGGAGAATTGCACACCAATCAGTATTATCGCCCTTATTCTTGAATTTGAAATGAGAGAGGACTAATGTCTCCTAAACGTGACATGGTATATTACTACTAAGATCTGATTGATGGATGCTGAACCTTGTCAAACGTTGTTGGTGCCTGGAGGTAGAAAGTATGATGATGTTGTGATTTCATTACCCACGTTACTGTGCTGTTTGAAAGATCTATTCTGGGGAAAATAATAGCTGGAAGATGAAAGATAGAGTAATCTGTAGATGAAAGCCTATGTTACCCTCGTATGGTTACATGATTGCATCGTGCATAAGGTTGAGTACAGAGGTTCTTCATTTTTTGGGGGAAATTCAAACCAGAGTATGGGATTGTGTTGTATTAGTACATGATGGAGTGAGGATCTGGCGAGAGTACTCCATGCCTTTTGACGGATCCAGGTAATGTACATGAGCACTATGATTATGATTTAGGAAGAGCACTAAGGTGCAAAAGTAAGCATTATGGAAGGAAAAAGGTAGTGGGAATGGTTGCAGATTGCTGAGACCTCTAGTGTTTAAGGGGGCAGCTTAGGGCTGTGAAGAATTCAAAATGTCATTCAAGCAAAAAGTGGGAAAAATGGACATCGCATCTCCTGGTAAATTGGGCTCTCTTTGAGTTTCTACTTGAAGAGATATGCAACCACTTATATGCAGGTAGGATAAAAAAAATGGGATAAAACACTCTAACCCAAGTTGTAAAATGTGGCAGCACTGTTGAGCCGTTGGCCAGTCTTCTGAGGACATTTGATGCAGATGATAATCGGTTCAAGGATATGGTAATATTTTAGATGGAGCAGACCATCTGTTGAAGGAAAAAGGATTGGATGAAATGAAAGAATGCGCATAAAGGTACAGATATGGCCTTGTCCTACTCAGATGACAGAAAGAGGCCCAATTTCTGAATAAAGCTAGTATAGAAATTCTCTGGTGAGGACACCAGAGCGCGGGTCCGGTTCGACCCGACTCGCGTTTACCGGCGTCGGAGAGCTCCAAAAGCGACATCGGCATCCCTCTAGCTTGATGATGATCCATTAGCATATTGATGTATTTTCTTTTGATTAGTTGACTATTTATTTTAGAGAGCATTAGGGGCCCATTTGATGTATTTTTCATTTATTGTGTAATTTTTTGGGTGCTATTTTGGCACTTTTTTACTTCTCAGGGTCATTTTTGTCTTTAGTCCTGAGAGGAAGACCACTAGAATTTTCCTCTACTATAAATAATGATGTAGTCCCACTTTTTAGAGGAGAAAAAAAAAGATAGAAAATTTTGAGTTTGAGCCGCCGTCTTCCTCCCGTGAAGGGTGTTTGTGGGATGTGAAGTCCTAGGCGTGAAGCCTCCTTCCATTTGTTCCATTCTCCACGTATCTCCTTCTCCTGTTCGAGCATTTATTTTCTCCCTCTCGGCCTCACATTTTTTCCCGCATTCCTACACCTCACTCCTCCATGTCAATTCCTCTTTTTTCTATTCCCCTTCCTTCGCGTTCAAAAACCCCCACGTCAAGCTCGCAACAACCTGCCGGTTGACTCTAGCCGCCAGTAGCCTCCGTCACGACCTCCCTCCATCGCCTGCAACCACAACGGCCGAAGCCGCCATAGTCACCATCGTCACGGCCGCTCTCTTCTGCCGGCAAGCCACCCGCCACTACCGCATCTCCATCCTCCCCTGCACATCGGCGGTCACCCTTTTCCTCCCCACGTCAACTTCTTCTTCTTCTTCTTATCCCGCCCTCCCCTCCTTCTCGTCACCGAGCCACCCCCTGACCCCCTGCCTCTTCTTCTCCCCTCTACCTCTCCCCTGTTCTTTCTCCCACATAGTCACACACCAGGAAGGTCGGCCGCCACCTTCTACCACCGTCGCCGCCGCCTGCTCGCGTGGCCGCCCCGCTACCGGTCGCCCCCAGCCGACCCTTGCTGCTTTCCGCCGCCGTCATTGCAACCCGCGGCGGACTGTCCTCCTGCGCCCCCGCCTTCCTCGTCATTCCCCTCCACCGCTGGTCAATAGTTGCAGCAGCGGCGCGGCCGCCATATGCCATCGGCAGGCCTCTCCGGCCCATCCCGCAGAGCCCTTGCTCGGCCCACGCCGGACCCGCTCCGCTAGAGCCCGCATTGCGCCCCGATCTGACCGCCGGGCTGTGCCTTCGCCTGAGACCGACCGTGCCCACTGCCAGCTGGAGCGCCCTACAGTCGGCCCCGCTCTGTCCCCGATTCTCCAGAGGCGCTCTCTGCCTACCAGTCGTCACCAGTGCCGGCAACAGTCGACGCTGCCACTCCTAGAGGCCCCGTCGCTAACGCCTGTGGGTACGTTTGTCGCAACAACTCGCGACGTCGCGGCCATGAGACTCCTCTTCCTCTTTCGATTTACGTGGCCTCAGTTCGAGCCTCGCTCTTCAGCAAGTAGGTTAGTGTGGGAAGCCCGCTCATTTAATTTGCTTATTTAGTATCCATGTCATATTTGCCGCCGAGTGAGTTAGGATGCCTAACCCGTTATTTTATTTTGTTGTCAGTTTGCGAGTTTGTAAGTATTTTCCAATCCCGGAGCGCGCCGATTTGAGTATGTTTAATGTGCATGATTGATACCCTAGACTTAGGTAGTCCTATCTACCATTTGGTTCAGCATTTCTCGCTGCGAGGGACGGTTTCTCAGAGCGTAGCTACTGTTATTTCGTGTAATTTGTCTCTTGGCGTTCGAATACACGTCGGACTATTTGTCGATCTACTATAGCGAGTTTGCTGATCTCATTCTTCGCCTAGTCGGATTCGTTTAGGCACACCGTCCCGCATTAGTTTTTGGTATCAGAGTCTAGGTTGGCAGTCTAGGGTAGTCACCACTTTATCATTCCATGTCTTGCATTTATTGTTAGATCGTTCGCATCGTTAAAATAAATTATTTGCATCCTTTTACATCATAGTGTGTCAGTGCATCGTAGTTTAGTCACGTTCTATGTCGTATGCCCACACGCAGCGGTGCTGAGTATCACTTGCCAGCGCCGATGCTAGGTTCACACCCAGACATGTTAGGATCACGCCCGAGCATGTCCGGTGCGCACGCGGGCTCTCGGGGAGGTCCCGACTTGATCGAGTTAGTGTACCGGTTCAGGGTTGAGGTACAGATGTTGGACCGTCGCCTTGGTGAGGTATTGACAGACATAGAGGACAGGGTTACAGAGTCTGACTGTATCGTCAAGGGGATGGTTGGTCGCATCACTGCTCTGGAGGGAGTCATCCCAGATCAGAGGCGTGATTGGGCAGTGGATCGTCCTCAGCCACAACGCCCACATCCCCAGGCCGCGCCTCAGCACCTACCCCCTAGGGTTGTCCGCGCTGATGAATGGCATGGTCCGGTTGAAGATTTTGATGGAGAGTCTTTTGAGGAGGTGGGTGAGACTCCTAGGGCCCCCGCTGCCTGGGGGTATAAGAGGTTTGACAGGACGCGTGATCAAGAGTTTTATGATGAGCAGAGGGCGTACCGAGACCGTGACCAGGATATTCGGAACGCTCGCATCGAGGCTCCCAACTTTGATGGTTCCTTAGAACCACAGGTTTATTTTGATTGGGAAGCTAGGATGAACTGCTACTTTGATTGGATGGGGATGTTCAACCTTGGGCCAGCTTTTTTCGCTAAGACGATGTTGCGAGGTCGAGTCCAGACTTATTGGACGAATCTAGAGGATCGTCTTGCGCAGCGGTACGAGGAGCCTATTGATTCGTGGGAGGAGATGAAGCCGAGACTCTAGGAGAAGTACGTCCCCGCGATGTATCGACACCGGTTGATTGATTGATGGCGGAGAATCACTCAGGGTACCCGATCTATTTCGGAGTATATCGACGAGTTTAACAAGCTTCTATTGAGATGTGGAGCTCGCGAGGAGGGCGCGTTGACCCTTTCCCGGTTTTGGAGGGGACTTCGTCGGGTTTATCAGTAGGAGTTGTTCCGTCAGTGTGTGATGACCATTGATCATGCCTACCAGGTCGTGCGTGAGATGGAGCAGTTTGAGTTAGAGAGGGATCCTTCCCCTCAAACGAGACCCACATATCCGCGCCCCTTCGAGCAACATGCTATACCTGTGCCATCCCAGAATAGTCCGCCCTTCAGACCCCCCGAGGCCCCTCGCCAGGATCTTCCCCCTCGCCCTCGTCCTCGTTCTTTTCCTGCGAGAGAGCCTGTGCCAACGTTACCTGCCCCTCCCACTCGGCCACCTATCAGGCGAGATGAGAAGGGGAAAACCCCTATGGTGGGAGGTTTGCCTCAGGACGGTGGTTCCCGTAACCGCTGCTATTGATGTCAGGGGCTTGGTCACTATGCCTCCTCTTGTCCTACGAGGGCCCTAGCCATTGAGAGTGCTGATCAAGAGGATCCTCCACTAGTGGCCCTAGCCATTGAGAGTGCTGATCAAGAGGATCCTCCACTAGTCCTTGTGGAGGTGAGTTATGAGGCTGGAGATGAGGTGACCGATGAGTTTCAGTCAGAGGAGGGGGCAGATGGCTATATTCGAACGGTTGGCACTGAGGACGTGCTAGGTGATGACAGGCTTGGGGTCGTTCGCTGCATTCTGACCCAGCCGAGAGAGAGCGACGACTGGCGCCGTACTGTGATCTTCCTCACCTACAGTTGCCTTGGTGGTGAGGTGTGCAAGGTCATCATTGATAGTGGGAGTTGCATTAATGCAATCTACACCGGGACCATCACGCACCTTGGATTGACGCCTGTGGATCACCCTCACCCCTAACAGGTGTCCTTGGTGGACGCGACTTCCATTCCCGTTCGGTTGAGATGTCTCGTACCAATACATTTCCACCCATATGAGGACCAGGTTTGGTGCGATGTCTTGCCTATAGAGGTCGGGAGTATTATCTTGGGTAGGCCATGGATATTTGATGTGGATGCGACTCTCTATGGTCGGTCCAACACTTGTGTCTTCGAGCATGGCGGCTAGCGTATCACCTTACATCCCTCCCGACCATGAGCTTGTACTACTTCGCAGGAGGGCACCCCGCCCAGTGCCACGGCTGGTGCTAGTGCATCACAGTCACGCACCACTATTATACCCCGTACTACGTAGTAGGGCACCACCGCTGTCCCCAGAGCTCCCCGGTATGGTAGCACCCCTGCACCTCGTGCCTCTATCCTAGGTACCCCATCTTCCAGGACCCTACAGTTGATCACCGCTCGGGAGTTTGAGCAGGAGCTTCCCGGGTGTGATATCATCTATATCTTGGTAGGGAGAGAGGTTACCAAGGTGATCGCTGAGAAGGCATCGAGCGAGCACCCTGTTGAGATTGCCTCACTCCTCCACGAGTTTGCAGATATCTTCACCGAGGACTTACCGGCTGGATTGCCTCTTATGCGTGATATCTAGCACGCCATTGATTTGACTCCGGGGTCCACGTTACCCAACCTGCCATACTATCGCATGAACCCGACTGAGCGCTGAGTTACAGAGGCAGGTTGAGGAACATCTGAGGAGGGGCTCTGTGAGGGAGAGCATGAGCCCCTGCGCCGTTCTAGCACTAGTAGCTCCAAAGAAAGATGGCAGTTGGAGGATGTGCGTGGATAGTCGTGCGATTAATCGCATCACGGTGAAGTACCGTTTCCCATTCCCCGCTTGGATGGCATGTTAGATATGATGGCGGGGGCCACAGTGCTCTCAAAGATCGATCTGAAGAGTGGCTATCATCAGGTCAAGATCCGACTTGGAGATGAATGGAAGACGGCCTTCAAGACGAAGGATGGGCTTTACGAGTGGTTGGTCATGCCCTTCGGGCTATCCAACGTCCCTAGTACTTTCATGTGGCTAATGACCCAGGTGTTGCGACCATTCATTGGGTTGTTTCTGGTCGTATATTTTGATGGCATTCTTATCTACAGCTGCAATAGGGATGATCATGTGGGCCACCTATGCCAGGTGTGTCTCACCCTTCATCGTGAGAGCTTATATGGCAACCTCAAGACATGTGCCTTCATGACCGATCATGTTACTTTTTTGGGGTTCATTATTTCTCGTGAGGGTGTCTCCGCTGACCTGAAGAAGATCAAGACGATCGTAGAGTGGTCTAAGTTGCAGACTATCCATGATGTGTGCAACTTCCATGGCTTGGCCACCTTTAACCGTCGATTCATACGTGGGTTCAGCACTGTTACGGCTCCGATTACAGACTGCATTCGAAAGGGAGCCTTTGTTTGGACGAAGGCCGCTACTTCGGCCTTTCGTGACATCAAGGAGCGGATGATTCAGGCACCTGTACTTCGACTGCCTGATTTCTCGAGGGTGTTTGAGGTCTCATGTGATGCTTCTGGTGTCGGCATAGGTGGAGTGTTGAGTCAGGAGGGCCACCCGATTACTTACTTCAGTGAGAAATTGAATGATGCGAAGCTGAAGCGCTCCACCTATGACAAGGAGTTTTATGTGGTAGTGCAGGCTTTGAGGCATTGGAGACACTATCTATTGCCGCAGGAGTTTGTATTTTATTCGGACCATGAGGCTCTCAGATTTCTCCACGCTCAGAAGAAGCTCAACCCCCGACACAGTCGATGGGTAAAGTACCTTCAGGCCTACACATTTGTCCTCAGGCATCGGACGGGTGTGGAGAATCGTGTGGCAGACACCCTTAGTCGTCGATCCTTGCTATTATCTATTGTCTACACATAGGTCACGGGGTTTGAGAGGCTCCGAGAGGAGTACCCCGATTGCCCAGATTTTGATCTGATCCACATTGCACTCCAGCTAGGACCCTATAGAGAGTACAATGATTATATTCTTCAGGAGGGTTATCTTTTTCGCGGAAATAGATTGTGTGTCCCGCGGACCTCTGTCCGTGAGTTTTTGATTTGGGAGCTTCATGCAGGAGGTCTTGTCAGCCACTTTGGCCGGAACAAAACCATTGAGTTGGTGGAGTGTTGAACGCCATAAAGTTTATAACGATTTCTTGTAATTATAGAAAATTTCAGAAATTAAACTCGAAGTGACGTTCGACTATCACCATCATGGCGATGAACATGAACATTTCATCAAACACAACAAAGAGCGGTACAAAGTCATGAGCACCCGCTCTACGAATCATCAAGTGTTTGAAGCCTATAAGTCCCTTAAAGGCATTTGGACAAGCGTCGGGTGTGCGGCGCGAGGCCATTAAGTCCTTAACAAAATCCCACAATAAGTCGAGCCGTTGGCTCTGTTTTCTGACGAGTGGGCATTTCAACAAAACACCTCATGGGCGGCATGAAACTACACGCTCGTGGGATTAATTCCATACAAGAACAAGTGTTTTAGGGGCCCATTGGGTGTTCCCATGACATTCAGTTAAAATTCCCGACAACCTGAAGCCAAACGGGCAGCAAGCCGGCGCTTGGGAAATGACCAACAAACAAACAAATGAAGTCTCCGCCGTTCTTGTGCTGGAAGAAGTCAAACAGTAAAAAAACTCCAAAAAGGTGGGATTTTTATAGCCCATACAAAAGCCACAAGGGGGGGGGGGGAGAGAGCCTTCCTCCCCCTTTCCTCTCTTCTCCCTGCGCTGGGGAGCCCCCCCCCCCCCCCGCTCACCTGCGACCGGGGGGAACTCCCCCCGGCCCTGCCACCACCGGGGGAGCCCCCCCGGCCCACCTGTGACTGGGGGGAACCCCTCCCGCCGCTGCCTGCACCAGGGGAGGCCCCCCGGTGGCTCTGCCATCGGGGGGACCTCCTCCCGCCACCACCAGCACCGGGGGGACCCCCCCGGGCCACCTGCGCACGGGGGAACCTTCCTCGGTCCTGTCCGCACCGGGGGGGGACCTCCCCCTGGCCTTGTCCGCCTGTGCGCCTCCGGGGGAAGTTCCCCCTCGTCTTCCTTTTGCTGCTGCACCACCGGGGGAGGAAGAACATGGAGAGGAAGAGATGGGGGAGAGGAAAAGGCAGGGGGTTTCCTCCACCAAGCTCCGGGGGATCTTCTCCTTGGCCTCCTGCACCTCCTATAAAACCCAAGACCTTCTTCCTTCAAGGGAGCAGGGTTTGCCGGCCCGGTCGACCCGGCCGACCCGGTCTCGGCTTGGGTCGGGTCGGGTCGCTCCCGTCTCGGTACGACCCGGTCCGTCCCGTTCTAAAACACCACTATATATATATATATAATATAAAATAATATAATAAAATAGAAAAACACACATTATATATATAATATAATATTAAAATAATAGGCCGACTCGGTGGCGACCCACAGCCCGGTCGACCCGGTCTCGGCCTAGGTCGGGTCGGGTCGTGCGAGTCGGTACGAGACGCACCGGGTCGGCAAACCCTGCAAGGGAGAGCCTTTTTTTTTTGGAGAAGAACTCCGGGAGAAGAAGCTGCTGCTGCAAACTGCAAGAGGTGAGAGGAGAGGGGCGCCCTCCTCCCTATTCAAGTTGTTTTGAAAGTTTTGCAAAAAAAGCCCTCATGTTAGGGTCATATGTAAAAATACCCCCATGTGAAAAAGAAACTTATGTTATCCAATGTGGACAACAAAAAAATAAATGACGCCCACAAACTTATGGTTCTGGATTTTTGATGCATTACGGAAATACCCGTTGTTGTTCAAGAAATTGTTGACATGCCTTTTACAGTTCAGAAAATTATAGAAATGTCCCCGATAGCGGGAAAATTACAGAAATGTCCCCGATGGCAAAAAAATTACAGAAATGTCCTCGATGGCAGAAAACTTACAGAAATGTCCCAATGGCTGAAAAATTACAAATATACCCTCGGAAGAGGGAAAATTGCGAATACACCCTCGAAAGAGGGAAAATTGTACATACACTCTCGAAAGAGGGAAAATTGCAAATAGACCCTCGAAAGAGGGAAAATTGCGAATATACCCCCGGATAAGAGAAAATTGCAAACACCCTTCCAGTAATAAAGATGTTGCGAACGTGTCCCGCCTTGAGGCATGAGGACTCTTTAAGGGAGGACCCTTGACATTAGGGCCGATATTGTAACCGAAGTCTTTGGCAATTAATGAAAGGTGTTCGGACTCGTCTGTTGTAAATTAACACTGACTCCGGTCAGTGGGGAGAGATCCTGTACACGAACCTTAAATCGTCTAATAAATCCCAAAAGTGCGGAATTAACAAATATGTCCCAAAATATATGCATATCCATCCAACGAAATGGATGTCCGAAAATTTCGCTTGTAAAACATGGAGTACTGGTTCTTTTGGCCCAACCTGAAGCGCGATGTGGCCCAATACCGCACTTGCGTTATGTCTAACCAGAGAAAGTAGAATACTGGTTTGTACACTCCCCTCCCTGTGCCAGATCGTCCGTGGCAGGATGTAAGCATGGATTTTGTCCTAGGGTTGTCACGTACGGCTCGTCAACATGATTCCATCATGGTGGTAGTCGATAGGTTCCCCAAGATGGCTCACTTTATCCCCTGTGTCAGGACCTCCAATGCGTCGAAGGTAGCCTACCTCTTTGTAGCTGAGATTGTCCGTTTGCATGGGCTACCCAAGACTATTGTTTCGGACAGGGATGTGCGATTTGCGAGCTATTTTTGGAAGACCCTATGACACCTTATGGGCGCCAAGCTCAAGTTCTCCACAGCTTATCACTCCCAGACCGCTGGGCAAATTGAGATAGTTAATAGGAGTCTGGCTGACCTCTTACGATGTCTAGTTGGAGAGCATGAGCGAGGTTGGGAATTGATCTTACCTTTAGCAGAGTTTGCATACAACAACTCGGTCAATAGGTCTACTGACATGAGTCCCTTTGAGATAGTCACTGGCTATAGACCTAGGAGACCCATAGATCTTGTCCCCATGCCCCGTCAGGCCCGTGTTTCAGAGTCAGCTGAGTCGCTAACTGAGCATATTAGGAGTCTCCATGATAGCATCCGTCGTCACATTGAGATTAGCAATGCGAACTATAAGAAGTCGACAGATGCACACCGTCAGTTACAAGAGTTCCAGGAGGGTGATTACGTAATGATCGGGTTCAGACCTGAGTGGTTTCCCTCGGGAACCGTGAAGAAGCTACAAGCTCGGGGAGCTGGTCCATTAAAAGTGTTGAAGCGTGTCGGGCCCAATGCATATGTTGTAGATCTACCACCGGACTATGGTATCAGTTCCACATTTAATGTCTTAGATTTGGTGACCTATTGGGACCCGACAATGATCCCCAGTGATCCTTTTGAGCCTTCTCCTCCCTTTGTGAGTGACCCCACCCTTGAGCGTCCACCAGTGGCCCTAGTTACAGCACGGTGTGAGCAAATTGACCAAATACTGGATGAGCAGATTGTTACCTCACGGAGCGGAGTTTTTCAGCGCTACCTAGTTCGTTGGAGAGATCGGCCACCTATTGAGGACGCGTGGGTCATACACGAGGAGCTACAGCAGATCGACCCAGACCTCTTGGAGAGGTACCAGAGTAGCCAGGACCCTTACTCGACGGGGACGAGTTCCTCCCAGGCGGGGAGGATTGGTAAGGACACCAGAGTGCGGGTTCGGTTCGATCCGACTCACGTTTACCACCGTCGGAGAGCTTCAGCAGCGACATTGACATCCACTGGCTTGATGATGATCCATTAGCATATTTATGTATTTTCTTTTGATTAGTTGACTTTATTTTAGAGAGAGACCCATTAGGGGCCCATTTGATGTATTTTTCATTTATTGTGTATTTTTTGGGTGTTCTTTTGGCACTTTTTTACGTATCAGGGTCATTTTTATCTTTAGTCCTGAGAGGAAGACCATTAGGGTTTTCCTTCACTATAAATAATGATGTAGTCCCACTTTTTAGAGGAGAAAAAAAAAGATACAAAATTTTGAGTTTGAGTCGTCGTCTTCCTCCCGTGAAGGGTGTTTGTGGGGCGCGATGCCATAGGCGTGAAGCCCCCTTCCATTTGTTCTGTCCTCCACATATCTCCTTCTCCTGTTCGAGCATTTATTTTCCCCCTCTCGGCCCCATGTTTTCCCCGCGTTCCTACACCTCATTCCCCCACGTCAGTTCCTCTTCTTCCTATTCCCCTTCCTTCGCGTTCAAAACCCCCACGGCAAGCTTGCAGCAACCCGCTGGTCGACTCTAGCCTCCGCCGTGACCTCCCTCCACCGCCTGCAACCACAACGGCAGAAGCCGCTGTAGTCACCATCGCTGCGGCCACTCTCTTTTGCCGGCAAGCCACCCGCCGCCACCACATCTCCATCCTTTCCTGCACACCGGCGGCCACCCTCTTCCTCCCCACGTCAACTTCTTTTTATCTTGCCCTCCCCTCCTTCCCGTCACCGAGCCACCCCCTGACCCCCTGCGTCTTCTTCTCCCCTGTTCTTTCTCCCACACAGCCACGTACCAGGAAGGTCGGCCGCCACCTTCTACCACTGTCGCTGTCGCCTGCTCGCGTGGCCGCCCCGCTACTGGTCGCCCCCAGCCGACCCTCACTGCTTTTCGTTGCCGTCACTGCAACCCGGGGCGGACTGTCCTCCTGCACCCCCGCCTCCCTCGTCGTTCCCCTCCACCGCTGGCCAATAGTTGCAGCAGTGGTGTGGCTGCCATATGCCACCGGCAGGCCTCTCTCGCCCATCTTGCGGAGCCCTTGTTCGGCCCACTCCGGACCCGCTCTACTAGAGGCCGCACTAGTCCCCGATCCCGCTGTCGGGCTGTGCCTTCGCCTGCGACGGACCATGCCCACTACCAGTTGGTGCGCCCTGTAGTCGGCCCCGCTCTGTCCCAGATTCTCCAGAGGCGCTCCCTGCCTACCAACCGTCACTGGTGCCGGCAGTAGCCGACACCGCCACTCCTAGCGGCCCCGTCACTGATGCCTGCGGGTACGTCTGTCGCAGCAGCCCGCGACCCCGCGGCCATCAGACCCCTCTTCCTCTCTCAGTTTACGTGGCCTCAGTTTGAGCCTCTCTCTTTAGCGAGTAGGTTAGTGTGGGAAGCCCACTCATTTAATTTGTTTATTTAGTATCCATGTCATATTTGCCGCCGTGAGTAAGTTAGGATGCCTAACCCGTTATTTTATTTTACTGCCGGTTTGCGAGTTTGTGAGTATTTTCCAATCCCGGAGTGCGCCGATTTGAGTACGTTGAATGTGCGTGATTGATACCCTAGACCTAGGTAGTCCTATCTACCGTTTGGTTCGGCGTTTCTCGCTGCGAGGAACGGTTTCTTAGAGCATAGCTACTGTTATTTCGCGTAATTTGTCTCTTGGCGTTCGAGTACACGTCGGACTATTTGTCGATCTACTGTAGCGAGTTTGCTGATCTCATTCTTCGCCTAGTCGGATTCGTTTAGGTACACCATCCTGCATCATTCTCATTGCTCTATAGGTTGAAGTTCCTTTAGAAAATGAAAAAACATGTTCTTCTCCCTAAGGATAACTATTCCACAGGGGACTATTAAGCATTTTGGATGTCTATTATTTGAATGTATATGCTATCGTGTATAGAAAACAGATGCGTAAGAGATCTGGGAGATAAATATTAGACTCAGATTGCTACAAGGGTCAGTTAAGCAGCCAAATGCCTACCCAGAGAAAATAATTTGCAGAGAATTGTTTCAGTCCAGCCTCCCAGACTTTTGGCAGATTAGTGTGGAAAACTTTTCCAGGGGATATAATATTTCATGAAGCATTGACATTTCATGAAGTAGTTCAAACAGTCAAGCCAGTGATGCTTTCTTGTTTCATATCCATCAGGAGTACCAGTCAAAGTGACTTGAATGTTATTGTTATGAATGGGGTCAGTCTAAAGGTGATATTCTTTGAATTTTGGGGTTTTATGACAGTGGCAGTATAAACATACAAAGTCTTGTGGTACTATCCACTTTTCTAAGAACCAAAAATAAAAAATAAAAATCTTGCCCATCTGAACTTTGAGGAAGATGCGGTGAAAAGAGCTTTTCTTTCCTTTTTCTCATTGGACATTTAATTCTTACGGTTCTCTCTTTACTTCCCTCCAAATTTCCTTCTCTTTATTTTGTTTCTTGTTGCAGTATACACATTCTCTGATGGAGGGCCTTTATCCTTTGCTGATGTGCTTATGTTGATTTTGGCTCTTAATAATGTTGTAGCTAGTCCTGATTCTCTCACCAAGGAAGCAAAGGAGAGAGCATGAGAAGCAAGGAGAGTAGAATTGGATCAGTTCTTGGGATCAGCCATCCCCAATCCGGGCAGGATTGAGATCAGGTCAACGAATTGGTCATCTGTGGGAAAGAGGCTGATCCCTACCTCCAAAAGAATGAAGAGGTATTTTTATAAATAAAAGGCATAACATAAATGATTTGATTAATAAAGTATACATATAATTATTAGGGATATAAGAAGCATTACCTAAGGGTCCCTTTTAACCCTTGATCTTTAATTTTGCGGGTACAAGCTGACATTTAGCAGATGGGATGGAAGAAAACAGAGAAGCGGTGGCATTGGACATCATTTCCCACATGTGAGAGGCACCGAAATGAGCAATAGTTGGGCATGACTTGGAAATGATTCACTTACTCATGAAACAATAATTTAACTTGTGCTTCTGGCTAAATCACTTTTCTCGTCTATTTCTGAATGAGGCAAAATATTTAATGAAATGCATATTTTCCGATGTCTAGGATAACTTCAAACACATGGTTTGGCATTACTTTCATTTTGATGACAAACCTCAAACTGAGTCAAGTTTAATAGTTTGGAAAAGCCACGGGGCATTGACAGACTAAACTGCTAATCAATAAATCATGTATCATGCCACCCCTCTCTCTTTTAGTTGACTATGAATTTGATGGATTTAAGTTTCTATTTGAGATTGTAGCTTACAATTTTCACTCCTTGGATCTAGTATCATCTTCATAAAGGAGAGAAATCATCATCCATATGGTATTTTACTAATATGCAACGTTGAGGAAAGAAAATAAGATTGCTTTTTTATACATATCCTATTTGAGCTCGGAAAAAAGATGTGGCTTTGAAGGGGAAATCTTCTGGCCTGTGCCCCTGAGGTCATCAGTGGGAACAATTGATGGATTCAGGGGGAAGAGACAACTATTCTCTTTATCGCCATTGTAAAATTCTGTTACTTAACATTAACAATAGCATTTTGAGGGTCTTGAAGCTGTCGGGCTGCCTGGCATTGACAAAGTGGATCAGGGTCCATTTCCAAGAATGGGTCGAGTCTTAGCCCCATTATACTTGGCAAGACAGATGTTTTGTTTCATTTCCTGCGAGGTTTAATGCTGTATTTTTCTACATGAGTGTGCAGCGATTTGGGGATCCCTATGGGATTTTGTACTCGTAAATTTTGCTTTCTGTTAATGATATGCCACATCCTTCTTTGACAGCTATTGTGAGACCCTAAGTTCAAGTAGGTTGTTCAATCTGCAGTCCCTGATTATTTACTTATATCCCCTATAGGTGGCCAAATGAAGGGACAGATTTGGTATTCTTGAAGCTTGAGTGGGAAGATGCATCCACAAAGATCTCCATAGAATACATCTAGAACAACTATTTTGCACCAAGATATACAATAGAGAAGTATTGTGGCTATACAAGGGCGGCTGGATGGTTGTACCAGGATAAAGAGAGAGGTCTTCTGGTTTAACCAACTCATTTTCTGTTGAACGATCTGATGAAAAGAATTGATGGAGAGAGGTGGAGAGCTATTATTAGCCCTTGATAGAGGTACTATAGTGTTGGATTATTTATTCACTGGTTGCTGATTTTTTATGAACCTGCATTTTGAATGTTCATCCCTTCTGTGTGATGACAAGAAGGGAGAGAAAAGTATGTGGTTGTTTGAATGTTTAATCAAAACATTTGATTAACATAAACTTGTTTAAATTCTGTGCACTAAAAAGATTATTCTTTTTAAACATTTTGTAATCATCAAATAGGGGAAAAGTCTTAGACTCCCAAGGATCGATTATTCATGTAAACGAATGATGGCTGATTAAATATGGAAGGCTTGGCTTGAATCTGAACCCAAAACAATAAAGAACGAACCCAAGAACAGCTTTCAGTTAAGACTGGTTGGCCATGGTTGATTAGTCCAGCACTCTAGCTGGTCACACTAGTGGCCCATCTGACTTTTGCACAGAATGGTCCTGATTGCTTGGAAGGCTAATCACTTCTACATAACCCTAGATGACTAATTTTTGAATTCCTTTATGAATTTGGGTCCCTCCAAACTAGAAAAGCAACTTTTTGAGCATTCTTCAAGATCAAAAAGCCTTATCTGAAGATCTAAACCCTTCTCGTGTACCATCATCCAAGAACTCCCCTGGTTATTATACTTGCAAGCATCCTACTCAGGGATTGATATCGCCACTTCACCTTTTTCTTATTTTGAGCACTGTATTTAGTCTTTCTTGATAGTATTCTTCTTTGTGGAAGCTACGAAGGAAGGGTGTTATCAATTCAAGTGATAATAATTTAAGCACTTGCAGTTGAAAATACTTAGCTTGTGGTGACCCAGGGCAGAAGACATAGGTTGCAGTTGAAAATTTCTAAGACTTGGACAACAGACATAGGCCTAGGAGTTGGTGAATGACTATAAAATACTATGTCCTCGCGTAGTTTGCATCATGCGTGTACTCTGTGTGTGCGTCTCCTCTTTTCTTTCCTTCACTTTTATTTCCGACTCTCAGCTTTAAATGCAATTCATCCTCCCTCCCCCCACCTGAAGCCAACATGATAGATGGACCATTTGAACTTTGACAGGCATGAACATGACATATAGTGTGTGATTCCATCTAAGAATCAAACCAAATCTCTCTTGTCAATTCTCCCATAACCTCTTTATTGTTAGCATAATCAGTGAAAGGAGTTGTGAGGCTTTGTATTCTCCACGTCTGTTCACGTTTTCTTCACCGGTTTCTGTCAGATTGATTTTCAAAGCATCAACAAGTACCTTCTACCTGCATACCATAAATGGAGCTGTTCCTCATGGTTACATACATGTTACAACAGCATGCACCAACCCCGAGGTCAATTTAAATGGAAAAATGGGAAAGCCTTTGTGCAATATCATCCGTTTATGATTTTTGGCCAGGAGTGAGGATCGGAAGAACTTGCATATGCTTATCTATTCCAAGCCAGAAGATGATCACAGACGTGTGGATAATCCCTGTCTATGACAGCCACCGATCCCAAATTCTTGGTGGCCGTCTGTTGCAATCGGTCCAGCGGTGAGAAGATATCTCTGAATGGTTCCAAATTCCTAGTGACAATGTGTTATATTCAGATCAGCTGTTAGAAGAGACATCTCTCCAAGCAGGTACAAAGTGCAGGAAACATGTGATGGGATTTGATGGCACGTCAATGTCAAAGATGGTGATTGTTGATCTTTTTCATGCATTTCTTGACGGTTCGCTGTCAATTCTCCCTAAGCCTATATGCGTAGACTTATCAAACAAGCTCTCTGTTTGGGGGGGTTCATCCTTATCCTTTCTTCTATTTCAGGTTCTCCACATGCTGGAAGAAAAAGCTTCTTGCCTGTTAACTCCCATCTTTTCCTTTTAACGAAAACCCCCCTGGAAACAGGATCTGCAGCTTGACACCATCGCGGCGGCTGCCAAGGAGGATGTTGATCGCCGCTTGTTTGTCTCCAACATATTATTTGATGGGATTATTCATCACTCCCCGTTTCAGGTTTCTTCTCCGATGAACATTTGCTAACCAATGTTTGGTTGCAATCATTACTTCCTCGTATTTATTCTGCAGCTGTTGTCTCATTTGGACCGCATCGGAAGGTGGCTGACTCAGCATCGAACCATGGGTTCAAATCGTGTTTATTGGCTCGTATTGACTCGCCGGCTGACTCAGCTCCACCTCACGAGTTTATGCCTGTTAAGGTCCGCAGCGAGGGCAGGACATATACGGCTTGTCCAACTCTTTTGTTTTTTTTGGGGTTTTAATTAAATGATTCAGTTAGTCAAGTATTTATGACTCTTTCCGAATAGAGATAAGCCAATCAATGTTTTCCCTGTACAGGTGATAGCTTTGTAGCTTTTCTGCACCTATTTAGGCCCTTATTGTTGGGCAAAATCCCCTGGCTCCCCACCTTCCTTTCCGGACCATCATCATTAGAGGAATAGTTGCTGTACACTCGCGTCGGCAGCAGATAATTTTTTTTTAAAAAAATCTTGAAATGGACTCTAAAAAATTTTCTTCACTTCATCCCATCAATTTAGTTGGACCAAGTAAAAAGATGAAGTATAGAACAACTCGTCCTTAATGAGCACTTGGGTGTGCAACGAGTATTACTCTTATCATCAAGGCAGCTGCCCAATGGATCGCACGATCTTGCAAAGGCAAAATATCTTGTTCTCAACGATCTTCAAGCCCACGACCTCCTCGTTTAAAGAGGTAAAAGTGACACCAACGATGATTAGAAACTCGCCCACAAAAATGTTGTCCTCCAGAGCAAAGAAAACAAATCTATATATTGATTCAAACTGTTGCTCGCCTCTGTACATTGGGCGTTGACCATATGGAAAGCGAAGTCAATCTCTGCACAAGCTGGTCTAATAGAGCGAGTTGTGTTTTGATCGTGGTTCGTCGACTCGGTGTGACTCGCACCGACGTCGAAATATCACACTGGATCCGAGAGAAATTGGTTTATGAACTGTCAACTTCGACCGAGACATCCCCTCCTCATTCGCACTGTATACTATAGAGGCGACAATAGGCGACAAGAACGACAGCAAGAACGGCAACAGACGGATCTCTTCGTCCTCCCCCTCTAAGGGAAGAGGGAGGAGCAGGGTAATGGCATCGGAAGGGGAAGGGGAAGGGGAAGGGGAAGGGGAAGGGGGAGGAGGAGGAGGGGAAGGGAAATGCCATCAGAAGGGGGAGGGGTGGGGGGCTGCGAGAGGTGGAGGGAGAAGAGGTTACATGACTTCGATCGAGTCGGTTCAAGTCATATACGATCTGAGATGTATCATATCAAATCAGAGAAACTTCGATTCGATATAAATCAACGAGCCGTCAAACTTTGATGATGATACGGTACATCACAACGCCCAATCAAAAGGTTGGTAAATTAACACAATTCATAACGGGTCACTAAGTCAGCACAAACCCGTCTGATACGGCAAAGAATATATTAACTAACTCATGGCATTTGCCGAATATCTGAAAATTAGAAACGAAGCCATCGCTGTGGAGTACACAGCGTTGTTTTGTCTGCTTATCGCTCATCATATCATCCCGTTTATGAAACTTCCTTGGATGACTTGATCCCTTTGTCATCGCCATGTAGAGCACCACTTTGACGAGTACCTCTTCAATTGGGCCAGCTTTGCTATGATTTTGAGCCTTAACAAATAGGTGATCAGTCTCGCCCCCTGGTGTGACGAATCGAAGTCGAGATAATTCTTGTTGTAATTTTTTTTTTCAAAACATGAGACTGCGACTCTTCACTTGTACTCACATTTGGGGATATCTTTGTCTTCAAATTTTTTTTGAACCAGCGACTTCAGAAGGTCAACTATACCATCCAAACTACCAGCTTCAGCATCGTACCAAACCGAACTCAGATCAGTCGACCAGCCAAATCGGCCAACTCTGGACCAAGCTTAAACTCACCCACCCACCCACCCACCCAATATGATAAACACATATGATGCTTTATTTAGAATGTGGATGATTCTGATGGCATCATCACCATAGACTCTGCTGCTTCTTCAAGCTCGCATGCAACCGGCAGAGTAAACAAAAAAAAAAAAAGCATCAGTCCCAAAGTTGGGAGGAAAACGTTATCTTCCAACGAGATATTATAGTTGACACGACCCCGACGGCCAAACCAGGGTTCGTGTCGTAGACGGACTTAAACAACCCCCCACCTCCCTCTCCTCAACACACCCCCAAACTACGGACCACCGCTACTTTCCAAACAACCAGATAACCATCACCGTACACCCTGTAGACTGTTTGTTTTTTGATCCTGGCCGCTGGTCTTCACAGTTGGAAGAAATAAAAGAGAATTCAAAAAAGGTATGGGGGGTGTGACAATAATTTGAGAGTTCCCAAGTTCGGAAGAACTTATCATATAAACTCAGAAACTTCCCCCACCGCCAAGCCGCTACCTTCCAAGGAAACCGAATCTGTTAGCTGTCAATGGCCCCCCCCCCCCCCCCATTGCCAAATACCAGGGTCTGGATGAGACGTAACTGGCAAAACTGCGGAGAGAAAAAAAAGGGGCGGTAATCTTTTTTCTCTTTCGAAAAACAAAGATGATATCTTGCAAGAGGGAACTGGAGACAAAATCGGTGGAGAACACCAATTTGTTAACAAGATTTCTTCTTCAGAGACGAGAAAAACTTGAACTTGTTCTAGTTCGGCACAAAAAAAAAAATAACGGTGGAGAAGGAGCACACCAATTTCTTCAAAAGGTTTCTTCAGAGACGAGAAAAGCTTGAACTTGAACTTGTTCTAGTTCTCGATACAAGAAAAAAGGAGCCTCGTTTTTGTTTTTTTTTTTGTTTTTCCTTCGTCTGTTCTTCCGTTCTCTGTACACAACCTAAAAAAGGTCTCTTTTTTTGAATTTGTGTAGCAAGTAAACCCAGGCCACCAGACACCTCCCCACCCGCCGAAATAAACATTTTTTCCTTTTCTAATAAAGAGAGATAATTTGGAGAAAACAACTACGAGACCAACTAAGTCTAATGGATGCTCCTCTGGTTTTGCTTTAAAGCAAAGATCTTGGTGAGAGGAAGCCGACGCTCTACTCGAGCTTGCTGATGCCGATGCGCTTCACGGCCGCGTTGCGGATGGCGTCCAGGTGCTGGTGGGGTTGCTGGAGGACGGCCATGCCGCTCTGCTCCAGGCCCGACATGTAGCTCCGCACCTCGTTCCTGATCATCTCCTGCATCACCGACAGGAACTCCGCGCTGAAAG
Organism: Amorphophallus konjac; assembly: GCA_022559845.1. Lineage (NCBI taxonomy): Eukaryota > Viridiplantae > Streptophyta > Magnoliopsida > Alismatales > Araceae > Amorphophallus > Amorphophallus konjac. The sequence continues at coordinate 19,462,811 of CM040121.1, forward strand.
GGAATTGCTGCGGCTCCCGCCGCTCGGGCGCCGGGGCCAGCGATGGTACCGTAACGCCGTTCATGTAGGCATGGCGGATGGGGGAAGGATGCCGGTGCTGTTGATGCTGCGGGATGGGGTGGATCGCCGATGGGGGTGACAGCAGCAGCATCTGTTCGTGTTCCTGATGATGGGTCGGGTGGGGATGCTGGTGGTCTGTGACGGAAGGGGGCGTCGGCGAGGCCACGGTGGGGTTGGACGCATCGCAGGCGTTCGATCCAGGGAGAGACAGGGTGAGCGAGGTGGAGAGGTCGTCGTCATTCGTGTGGCCGCCCCTGTTGTTGATCGAGCAGGTGGTCTCCACCTGCAGAGGCAGGATACCGCCGGCTCTGGGAACCGGTCGATAGACGCGCATCGCCGCCGGGGCGGCCGGCGCAGAGTGGTGGCTCGAGTCGCTGACGTCCGACCCCGACGGGCTGCCGGGGCTGTGGCAGAACCCCGACGGCGCCGCCCCGCCGCTCGCCGTCCTCTTCAGCGGCGGCTCGCTGCTGTGCTCCTCGTCCTCGTCGCGGTCGAGAAGGGCACCGCCGCCGGGGTGGGCCGCCCTCCCGCCGGCGGTATCGTCCGAGGCGGACAACGCCGCCGCCGCCGCGGAGGAGGCGTAGTACTTGCGCTTGAGCGTCGAGTTCCAGTGGTTCTTCACGGCGTTGTCGGTGCGGCCGTGGAGGAGGCGGGCGATGGTCGCCCACTTGTTCCCGAACCGGGCGTGCGCCCGCACGATGGTCTCGTCCTCCTCGGGAGTGAAGGGGCGGTGCTCCACCTGCGGCGACAGCTGGTTGCACCACCGCAGGCGGCAGGACTTGCCGGACCGCCCGGGGATGGACTTGCTGATGAGGGACCAGTTGCGGGGGCCGTGCTTCTGCACCAGCTTCTGGAGGGCGTCGTCCTCCTCGGGGCTCCAGGGCCCCTTGATCCGGTCCACATCCTTGCGCGCCGCAGACGCAGCAGCAGGATTGATCGCCCCAGCCGCCATGGACTGCATGCGACAACAACCCACCGTATCCCGACGATCCTAACCCTAACCCGAGCTTCCAGAGGCCGATCGAGGCGATCGCCGGCAGGTGTAGCGGATAAAGACGGGGAGCTTTTTCTGGTTTTTAGGGTTCCACCTTGGGGTGGGGAGGGGGCCCTGGGGGAGTGGGGGGGGGGGGGGGCCTTGGGGAAGAAGAAGGGAACTGGGGGGTGTGTTGGAGGAGGGGGCGCTCATATATAAGGTAGGAGACTGGAGACCTTGAGCCGGTTGGGTTGGACCGGGCGGGGGTGGGCGTTAAGAGGTGGCGTCTTCCAGGCGGGCGGTTGCTTGGATACAGCTGTCCAGAGGACACGCGTCACACCGGCGCGCGGTTTTCAGAGAGGTCCTTTTTTTGAAAAAAAAAAAATTAAAGTGGAGGGGTGGGTGGGCTTGATTGGTATGCGGGCGGGACGAGTCCCTTCTCCCCCGTCTCTTGTTTTTTTTCTCTTTTTTTTCGAGGTATCTCGGGGCCGTGCCGGGTGCAGTAATTAGTAAATCACCCCGTTTATGTTGCAAGTTGGATTTTAATTTGGGTCTAACCGCCATGTTTGTTCACAATATTCTTGAATATTTTTCTAACTTATAAGATCTTAATAATGTAATAGCATATATATATATATACATTAAACTGTTAAACCCATGGGTACAATTTTCAAATATGGTGAATTCCAGCAGTAAGGCACCCATCCTTTAAAAGGAGAGAGTGCCCCTCCCTCCCTCCACTTCTCCCCTACTACTCTCCGGTGTGAACGCAAGGGGAGGGAGGGGGACCTTCCTGGGTCCTTCCTCCCACGTCCCATAACCTATTTTATTCGGGAAAAAAAATTTCACACACATGCGATTCTCACATATTTAATGGCCCTGTACATGGATTCCGTAAAAATTATACTAGATACTGCCGCTGATTGCCACAAAACCTTCCGACAAACTCTGACATTAAAAAAAATAAAATTTGAGTCCATCCCAGTACACCCTTCTTCGAGTTGTATAACACACTCTGGTTCAGAGGATTTTATTATTCTTGTGTTAACTGTTGGAGTGTGGAGAGGGGTGGCATAATAATAATAATGTTAATTAGTTTTTTGCTGTTATTATTCTCGTTCTGCCTCCGGTTTCCGTATTTGCTTTCGGATCCCTTCTGGCGGTGGTTGCGGATCGTACGCCGCTGCACGGCCCGCGCCCGCCCCCACAGCCGCTGGTTCGCGCGTGCGTTTGGGTCCCCCCCCCCCCCGCAGGGTATTCTCCAAACTTTGACTTATCTTATCATCCCGACTTTACTTAAATTTCTCATATATTTGTTGCAAACTATACTTAAACATTTTTATTCGTCGAGAAAAAATGTTTGTCTAGCTTATACGGCACTGCTTTTAACTGCGGTTAAGGTTATTGGAGATGCGGCTATATATATATATATATGGTGAATTTATTATCAGCCTAGAAATAAGAATGCGGAGATACAACATTAAATGACGCCGATTCTAGAGATGTACGGATTAAGGAAAATCCTTTCGATCATGAAATCAAAACTACCTTCTGGTTTGAAACTCTAGAAACTTGTATTTCGTAATTTTAAACTACTTTTTAGTTATTTAGGCTCACATATAATGTGGTGAAAATTTCTTAATTTTATCTGCTAATGTATTAATTTTTCAAGAATAAATATTTTTCTCTTAAAAAAAAAACTGTTTCGAATTTTTCGATGGGATCGGGCTGGCCTCAAACTTGGCGTACGATCGAAACTGCCCAAAACCGATCTTCTTCGGTCGCCCGCCGACTCGCGGTGGCGGGGTCCTTTTCCGGGTAACCGTCCCGGTGGGGTCCACTGTGCTGGTGCCCATCGGTTCCCCGACGAGTCAACACTTATCTGCTGTCCGCTGTGATCACCCGCAAGTAGCCTCACCCTCTCCGCAAATCTCTCTAACGTTCGTAACGGTTCTAACGCACCGAAAGTCTCTCGAGTCTTCGTCGGAGCTGGCCGGTGAGGGGATGCGAGCAGCTGAAATAAAATATCTTTGTTGCCGTTACGCGTTGACAGCTGTTCTCCACCAAGTCTGCTTCCGCTCCCCAGAACGGACGTACGCACAAAGTAGAGCGGACCGTGCGATTCGTATTTTAAATGCTCTGCACCCCCTGGCCCTAACCCTCCCATCGGAATTAAAAATAAAAATAAAAAAGGGAGGAGCTTGGCACGTGATGGTCAGCGGCGGTACCCCGTCCGGTGGATCTCCACACGTGTGAGTGAGGTTCCCCGATCTCAACCCGCATCCCCCGCCCTTTCTGCCGACACTCCGAAGCACGAACGGTTATAGTTTTACATTTATGCCTTGTACGTTAGGCTAATTCCTTTCGTATCCCTATATTTTTACAAATATACTTTCTTCGTGAAGGTCATTGAGTGGAGAATATAAATCTTTAAGTCTCTCCTTGATAGGGAGATAGATAAAATGATGATTATTCCTTACTAAAGAGTTTAACCTTTTTGATAGATAATGAATTAAACTTTTAGCACATACGAGGGTTATCTTATCTCTTGAGATTAAATAATATGTCAGAATTAAATAAGGGTTATTTCTTAATTTTATCTGATTAACCTTTTAATATATCAAATTAAAAAAATAAATTAAAATTTATTCTAAAAAATAAATGAGAGAAAACTTCTTATCAAAATGGGGCTAATGAACTTATGCTAGCCGAATGGGCAAGGAGACCATTGACCAGGAGGCAGGAGGAGGCGCTCAGATGGGCGCGACGGGGATTTGGCACGGTGAAGGGCACCCCCCTCCCCCCTCCCAGGACCAACCAACAGATGAGCTTTGGTTAGGCTGCGGATCGAGTGATCGGAATCGGTCATCGATGATCAACGGTGCAGGTCATGTCACAATTGCACTGCTGTCACGCAGGACGGCACGTGGCTCCATCTACACGGCCAGTCATCCAACTAAATAACTAAATAGTCGTATTATTATTATTATTAGCAGATTCGATTAAAGATGTGGCAGACAGAGCTCCCCCAAAGACTTGCTTTCCCGAGACAACCACTCCCCGGTACCCCATACTCATCGCGGGCTTTTAACCGTCGCCCCCACTTTGTGTCGGCAGCGTACAAACGGTTTGGAATGCCCTCCCCCCCCGGACAATATGCTCATACGGGGTACTCGTGTGGACTGTGCACCCTTCAATGGAGGGCCATCTGGTCCCTTGATCAGCCGTGACTAACGAGGACACGTTTGAGAATGTATCCAACCTTTGGCTTTTGAGCCAACATTATAGATAATTTTTAATTTTTGTAGAACGTTCAACGTGTGTCTAGATTTTTGAGCTTGGAGAAAATTACGAGAAAAGATACAACAGAAACAAAAATAAACTCCGATTATCAATCCTGAGAAATAGGTTTAGGAAAATTATGAATTTTTTTAATAATTACAAATCTTAAATGAGTAAGAGAGTTGTAAGGTGAAGAGATTTTTGTGAGAATAGAGAAACTAGGTGCGTTCTCAGACGTGCCCTACGAGATCTAACTAGGCAATCAGAGTTGATAATTAATTTAACAATCCAAAGTTTAATGGATTTAAGTATTAATTAAAAAAGAACGGTTAAGAAGAGATGAGATTCGTTGAGTTAAACGTGTATGACATCTATCTATCGTGGTATTTTTCTCCTGATTTGGAATGACATAGGTTTTTTGAAAAAAATATATTTTAAATCAACTAACAAATAAAAGCATCGTAAAAAAACTATTAGCTAAACGTTTTGATATCAGGTAGCTTTGGGACGGTGACCATATTTTAGATCATGGGCTTGTTTTCCTCGTTGTAAAATGTCAAAAATATTACATAATTATTTTATTCGATAACACTTTCTGATTGTTTGTTTGATCGTGAAGTCGTGTAAATAAGTTTACGTCGACTCAAGCTACACTAAGCTTCTCTTGCTTTAGTTTACAAAGAGAAGATGAGTTGAAATGATAACAAATCAATATAATATAATATTTTATTTTACTATCATCCAAATAAAATACATCTAATTTTAAAATTAAAAAATACAGCGTTTTAAAATGTGTGATTCTAAAATTGAAAACTTACATGGAAACAAATACTTACCTAGATGAACGCTAGCATTCATCCAGCAGCCTAGCCTTCATCGTGCACTCCTTTAAAGCCAGCATTTTACAAGAATGCACTACTACTTGATTGTGAAGTTGTTGTACAGCAGGTGACATAGAGCAATGGCTTTAAAAAGTTGATTTTGACGGCAGAATAAGAACGGCAAAAAAATAGAACCAAACACTCACTTCTGTTTTAATGTTTTTGTCGTGGGTGCACTAACCGGCCCCGATCACTTATAGCGCCTGTTCACTCCTCATTCTGGTGCCTAGAATTCAAACTCCGGCCCTGGAGGACTTCCCAGTCACAATTGGCCACTTTCCAACTAGGGATGTGGTAAACCATGGAAAGAACTCACCTAAAAAGAGAAGACTCCGGTTTCACTAGGGGGGGGGGGGGAGCCTTCCAGGCCAAGAGCCCCAAGAAAATTGTTGCCGTTCGAAGAAGAATTCTCTCCTTCTTCACATCTGCTGTGCAGTAGCACCCTCACCGGCGCCATGGTCACCGTACAGTGGCATCCTAGCTCTAGTCGGCGCCTTGGAGACCTACTGCTCCTACACGCCCCAGCAACTTGCTGCACGCCCCAGCGACTTGCTGCTTGCATCGACGGCCTCCATCATTCCCAGCTTCGTCTTTCACACCATGTCAACCTCTAGGCCTCCGACAGTGCCTCAGTGCCCTCTGGCCTTCGCCATGGCCACCTCTAGCATCCTCAACAGCAGCCCCCTCCAACTCCTCTAGCATAGCGGCCTCCGGCCTCCACGCCGTGGCCACCTCCATCGACCACGCCCATGGCGGCCATCACATTGGGTTTGTCCATGACCACCTCCAACCCTTCGGTCACAGTCACCCCAGGCACCTCAGTGACCTCATGCTCAACCTACGGGCGCCTGATGCCTGTAGGCAAAGCCTTCGGCATCCACGGATGTTTCTCGAGTAATACTACGTCACTCGAATGTCAGAGAAAGTCTTTAGCCTCTGAAGATCCCGGGCAAAGCCTTCGGCAACTGCGGATGGCCCCAAGCAAAGTCTTTGACTCTCAGATGTCAGGAAAAGCATTCGGCCGCTGAAGATATCAGGCCAAGCCTTCGGCACCACCGGATGACCCTGAGCAAAGCTTTCAATGCTTCGATGTCAAGAAAAACCTTCGGCCCCTGAAGGTCTTGGGCAAAGCCTTTGATGCCAGCGGATAGTCCCGAGCAAAGCCTTCGGCGCTCGGATGCTAGAGGAAACCTTCCGCCCTTGAAGGTCCCTGAGTACACCCACGAATAAATAGCCTTAAGCAAAGCTTTCGATATTCGGATGTCGAAGAATGCTTTTTACCCTTGAAGGTCCCCAGGTACGCCCGCAGATAGATAGCCTGAAGTAAAGCCTTCGGTACTCAGATGCCAGGGAAGCCTTCGGCCCTTGAAGCTCCCAGGGAAAGCCTTCGATTGCCAGTCATGTCTCAAAACCTGGCCAACTCCTCGACGCTCAGTATAGATGCTCCCTCCTCAGGCAAAGCCTTAGGTGTCTGACAGTCTCCCTCTCCCGAGCAAAGTCTTAGGCGCCCGGTCACATCTCAAAACTGGGCCAAGCCCTTGGCATTCAGTATAGATGCTCCCTCCTTAGGCAACGCCTTAGGCACCTGTTGGTCTCCCTCTCCTGGACAAAGCCTTAGGCACCCAGCCACGCCTCAAAACTGGACCAAGCCCTTTGTGCTTAGTACAAATGCCTCCTCCTCAGGCAAAGCCTTAGGTGCCTAACGGTCTCCCTCTCTCGAGCAAAGCCTTAGACGTCCGGTCACGTCTCAAAATTAGGCCAAACCCTCAATGCTGATGCTCCCTCCTCAAGTAAAGCCTTAGACGTCGGGTGGTCTCTCTATCCTAGGCAAGGTCTTAGGCACTCGGTCACGTCTCAAAATTGGGCCAAGCCCTCGACGCTCGGTACAGACGCTCTCTCCTCAAGCAAAAGCCTTAGGTGCATGACGGTCTCCCTCTCCCAGGCAAAACCTTAGGCGCCCGATCACGTACTAAAATCGGGACAAGCCCTCGATGCTCGGTGTAGATGCTCCCTTCTCAAGCAAAGCCTTAGGCACCTGACGGTCTCTCTTTCATCGGCAAAGTCTTAGGCGTCCAGTCACGTCTCAAAACCGGGCCAAGCCCAGAGCGCTCGGTACAGATGCTCCCTTCTCAGGCAAAACTTAGGCACCTGACGGTCTCCCTCCTCAAGCAAAGCCTTAGACGCTCGGTCAAGTCTCAAAATTGAGCTAAGTCCACGGCGCTTGATATAGACGTTCCCTCCTATTCCGGGCAAAGTCATAGGCCTCTGATTACATCTCAAAATCGAGCTAAACCTTCAGCACTAGGTAGAGACGTTCCTTAAATACCATAGACATCCAGTTATGTATCAAAACTGAGCAAAGCCCTCGACGCTCAGTATAGACGTTCCCCCCTCTTCTAGGAAAAGTCATAGGTGTCCCGTCACATTGGAAAATCGAGCAAAGCTCTCGGCACTTGGTATAGATGTTCGCTCCTCCGAGTAAAGATACTATGGTGCTCGATCATTACATTCTCCAAGCCAAACCATCTAGGCGCTCGGGTACATAATCTTTTCCTTCGGCTAGGCTCATGTCCAATCACATTTTGTAGAGATCACCTGACTACTAAGCCATACAACGACGAATTGTCATCGTTGACCATATCCCTTGACCTAAGCTGCATGTCACACATTGAACCAAGGGCTGGGGGGAAAGTGTTGTGGGTGCACTAATCCGCCCCAATTACATGAGCTTTTTCCCTCCTCATTCAAGTGCTTGGAACTCAAACCCCCACCTTAGAGCAATTGCCCAACCATAATCAACCACTTTCATATAAGGAAATCTGGGTTTGGGTAAATGCAGTAGAAGTTAAAAATTTTAAAACGAAGTTTTCTTCGTGTATCGTTACAAGGTGAGGCCGGTTAAGCTAGAGAGAGAAGAACAGATCTTCACCTCACGGAGATCGTAGATCTCCCTCATTCGATACAGAAACTCCATGTAGATCAAAGTCACACACGTATGTGACCTCTAGCGGTATCCACACGAGCAGTCGGAGAAGACATTTCCCACCTCGGACTCCACATGAGCGGCTCCTCATCTCTCATAGAGGAAGAGAGAGAAAGACAGAAGGGGGGCACTTCCTTCCACTTGGGCGCAAGATAGAGAGAGAGAGAGGGCGAAGGGAGGAGAGAGGGCGGCTAGGCAAGGCTTGATGCTTGGCGAAGTCTTGGCATTGCCTCTCTATTTATAGTGTTATCATAACCTTGAGTTCTGCCCTGACCAGGACTGAACTGCCCTTGGGTCCTATTCACATTGGGTCTAGCAATTTAGCTCTATTCACACTGGGATTGGACCATCCTTTCTCGGCGGGTTTGACCCAATAGTTCAAATTTGATATAGACCGGTTGGATAATCCAATTGCATATTCGCATGAGGATTCCGAGTCTCATACTCGGGACAAGGCCGAATAAATATCTCATATCCATTCCACTACCGTCTAATCCACCATTCTAATATGTGTGACCCTCTAGGCCCAATATCGAGTTGGCTGTGAACCGATCCTCGAAATTCCTTCCGACTTAGGAATTAATTATCCACATAATTAATTAACTTCGGTCCATCGATCATGGATCGCACCAAGCAATGTGTCATGACCCCGAAATGATACATGGGATTCATAATCATTAGAACTTGTAATTCACGTAATGTCCCAAACTCCACAAGTGGGCATGGTACATTGTCAAACTAATCGCGTAGTCGGATTAGAGTCCCACTCCGATTCAGATTTCATTGGAAACTCTTTTCCGCTAAATCGAGTAAGCCTAGCCAAGGATTTTTTTGCGTATGACTCTATGAGACATTCTCTCTGAGGATATTGAGAGTGAATGATTTCATGTTGACCACTTAATTACCTTCGCATGATTTGTCATGTACCCGATTGTTGGACTGTACTAGGCCCGCAGAGTGCAGACCTATAAACTCGTTGTCAAAGCATATAGATTCTTATGCAAGACATCATTGGTGTCTCATGCCTAAGGATCAATCGTACTATTGTGACCAAGAGAATCCTGACTAACAGTTAGGTATCCGTTACCACTCAGGATTCTCGACAGCAGATCCATTAAGTGAACTCATTCTCTGATGAGCGCCTGCATGATACCCTCAGTGTCTTCACACAAGTGATTGTTGGATCAACCACCTTCATCATATGTGTCTCTCTCAAGTGTCTTATGACCGGGAACATCCTGAACTTGTGTTTATAGAGGATCGATCTCACAACCATAATCTCATTATGATCCGATTCTCATTTGCACAAGTTCTTGAACTTTATCATGCACAAATTGAACAAGGTAATAATGAACATAATGAATGAAATGCTATAATACTAATAAAGATTACATGTGATGAGTCCCATCACTAAATAGTGATTGGCTTGTAAGGCATCTAGCACTAGCATTTCCAACTAGAGATTCCTAAAAAGGGAAGGCTCTAGTTTCATGAAGAGGGGACCCTTCCAGGACAAGAGGCGTCGTTCGAAGAAGAATTATCTCCCTTCTTCACATCTACTCTGTAATAGCACCCTCACCAGTGCCATGGTTGCCATACGACAACATCCTAGCTCTAGTCTGTGCCTTGGTGACTTACTGCCTGCCCAGGCGGCCTCCTACAAGCCCCAATGAGATGCTACATCCCCCAGCTACTTGCTGCTCGCCTTGGCGTCCTCCATCATGCTCAGATCCGTCCTGCACACCATGGCAACCTCCAAACCTCTTGTAGCACCCCAACGCCTCCGGTCTTCGTTGTAGCCGCCTTCAGCATCCTCGGTCGTATCCACCTCCACCTCCTTTGGCATAGCCACCATCGGCCTCTTGTCCCTGGCCGCCTCCAGTGATCGCGCCCATGGACACCATCACATCAGGTTCGCCCATGACCACCTCTGACCCCCCGATCACAGCCTCCCCAGGCACCCTGGTTGTAACGACCCAAGATCCGGATATCGGGAAGAACCCGATACCATTCGAATACTAACCCGCCGCCTACGAGTCGAGAGGGCTCGGAAGGGCTAAAAGGAGTGTGGAGGTAGAAAGAAATAGGAAATAATGCATGACAATTTAACAATGAACAGAAATAAATAAACAACTACAACAGAGTCTAGTCCAAAAGAAAGTACAGTCTAAGGTAGGAAACGTACCCAACACCGAGTGAACACTCGGCCCGGCGAGCTGGCAACTAAGAACCTCCGCGTCACCAAGATGAACCGCCGCACCTGAAAAGCAGGGGTGAGCCTCCTGTCACTGGCTCAGTAGGGGTCCCGTGGAACCCCAACCGAGAACAACGGCGGTAGCGGAAAGGAAGAACATCTACAACTACAGCAGGAACAACGAAATGGTGGCCGGTCGAAACTCGTCACTACAGCTACTCCTACTGTACCAGAAAAACACGCCCCGATCTCACAGTAGGAGAACTACCGAACTAACGGAAGAATATCTGGCTACGCCGCCAGAAGAGCCAATCACGACTTCGCAGTCGTGAACCTAACACCATCTAGGGAAAACCCTCGGTGACGCTCACCGAAAAACCCTAGCTCTCAACCTCGGGAACACTCCCTGAAACAGTCAGGGGAACCACATCTAGCAGACGGGAAACAAAACCCGATAATAGGAGAGTCATGTCTCACATTACAGGAGTACCTGCCCACCAAAAGCAAGGCCGGATGCGTCCACTGACGTCTTAGACCGCGCCTCAGGTGTCCCCCTCGACCCCTGATGGAACGGGGACACCGTACTAGTAACCACAGAACAAGAACTAGCTGGGGTCGCGCTCGTCAGCGCAGGTCCAACTGCCCTCGACCACGTGTGCACACACAGACCACGCGTCTTAGGTCTACCCCTCTGACTGGTTTTCCCCTCAGTGGGACTCTAGCTGCAAGACGTGGGGCCCGTCGGTAACCAGCCTAAAAACCGTCTCTCTGGGGTAGCCTCGCCACCACTCCCTGGTGGGACCACTCGCGTGTTGGAAGGTTACGACTAGTAGGGAGTCACTGATGTGATTACTTTCCGAGGAGAAACTCCGAGAAACACGCACGCACCTTGCGCGAAAGTCGAGAAGAACCAAGTGACGCCGAGCCACTGGACTCTGGACAGTCCTTTAGACTCACTAAATCTAACGGTCCTTGAGTCACAAGACTCGGGGTCAAGAGCGTTGCACGCAACAGCACAATGCCGTTAATCTAGCATAATCCCTAGGTCTAATACCACGGTAGCACGAATACCGAGGTAGCTCACGAGTTGCCGAGACCATCCCCTCAAAAGGGAACTCAAGAGACCTCCAGCCCCAGGCTGGGTGACTGGACTCACAGTCCAAGGCCACACACATGGCCCACCCGGAAAGCACAGAAGCACGGTTCCCAAGGCATCTCACAAGCGGCCACGCCGATTCCCCATCCCAAGGAAAAGTGGGAAACCTCCCGCCCTAGGCTGAATGATTGGACTCGTAGTCCAAGGCCATACACTTGGCCCACTCGAGAACCATTTCCGGAGAAACCCATAACATGCGGGAAAAATCCCACCGCAGTCACACCGATACACGGTGACTCGATCTAGCGTAACACAAAGCCCGGAACACACGCACAGGGTCACCGGACCCCCTAAACCTATGGGTACATTAATCGAGGGTAAACAGAACCTCCAGACATCCTAGAAACATAGTCACGGAACCCAAGGGATGTCCGGGACACTCCTGAGACCGAAAGTCGACCACTGGGTCACAACCGGGTCGACCGGAGGTCAACACAACGCTCAAATGGGTACGGTAAGCACGAAAACCAAGAGGCGGTCCTCCCTGGGCCGTCCAAGAGATAGGCGGTCTGACTCTGACCGCATAACCTAGCATAGCGGTCTAGCCACGGCCGCCTAGCCCCAGACGACTCAAGACTTAGGCGGTTGTGGACACCAAAAAATGCACACCCAGATGCCCCGCTAGGTCCCACATCAACAACGGCGTCAAGTGAAGAAACCTCGAAGAAACCGACCACCAAGGGTCTCACAAGCCACAAGCCACAGAACAAAGTAAACGGGCCATGACTCATGTTCAGAACGGGCACAGAAACACGCCCAATTTGGCCTTCAACGGCACACCCTGGGGTGCTCAGCGGCACGCCCCTTGGGCTGCTCAGCGGCACACCCTGGGGTGCTCAGCGGCACGCCCCTTGGGCAGTTCAGCGGCACACCCCTGCGGCTGCTCAGCGGCACACCCCCTTTGGGGTCCCAGCGGCACGACCCAGGGCGTTCAGCGGCACACCCCAAAGGGGGTTCAGCGGCACACCCCAAATGGGTTCAGCGGTACACCCCATCCAGGGGCTTCAGTGGCACCCCCATCCAGGGTCTTCAACGGCACACCCCCTTGGGGGGCTTCAGCGGCACGCCCATCCGGGGCTCCAGCGGCACGCCCATCCGGGGCTCCAGTGGCACGCCCATTTGGGGCTCCAGCGGCACTCCTTTTTGGCTCTCCTGCGGCACGCTTGTTCAGCCCGCCAGCGGCACAGCGTGAGGTATTTTCAACGGCCGAGCGACGTGATGCCCATGCCCTACGCATCTTCGGCGCGCAGTGGCCGATCCGAGGTGTCGACCAATGACTGGGCCACGCAGGCTAGCCCCCTGACACCCAGGATGGAAGAGTCAAACTTGATCATCATGACAGAGCTGCTTCCCGCCTTCGACGGTCGTGCTCAAAGCTCTGGCGGCAGGGAGTATAAAACCACTCCCGCTTCAAGAGAGGAGGGGGATTCAGACAGACACAGGGGCAGACAGAGACACACCCACAGAGAAGAGACAGAGGAGAAGAGAAAGGGAAGAAGAGGCGTTCCGGCGTGAGCTCCCTCCGACGGCCACCGGGAAGAAGAGAGAGTAAGAGAGGAGGAGGGTTTGATGTAACGGGGGGAGGTGTGGGAGAAGGGGGGGTGGACGGTCGTCCCCCACTTCAGCCCCAACACCTTCCTCTCCGGGGTTTTCCTTGTTTTCCTCTTCTCTTTCTCTTGTTCTTGGGTTTTCTTTCTTGCCCGTGACCTTGGCTCGGGCATGTCTGTCAATGTATACATAGGGCCTCGGCCCCTTTGCTTCCCATGAATGAAAAATCACCCTTCTTGGGTCTTTCCTGCTATCTATGTCGGTTTATTCCCGCCTTCATGCACTGTGTTACTCTTTTCATCTTTTTCCTCCGGTGTTCTTTTGAAGTCTTCGTGGCGATGTGATTCCTCCCCTATGAGTTTTGGCCCTATGGGTTCTTCACTCCCTTCCATGGCCATCTATTGTGCCCACCGGCTTGAGGAGAGAGGGAGACCCTTGCTCTCTCTCTCCGAACACCCAGTTACCAGTAGCCTACCCCCGGCCTTGAATTCCCCTTCTTTCCCTGAATAGCCTGCAGGTCTCCCAGCCCACACACTAAGCTCTTTTAATCCTCCAGCGATACACCTTTCCAGCCCTTGGCCGGCACACCTTTTGGCCCTCAGCGGCACACCCCGTTGGCCCTTGGCCGGTACACCCTTTTGGCCCTCAGCGGCACACCCCGTTGGCCCTTGGCCGATACACCCTTCTGGCCCTCAGCGGCACGCCCCTATTGGCCCTCAGCGGCACACCCCGTTGCCCTTGGCCGGTACACCCCTTAGGCCCTCAGCAGCACACTCTCTGGCCCCCCAGTGGTACACCTTCCCCTGGTGCCTCAGCGGTACGCCCTCAGCCGCCATCCCCCAGCCCATTCTGTCTAGTACTAGAAGTCTTCCGTTCACGATTTTCTCCGGGTTTTCCGAGGCCCCATAAAGGTGTTGCTACCCTCGGGCGCCCACCTCCAGTTGTCGGGTTCCGTCACTCCATGTGGGCGCGTTCTCTTTATCTCCTTTACGCCCCGGGTCAAGGGGAGATGCTGCCGAATTTTTGTCAGAAAATAACACCATGTTAAATAAGGCAAAAGGAGGCAACAAACGAACAGAATAATTAATGATGAAGCCTTCCAACTAATCAAGTCACTGTCGGTACCATGATAATAACCGAACTGATCAACGCCACGACAGGCCGAACTTCCGACTTATGGCAGAGAGGCCGAACAGAACAAAAACAAGGGAGAAGTTTATATAAAACTGCATAAAAATTAAAACAAGAAGAAAAGAAAAGCCTTAAAATAAAGAATTGAAGACTGATTGAACCTCCACCATCACGCCCTGATTGGCCCTTCAACGGTGCACTCTAATCATCTTTCAGTGGCATGCTCATCCAATCCCTTCGCCGGCACACTCCTCCCAGCCTTCAGCGGCACGCTTCAAAGCGTCTTCTCCGTCACACTACCTCTATCCTTCAACACCCCTTCATCGGTACACCTCTTCTGGCTCTCACCGTTGCACCCCTTTTCAACCCAGCGGCACACTCCTCTAAACCCCTTTGAGCCTCCAGCGGTACACCCTTGTTGCCTCCCAGCGGTACACCCTTTTAGCACCCAGCGGCACACCTCTTTCCCTCAGCGGTACACCCCCTTTGAGCACCCAGCGGTACACTCTTTCCCTCAGCGGTACACCCTATTCCCTTCGCCAGCACACTGCATGTATATACATATATATATAGCATGATAAGGGCACTAACAATAGCAAATAAATTAATGAAAATTATGCTAATTAAAGGACTCTAAATATGCAACATTAATAACGATAAAGGAGGTGGGAGGGGTAATAAAAATAATCAAAATAGTAATAATAATAACAATGATAATAATGAATAGAAGAAGAGAAATCATCCGGAGCAAATGCATAAAGAAGTAATAAGCAACAGAGAAAAGAGATGCACATAATTAAGAGAATCCCAGATAAAAGATGCTAGGGCCCACACCGCAGCCCCATCTCTCCCCGGGACCCGGGGCAAAAGGAACAATAATGCCGCCCTCTCAGGCCGGGCTCGGATCTTGGGAATCATCCCGACATGGTCCGGTCCCGACCTAGCCTCGGGCCGACATCCCGACCGGATCGGATTTGTTTCTCGTTCCGGATGCCTTCCGAGTCATCATTGAAATTGTCGGGCGAGTCATCATTGAAATTGCCGGGCGCTCGGCATACATTTGAACAGACTCGTCCCGGTTTTCCCGTCACGTTCCCATCACGGACCGGTGTCCGAACATGAAAAGGTCCACGAGTGACCAACATGGCCGACGATTTATGGTGTGAACACAACTCCCAGTGTGATCTGCCCCTATCTCTCTCTCTCGCAATTAGTATTATTCCTTTCGACCTCGGGGCCCCTAATTTCGGCAATTAATCAAGGGTGTTCCCTCGTATGGGGGATGTAAATGACGTCGTGACCTTGATGGCGCGACGGGATTCGGTCCCGACACGAACCACACAATCGCCTGACGAAGTTAGATCGAGCGCACCATGGGCTCTTCGGAGCCCGAATAAATTGTCACCCCGGTGACTGGCACGCCCACGCACTTAACAGACCAACGCCATCAGCCGAAACGAACGAGCCAACGAAAAGTGCGTCCACAGCGGTCCATCACAGACCGCCTGGGGGGGATGGTGGTCCATTGCCTGACTGCTGGGGGTCACCTAGCGGTCAGCCACATGGCCGCTATACCCCTAGACCTCACGAGACTCTAAAACTGTAAAATGGTCACTCCCTGATCGCAAGGGAGATTGGCGGTCTATCACCAGACCGCCCAATTGTAAAAGCGGCCTCCTCAAGACCGCCTCACCACGGGGGTAAGGAAGGGGATGAACGGTCACCTCCTGGCCTTTTCACCCTGAAAACGGTCTACACGGGACCGCAGAAGGAGACGAGACGGTCGCACCATGACCGCCTAAACGGAAGAAAATCTACCCACGGTCAAAACTTGCGCTCGGGGGTCGCGCCGGCCCCATGAGGAAAACGGTCGGTCTCATGGCCGCCGCAGGAGGTGGCAGTCAGTTGCATGACCACAAAACCTGCCGACAATACAGTAACCAAGTGGCGGTCCCCAGATGGCCGCTCAACACCTAGGCGGTCTGTCCATGGCCGCCCAGCCACCTGGGACAGTCTGGCTCAAATTGCTACACGAAAGTAGCGGTCTATCGCAAGACCACGCAACAAAACACGGTGAAACGAATGAAATGCGGCCTCCCCGAGGGCCGCCCCACCTTAGAAACGGCTCATGTTAGGACCGTTTCTATTCCGGCGACCCGAAACGGCGAGCTCGGTGGAAAACTCCGTTCCAGGCCCCATTTGCACCCATGCGAAGGGAAAAATAAGGGGAAACTCATCCCCTACCTCTCTAGCATCGAGAGGACCCATTTAGACCCCAAAAACACGGTCAAATCACTAGATCCGGCTCACTCCCCAAAAATATGTATTTTCCCCAAAATGCTCAAATAAGCCCGCTCAGCTCGCCACAGCCTATCAAAATCGCGGGAGAGGAAGTACACGAGCTGTGGACGCCGATCCACGAAGAAAATGCCGTTTAACCTCGCCGAGACACGAACTCACACCCGAGCTTCACCGCGCCTCCGTCCCCCGATCCTCGACCCATCCTCGCCGTCCTCCTCGCCTGCGTCACCTCGCTCCCCCCCCGCCCCGCTCCGTCGGCGGCCGGAGAAGAGTGGGTGAGAAGGGAGAGCGTGAGAGAAGAGAGAGGGAGAGAGTGAGAAATGAGAGGGAGAGAGAGGAAGGGTTAATATATATAGAAAAATCCAAAAATTCTGAAATTTAAAAAATTACGATAAATTACCTCTGCAATCCTGGAGAAGAGCACAACGAGCTGGTCACGTCCCGGGGTCGGAGCACGTCACGGTTCACCCTACACAAAGTTCCGAAGGTATATCAGGGAAAAACACACGTAAAGCATAAAAGACACTCCGGAACCCATGAAAATGATCCGAAAAATATGCGAAAAACTCGGGGCATTACACTGGTTACCTCCTACTCAACCTCCGGGAGCCTTTGCCTCCTGCTCGTTGGGGCCGCCTTTGGCTCTGCCACCCTACTGTTCACCCAGGTAGCCCCACTCAGCTCCGCCTAGGTAGCTCTGCCATCACCCATGCAACACTCGGCCTACTTTTCCCGACGGCCACGCCCAGGCCACTCACCCTCAGGCTCTGGCACATAGAGGCAACCTCCCGGTCATCTGCAGCACCCAAGTGCCCTACGTCACCACTGCCATCTCTGGCGTCCAAAGCCTTGATTATTGTCGGCACCCTCGGCCATAGCTACCTCGGGCACTTCTGGCCACAGTTGCCTCTTGCTGCCCTTGCCTCCTCTATCCCCCACGTTCAAGCCACTCTTCACCCTTTACTTTTGAGAGCATTCTCTCCTTTGTCTTACTCGCTTACTGACTTAAGCATCGAAAGGTTCTCTAGGGATCCACAACCTCCCGTGAGAACTTCTTTTCTTGTGTAGGATAGACCGGCTCAGATGCTGGGTGCGTGCTACTATTATTTGTGACGCTTCCACCAGTACTCAACGCCAATGTTTGGTATGGCTCTCTACTATCGTTGATCTTTCGCTCAGTTCCATTAAATAAATATAAGTGTAGCATACACTACATTTTTGAACAATGTTAAAAGTGGAATCAAATATCCCCTGCCTTGGCGATCCAAATTGAATTTTAAAACATCAATGTACAACTACCAATGCATCTTTACTCTACTAGACCCACATATGCTCTCACCTTGTCCAAGTGTTTGAATTTTTAGTTTCAAACTCTTTTTTTAATCAGGTGTATTTATAAATCTTGAATAACTATTTGAATATTCTCTAAGGCCCGGTTTGTTATCAGAATTGTCGGGTGGATTTATAAGTCGATGAGAGAGAATTTTGAGTGGACCCACACTCTCCCCTCACACACATGAGATTTATCCCACCTCGGGCACTGTATTCGACCCTCTGGGGTCGAGCACGGTGCCCCAACTGAAAAATAAAGAAGGCCTAGAGGAAGAGATACTTTCGCATAATTGTGATAAATAGTGAGGAGGGCCTATCTCCCCAGTCTGGTAAGTGCCCATCCTTCGGCCCATCACAGGAGCCCAACTCCTCAGGCCCACTACGCTTGAGCGGCCCAATACGTCATCCGCTGAGACGCAGGCCCAACACAGGCTCTGTACCCAAGGGCGCCTTCTCTGGCAACTGCGATGGGACACGGTTGCCTCTGTGCGTTAATGACGGGCGGCACTCTAGTCCCACGGTGAGACGGGGACGCCACACACGCTACTCCCCCTGTCAACATAGGCTCACACCCTCTCCGACAACCCTTGCCTCATTAATGAACGGCGACTCTACTGCATTAATGGCGAAGTTATCTCCCTAGCGGGAAATGATAGGTCAACGTCTATGCCTCCCTGCTCGTCAAGCACGTGAGCTAGATGGCTCACGTCTCCCCCGGCCACAGCAACCCAACAGTCAACTCCCCTGATGATGATAAAAGTAGGACTCTGGCCCAACGACCAAGAGGTAGGCAAAAATCTTCCCTGGAGTTCTCCCGTTCGCTGTCACCCTATCTCTGTCCCTTTCGAATGCTCTCCTTCTCCTCCGCCGTTCTCTGACTTGACTGTCAGAGGGTTGTCCCTTGAGATAACTCTCAGGGCGCCTTTTGACATTCATTGATGGTTGAAGATCTCTCTCCGGCGAGACTCTTCGTCCCGAGGAAATAAAATATTGAACGTGTGAATCGAGAAGTGGATAACCATTTTTTGACCGCTACAAATAGGACATTCGGGTTCTGTTCACACAATTAGACTAGCCATGATCAATAGGAAGAACAGACACAGTCTACGGTCCTTCTTTAGGAAGATGCAACTAAAGTGCATCGCCATGCTTCCGTCCAATGGTCCCCCGAAACATGGCTTATTTTTTTCCATTTGAACCATAGTTCTTCATCATAGCAGTGAGACTCTTGAGGAAGGCCCCGTTGGAGACTGTAGAGGTTGATCAATACTTATAACGCTCATTGATTCCCAATGTCCCATTATCACATGGGAACCCAAAGTTTCTTCAAGAAAGGAAAGCACGACTGCCGAAAAGCTCGTGCACCTTTTAGAGATCATCATCGTAATGCCTCTTAAGACTTGATTCATGACATTTGAGTTTAGAATTCTTATTTCTTCTTTCCTTTTCTTACGACAAATACTGTAACATACATATTGTTGAGTTTATGCCGAGTGTGAGATACTTACATTTTCGAGTTAAAGACCAATATGAGAATTCGCCCACACTTGAAGTGGAATTACTATTTTGCATCCTTGCAAATAAGATTAGAGAAAATTAGCACTATACCCCTAGATTATTTTAAAATTACTTCTATATCTCTATCTTTGTCGTATTTACTATAATACCTTCAAAATTTACTAGTCAGAACCTTCATGCCCCTACAGTTAAAGTTGAAACAGATGGAGATAACAGACGGATGAGTGGACCGTTTTACCCCCACCTCCCTTTGCGGGAGAGAGAGAGGGGGGGGGATACCAGAAGAACTCTCCCCTCTAGCGTAGGTCAGAGACAGAAAGAGAGGGAGAGAGAGAGAGAGGGAAAGGATGGTGTGTGTGTGTGTGTGTGTGTGAGAGAGAGAGAGAGAGAGAGAGAGAGAGAGAGAGAGAGAGTGGAGGGGAGAGGAGACATTAGAGGGGGTCTCCCACTTAAAGAGAGGGACAGAGAGAGAGAGAGAGAGAGGAACATAAAGAGAGAGAGCGTAGGGAGGGGGGACGTTAGAGGAGGTCTCTCCTTCGACGGCGATCGGAGATAGAAAGAGAGGGAGAGAGAGAGGATGACAGGGGGTTAGAGAGAGACAATATGGGAAGTCGCTTCAAGTGGGAACAACTTTCATATGAAGTTGTTCACACTCAGAGCGACTTTATAGTTCTAAAAATAAAAAAATATAAAACTTGAACTTGTTCTCACTCAAGGAGAGTTCCACTCTCTCTCACCCCTCTGCAGTCCCCCTCACCTGTCACCCCGTCCAGTGGCCCATCCCCCCTCTCTCTCTTATGTGTCTCTCTCTCTACAATAAGGGGACACCACCGCCCTCCCTCTCTCGATCTCTTTGACCACCTCCCTCTCCCGGCCTCCCACCCCATGTAACGTCATGGATTTTCGGATCTGGTTCCGCGGGTCGCGGATCGTGCCCGAGTAGGTTTCAGACTTTTTATAATTCGAATCCTAGCCCGCCGCCCACGAGTCGAGAGGGCTCGGAAGGGCTAAAAGGAGTGTGGAGGTAGAAAGAAATAGGAAATAATACAGGATAATTCAACAATGAACAGAAATAAAGAAACAACTACAACAGAGTCCAGTCCAAAAGAAAGTACAGTCTAAGGTAGGAAACGTAGCCAACACCGAGTGAACACTCGGCCCGGTGAGCTGGCAACTAAGAACCTCCGCGTCACCAAGACAAACCGCCGCACCTGAAAAGCAAGGGTGAGCCTCCTGTCACTGGCTCAGTAGGGGTCCTGTGGAACCCCAACCGAGAACAACGGTGGTAGCGGAATGGAAGAACAACTACAACTGCAGCAGGAACATCGAAATTGTGGCCGGTCGAAACTCGTCACTACAGCTACTCCTACTGTACCAGGAAAACATGCCCCGATCTCACAGCCGGAGAACTACCGAACTAACGGAAGAATCTCTGGCTACACCGCCATAAGAGCCAATCACGACCTCGCAGTCGTGAACCTAACACCGTCTAGGGAAAACCCTCGGTGACGCTCACCGAAAAACCCTAGCTCTCAACCTCGGGAACACTCCCTGAAACAGTCGGGGGAACCACGTCTCGCAGATGGGAAACGAAACCCAAAAATAGGAGAGTCACGTCTCACGTGCCAGGAGTACCTGCCCACCAGAAGCAAGGCCGGATGCGTCCACTGACGTCTTAGACCGCGCCTCAGGTGTCCCCCTCGACCCCTGGTGGAACGGGGACACCGTACTAGTAACCACAGAACAAGAACTAGCTGGGGTCGTGCTCGTCAGCGCGGGTCCAACAGCCCCCAACCACGTGTGCACACACAGACCATGCGTCCTGGGTCTGCCCCTCTGACTGGTTTTCCCCTCAGTGGGACTATAGCTGCAAGACGTGGGGCCCGGCGGTAACCAGCCTAAAAATCGTCTCTCTGGGGTAGCCTCGCCACCACTCCCTGGTGGGACCACTCGCGTGTCGGAAGGTTACGACTAGTGGGGAGTCACTGATGTGATCACTCTCCGAGGAGAAACTCCGAGAAACACGCACGCACCCTGCGCGAAAGTCGAGAAGAACCAAGTGGCGCCGAGCCACTGGACTTTGGACAGTCCTCTAGACTCACTAAATCTAACGGTCCTTGAGTCACAAGACTCGGGGTCAAGACCGTTGCACGCAACGGCACAATGCCGTTAATCTATCCTAATCTCTAGGTCTAATACCACGGTAGCACGAATACCGAGGTAGCTCACGAGTCGCCGAGACCATCCCCTCAAAAGGGAACTTAAGAGACCTCCAGCCCCAGGCTGGGTGACTGGACTCACAGTCCAAGGCCACACACATGGCCCACCCGGAAAGCACAGAAGCACGGTTCCCAAGGTAGCTCACAAGCGGCCACGCCGATTCCCCATCCCAGGGAAAAGCGGGAAACCTCCAGTCCCAGGCTGAATGATTGGACTCGTAGTCCAATGCCATACACTTGGCCCACTCAGGAACCATTTCCGGAGAAACCCACGACATGCGGGGAAAACCCCACCGCACTCACACCGATACACGGTGACTCAATCTAGCGTAACACAAAGCCCGGAACACACGCACAGGGTCACCGAACCCTCTAAACCTATGGGTACACTAATCGAGGGTAAACAGAACCTCCAGACATCCCAGAAACATAGTCACGGAATCCAAGGGATGTCCGGGACACTCCCGAGACCGAAAGTCGACCACTGGGTCACAACCGGATCGACCGGAGGTCAACACAATGCTCAAATGGATACGGTATGCACGAAAACCAAGAGGCGGTCCTCCCTGGGCCGTCCAAGAGATAGGCGGTCTGACTCTGACCGCATAACCTAGCATAGCGGTCCAGCCAGGGCCACCTAGCCCCAGACGACTCAAGACTTAGGCGGTCCATCCCAGACCGCCTGGGGGGGATGGCGATCCATTGCCTGACCACTGGGGGTCACCTAGCGGTCAGCCACATGGCCGCTATACCCCCAGACCTCACGAGACTCTAAAACCGTAAAACGGTCACTCCCTGATCGTATGGGAGATTGGCGGTCTATCACCAGACCGCCCAATCGTAAAAGCGGCCTCCTCAAGACCGCCTCACCATGGGGGTAAGGAAGGGGATGAACAGTCACCTCCTGGCCGTTTCACCCTAAAAACGATCTCCACGGGACCGCAGAAGGAGACGAGACGGTCGCACCCTGACCGCCTAAACGGGAGAAATCTACCCACGGTCAAAACTTGCGCTCGGGGGTCGCGCCGGCCCCATGAGGAAAACGGTCGGTCTCATGGCCGCCGCAGGAGGTGGCGGTCAGTTGCATGACCGCAAAACTTGCCGACAATACAGTAACCAAGTGGCGGTCCCCAGATGGCCGCTCAACACCTAGGCGGTCTGCCCACGGCCGCCCAGCCACCAGGGACGGTCTGGCTCAAATTGCTACACGAAAGTAGCGGTCTATCGCAAGACCACGCAACAAAACACGGTGAAACGAATGAAATGCGGCCTCCCTGAGGGCCCCCCCACCTTAGAAACGGCTCCTGTTAGGACCGTTTCTATTCCGGCGACCCGAAACGGCGAGCTCGGTGTAAAACTCCGTTCCACACCCCATTCGCACCCATGCGAAGGGAAAAATAAGGGGAAACTCATCCCCTACCTCTCTAACACCGAGAGGACCCATTTAGACCCCAAAAACACAGTCAAATCGCTAGATCCTGCTCACTCCCCAAAAATATGCATTTCCTCAAAATGCTCAAATAAGCCCGCTCAGCTCGCCACGACCTATCAAAATCGCGGGAAAGGAAGTACATGAGCTGGGGGTCCATCTCCCTACCTCCACCGAAGATTCGACGCGCCATGGACGCCGATCCACGAAGAAAACGTCGTTAAACCCTCGCCGAGACACGAACTCGCACCCGAGCTTCACCGCGCCTCCGTACCCCGATCCTCGACCCATCCTCACCGTCCTCCTCGCCCGTGTCACCTCGCTCCGCCCCCGCCCCGCTCCATCGGCCGCCGGAGAAGAGAGGGTGAGAAGGGAGAGCGTGAGAGAAGAGAGAGGGAGAGAGTGAGAAATGAGAGGGGAGAGAGAGAAAGGGTTACTATTTATATAAAAATCTAAAAATTTTGGAAATTCAAAATATTACGATAAATTACCTCCGTAATCCTCGGGAAGAGCACAACGCGCTGGTCACGTCCCGGGGTCGGAGAACGCCACGATTCACCCTACACAAAGTTCCGAAGCCATATCAGGGAAAAACACACATAAAGCACAAAACACACTCCGGGACCCATGAAAATGATCCAAAAAATATCTGAAAAACCCGGGGCATTACACTGGTTACCTCCTACTCAGCCTCCGAGAGCTTTTGCCTCCTGCTCGTCGGGGCCGCCTTCGGCTCTGCCACCCTACTGTTCACCCAGGTAGCCCCACTCAGCTCCACCTAGGTAGCTCTGCCATCACCCATGCAACACTCGGCCTGCTTTTCCAGACGGCCACGCCCAGGCCACTCACCCTCAGGCTCTGGCACATAGAGGCAACCTCCCGGTCATCTGCAGCACCCCAGTGCCCTACGTCACCACTGCCATCTCTGGCGTCCAAAGCCTCGATTGTTGTCGGCACCCTCGGCCATAGCTACCTCTGGCACTTCTGGCCACAGTTGCCTCTTGCTGCCCTTGCCTCCTCTATCCCCCACGTTCAAGCCACTCTTCACCCTTTACTTTTGAGAGCATTCTCTCCTTTCTCTTACTCGCTTACTGACTTAAATATCGAAAGGTTCTCTAGGGATCCACAACCTCCCGTGAGAACTTCTTTTCTTGTGTAGGATAGACCGGCTCAGATGCTGGGTGCGTGCTACTATTATTTGTGACGCTTCCACCAAAACTCGACGCCAATGTTTGGTATGGCTCTCTACTATCCCTGATCTTTCGCTCAGTTCCATTAAATAAATATAAGTGTAGCATACACTACATTTTTGAACAATGTTAAAAGTGGAATCAAATATCCCTCGCTTGGCGATCCAGATTGAATTTTAAAACATTAGTGTACAACTACCAATGTATCTTTACTCTACTAGACCCACATATGCTCTCACCTTGTCCAAGTGTTTGAATTTTTAGTTTCGAACTCTTTTTTTAATCAGGAGTATTTATAAATCTTAAATAACTATTTGAATATTATCTAAGGCCCGATTTGATTTCAGAATTGGCGGGTGGATTTATAAACTGATGAGAGAGAATTTTGAGTGGGCCCACACTCTCCCCTCACACACATGAGATTTATCCCACCTCGGGCACCGTATTCGACCCTCTGGGGGCGAGCACGGTGTCCCAACTGAAAAACAAAGAAGGCCTAAAGGAAGAGATACTTTTACATAATTGTGATAAATAGTGAGGAGGGCTATCTCGCCAGTCTGGTAAGTGCCCATCCTTCGGCCCATCACAGGAGCCCAACTCCCCAGGCCCACTACGCTTGAACGGCCCAATACGTCATCCGCTCCGACGCAGGCCAAACACAGGCTCTGTACCCATGTGCGCCTTCTCTGGCAACTGCGATGGGGCACAGTTGCCTCTGTGCGTTAATGACGGGTGGAACTCTATTCCCACGGTGAGACGGGGACGCCACACACGCTACTCCCCCTGTCAACATAGGCTCACACCCTCTCCGACGACCCTTGCCTCATTAATGAACGGCGACTCTGCTGCATTAATGGCGAAGTTATCTCCCTGGCGGGAAACGATAGGTCAACGTCTATGCCTCCCTGCTCGTCAAGCACGTGAGCGAGATGGCTCACGTCTCCCCCGGCCACAGCAACCCAACAGTCAACTCCCCTGATGATGATAAAAGTAGGACTCTGGCCCACCGACCAAGAGGCATGTAAAAATCTTCCCTGGAGTTCTCCCGTTCGCTGTCACCCTATCTCTGCCCCTTTCGAATGCTCTCATTCTCGTCCGCCGTTCTCTGACTTGACTGTCATAGGGTTGTCCCTTCAGATAACTCTCATGGCTCCTTTTGACATTCATCGATGGTTGAAGATCTCTCTCCGGCGAGACTCTTTGTCCCGAGCAAATAAAATATTGAAAGTGTGAATCGAGAAGTGGATAACCATTTTTTGACCGCTACAAATAGGACATTCGGATTCTGTTCACACAATTAGACTAGCCATGATCAATAGGAAGAACAGACACAGTCTACGGTCCTTCTTTAGGAAGATGCAACTAAAGTGCATCGCCATGCTTCCGTCCAATGGTCCCCCGAAACATGGCTTATTTTTTTCCATTTGAACCATAGTTCTTCATCATAGCAGTGAGACTCTTGAGGAAGGCCCCGTTGGAGACTGTAGAGGTTGATCAATACTTATAACGCTCATTGATTCCCAATGTCCCATTATCACATGGGAACCCAAAGTTTCTTCAAGAAAGGAAAGCACGACTGCCGAAAAGCTCGTGCACCTTTTAGAGATCATCATCGTAATGCCTCTTAAGACTTGATTCATGACATTTGAGTTTAGAATTCTTATTTCTTCTTTCCTTTTCTTACGACAAATACTGTAACATACATATTGTTGAGTTTATGCCGAGTGTGAGATACTTACATTTTCGAGTTAAAGACCAATATGAGAATTCGCCCACACTTGAAGTGGAATTACTATTTTGCATCCTTGCAAATAAGATTAGAGAAAATTAGCACTATACCCCTAGATTATTTTAAAATTACTTCTATATCTCTATCTTTGTCGTATTTACTATAATACCTTCAAAATTTACTAGTCAGAACCTTCATGCCCCTACAGTTAAAGTTGAATCAGATGGAGATAACAGACGGGATGAGTGGACCGTTTTACCCCCATCTCCCTTTGCGGGAGAGAGACAGAGGGGGGGGATACCAGAAGAAGTCTCCCCTCTAGCGTAGGTCAGAGACAGAAAGAGAGGGAGAGAGAGAGACGGAAAGGATGGTGTGTGTGTGAGAGAGAGAAAGGATGGTGTGTGTGTGTGTGTGTGTGTGAGAGAGAGAGAGAGAGAGAGAGAGAGAGAGAGTGTGTGTGCGTGCGCGCGCGCGCGCGCAGGGGAGAGGAGACATTAGATGGGGTCTCCCACTTAAAGAGAGGGACAGAGAGAGAGAGGAACATAAAGAGAGAGAGCGTAGGGAGGGGGGATGTTAGAGGAGGTCTCTCCTTCGATGGCGATCGGAGATAGAAAGAGAGGGAGAGAGAGAGGATGACAGGGGGTTAGAGAGAGACAATATGGGAAGTCGCTTCAAGTGGGAACAACTTTCATATGAAGTTGTTCACACTCAGAGCGACTTTTTAGTTTTAAAAATAAAAAAAATATAAAACTTGAACTTGTTCTCACTCAAGAGAGTTCCACTCTCTCTCACCCCTCTATAGTCCCCCTCACCTGTCACCCCATCAGTGGCCCATCCCCCCTCTCTCTCTTACGTGTCTCTCTCTCTACAATAAGGGGACACCACCGCCCTCCCTCTCTCGATCTCTTTGACCACCTCCCTTTCCCGGCCTCCCACCCCGTGTAACGTCATGGATTTTCGGATCTGGTTCCGCGGGTCGCGGATCGTACCCGAGTGGGTTTCAGACTTTTTATAATGGTTCTTCGGACTCATTATCGGTGTGTTTGTGGCTTGTTTTGGGTCCGTGGTAGAGTGTGGGCAGTCTTGCCTTATTCTTGAAATTTTTCTGGGTCAGATTCTATTTTTCGGGGTTTTTCCAAAAATCTTGTGATTGTCTAAAAGGAATAAAAAGAAGAAAATGGATATAATATAATTAAAATAATATTAAACCCCATCCCTCCTTTCCCCCTCCGTCCCTCATCTTCCCCCCTTCCGTGTTTCTTCTTCCTCACCCTTCTCCATCTCCCTCTCCCTCTCCCTTCTCACTCCGGTGGACGACGGAGATGGCGAGGGGCGCGTGGCGGTGCGACAGCTACGGCGTGCGGCGAGGATGAACCCGGAGGCGTGGCATGTTAGACCGGAGGCGGTGGTGGCGGCGTTCGTGAGAAGCGGGCCGCGGGGACGATCGACGTTTCGAGGTTTTGGGTGAGCCTAAAGCTCAGTTTCAGGTAGGGGGACGGATCCCTACTATCCCCGCGAGTTTCCCCTTCGATTCCATGCCCGGTGAGGCCGAGAGTGGGAGTTTATCTTATTTTGGGGTTTAAGCATGCCGGGGGTTGAGCGACGGATTTGGCCCTTGATTTGTGGTTTGGATGTGGCATTTCGATCGTAGAATGATAGGGGGTGGTTCCCTGCTCCTCCCGCGCGATTTCCCCGCTATTCCATGCCCGGTGAGGTCGAGACGGGGTGTTCTTCATGTTTTGGAGATTTACACATGTTAGGGGATGAGCGACGGATTTTGACCATTTGAGGCCTTGTTCGATGGATTGAATGTGGTTGTTCAATTGTAAAATGGTCCGGGGACGATTCCCCATGTTTTCTCCTTCGTCCGGCGACGA
Organism: Amorphophallus konjac; assembly: GCA_022559845.1. Classification (NCBI taxonomy): domain Eukaryota; kingdom Viridiplantae; phylum Streptophyta; class Magnoliopsida; order Alismatales; family Araceae; genus Amorphophallus; species Amorphophallus konjac. The sequence continues at coordinate 19,490,614 of CM040121.1, forward strand.
ATGGGGCTTTGGAACGAGCTCCCGGTGAGCTCGGGTGTTTGTTTTCTGTGAAAATTGCAGGAGACGGCCCCGGAGGTGGCCGTCGCGTCCAGGACTGGGCGGCCATGGGTTTGGCCGTCCAGGTCTGCTAGGCGGCCTGGGCTCTGGCCGCCCAGGGTCCCAAGCGGCCACAGGGTTGGCCGTCCTATCGTCCTTCCCGTTTTCCGTCCGGTTTTGATGCCCACTAGTTGGGCGGCCAAAGGTATGGCCGCCCAGACCCCTGGGTGAGCAGAGAAGTGCCCGCCCAACACCTAGTTAAGCCCAGGGTGGGCGTCAAGGGGACTGGCTGCCCAGCCCTTCTAGGCGGCCATCGGGATGGGGACTGGGCGGCCAGGGGACGGCCGCCCAGGCTAGGGGAGCCCAGGGGTGGGCGGCCAGTGCCCTGGCCGCCCAGCCTGTTGGGCGGCCAAAGGTCTAGCCGCCCAGTCCGCTGGGTGGCCACTACCTTGGCCTCCTTGTCCCTTTCAGACCGATTGTGTAGTGTTCCACATTTTGGTGGTACGGGATGTCCGTAGGAGGGGTGGCTTTGCGGGAGGTGTGTCCACGTGGTTCTGTGTGCTCTGTTAGTTCTGGATTAGTAGTGTGGGCCATCCCTGTTTGTTGTGGAGTGTGGACAATCACCCTTATGTCGGGCTATTCGTATCAGCTATCCCCGCGAGAGTCCCGTGACTGTGGAGGGTGTTCCCGCGTGAGGACTATGATCGCGGCTAGGTGTCTTGGGTAGGAGTTGTGGGCCGTGATCCTTGTGCTTCCGTCGTATACTTTGGTTAGTCTTCTATGGACCGACAGTCGTGGTTTACCTGTCTAGCTGGTGGTTCTTGGTCCTCATTGGTGGGGACACCGGGCCCACTACCAGACGCCGCACCCCCGCATCGAGCTTGTGGCTCGGAGATTCGGCTGCCTGAAGACTCGACGTCACGTATTTATGTATTACGTGTGTATTGTGTGTAAAATACATGTATTAGTACATGTATATTTACTTTTATCTTATTAGGCTAGTTATAAGTCAAAAGTGATTGTATTTTATTTTTATTAAACCCACCAGTCAAATGTGGGTAGGTGAGTTTATTTTATTAGGCATGGGTATAAATGTTATTAGGAAAATCTTATGGGTATGGATGTTATACCCTCCTCCAATATAAGGAAGGCTAAGGGTGTAATGCTTCATATGATGAATTGAATTAAGAAAGTGCATTACGTGAGAAGAGTTCCCCTCCTCTTGCTTTCCTTCTCTCTTTTCTCCATTTGCGAGATTTGAGTGTGTCACCCGGTGTGAGACCGTCCAGCGTGAGGCCGAGCTGCGTGAGGTAGCAAGTTATTTGTTCTCGTCCGTGCCGTCAGGAGTTGCCATCGATCCGTCTTCCGACGCCGTCCGCGTCAGATTTGGTATCAGAGCCCAACACGGTGCCTCCGTCAACTTCGACGACCCCGGCATCGTCTCTCTTTCTCTCTCTAGGTTACTAGAAGTGAAAAAAAGAAAAAAAGGAAAAAAAGAAGAATAGCATAAAGATCTGTGAGTGAGAGGAAAAAAAGATAGAGAAAAAAAAGTTTTTAAGCAAAAGAAAAAAAAATCCCTGTTGTGTTATTTCTCTCTCTCTCTCTCTGATTCTCTCTCCCCCTCCCGTGAATCTTTCTCTCTCTCTATGCTTAATCCCTCTCTCTCAGTTAATCTCTCTCTCTCCCGATCGTCCTCTCCTTCTCTCTCTCTCTCCCCGTGTTCTCTCTTTCTCTCTCTCACTCTCTGTTTCTCTCTCTCCCGCTCTTTCTCTCTCTCTCTCTCGACGCCCCGCCCGCCTCGGCGTCCCTGCGCCCGGCACCGCGCTCCGCAGCGCCTCATCACGCCTGCAGAATCGGCCGACACCATCACCGGCCTAGACGCCAACAGGGCCTCCGCCTGGCCGCCCCAGCGCCCCGCCACCCCTGCGCCTCACCGGCTCCGCCCTGCCCTCTCACCTCACCGGCAGACACATCGCACCCTATCCACGGCCTCCCTCGTCGAGCTCCCCCTCGACTCCGCGGCAACCCAAGCCCGCTCACTGCCACTGGCCGAACCCCGCCCACAGCGTCTCCTTCTCTAACTCCCTCTCACCAATCACCCCTGCACCGTCTCTCTTCCCTGCGTTCTCCACCGGACGCCCTACACCCTACCGTAATCGGCCACCACACCGCCACATCCTCCTCACATCTCTCTTCTCTTCTTCTCACACTGCCATCACCCCCCCTCACGCTACCCTCTAACCTACGGCAACACCCCCTCCCGTCACATGCAAAAGCACCCCTCTCTCTCTGCTGTTCTATCTCTAAATCGACGCCACCTGCCAGCCTCCGCCAGCACCTCGCCTCCACCGTCGACCACGGCGACCACGCAGCCTGTAACACCCCGATTTTTAAAATCTGAAATTTAATTGAAATAGTGAATTTTTAATTTAGATAAATGAATTTCGGAAATTAATATTATATTCCTCAGTGAATAGTGCTAGTGTAATTTCGACTTTCTCACAAAAATCTAGAAAAATAGTAAATTGATAGAGAATGATTTATGAAACAACTTTGCCTTCTTGAGTTTTATCAGTAAAAATCTGTAATTAGATCTATTTATCGTTTAAGTGAGTTTCATTAAATAATATTTTATTCCTTGGAATAGTACAATCGAAAATTCTTCTACTTGATAAAAATCCATAAAAATGGTAATTTGGTTTCTGAAAGTGTATGTAACAAATTTGTCTTCTGGGATTAACCCAGTGAAAATCCGTAGCAAGATCTATTTAATGTTTTAAGTGAAAAATCCACACTTTTCAACCTTTACCTAACCTTGACTTCAAACACAAAATCCGACCTTAATACTCAACCATTTGATCTGAAATTGGTGTCAAATTAAAGGCCATGATCTTAACTTCAATAACCCTCTAAACATTGCTCGAAACCCTAACCCTAATTGAGGCGGCTGGTCGAGTTTGACTTGGTCCTTGATTTCGGCGCCTTGTTTAACACGCCTATTGTGGCATCGATTCCTCTCTCCACAGACCATCCCAGAACGTGTATAAACTATCAAAATGAAGCCCTTCCAGTCTATTTTCGTTTGGTTACCGCGGCAGTCGCTGAAGTTTTCAGATCTGGGAGATATCTCGCGTTGAGTGCGTGGGTGTCGGCTTCCTTCTTTCTTTCTTCCTCCTTTGTTCTTCCTTGTTCTTCATCAAATTGAGGTAGGTTCTCTCGGGCTCAAATAGCAAATCATATATCAAAATGTTCAGCATGAAGTCCCCTTTCTTTTGATATATAAAGCCCCAAATATCATGTAGTATCTCGCGAGTATTTCGAGGTTTATTAGAAGCATGTTAGAAGCATGTTAGATTAGGGTTAACATTGTTCCTTCTTCGATTAAGTTCTGATTTCAAGGTGTAATTATGAAATTGAGCCATGCATATTGTAGAGTTTTTCGTGCTCTTTCCATTTACCATAAAATCCCTAAATTCTATTGAGCATGCTTTGTGAATTTCGAATTTTTGTAAGAGCATGTCTAGAACATGATTCATATAGTGTTCCTTTAAGTCAGATCTTGATTTCGGGCTAATTTTGAGTCATGTAACCTGATCTTCATGTAGCATATCATGCATGGTTGGATTCATAATCAAGTTAGCTTCCTTTTGACGCAAGAAGCCCCAAAATTCATTGCTTATGTTGAGAGAATTGCATGATTTAGTAGAAGTAGGTCAGGAACTAGGGTTTCCATGTATTTATCATGTATAAGTTGAGATTTAATTGATTTCTGTGAAAATTCATGTTTCTAAACTCATGTATCATGACCCTAGAATGTCTATTAGGATTCCTAGATCATGTGGTTTTGATTTCAACTCAATTGGACCTCATTTGGATGAGTTCATGTGTTTTCCGGAGTCAACCTTCGTTGCTGTTCTTGTAGGGGTCGACCCCAAGGGTCGACCCGTTTTCTGGGAAACCCAGCAGGCCCGAGGGTTGACCCCAGGGGTCGACCCATCCAACCCCTGCATGGGGGTCGACCCCAGGGGTCGACCCTTGCGCTGGATTGAAGGGGTCGACCCCAGGGGTCGACCCATCCTTCAGAATTTGCTGGGGTCGACCCCAGGGGTCGACCCATTCAGCTGCCAGACCCCATTTTTACAGGGGTCGACCCCAGGGGTCGACCCATGTACCAGAAACCCGGTTTTCATCGTTTTGCGACCCGTGGATCGATCCGGATCATTAGGGGATCGACCCATTAAACTTAGACCAATTGAAAACTATATTTTTGAAGAACCAGTGACCTGTTCTGGAAACCTTATGATTTCAATTTACATTGGTTCCTACTTGCAAATATAGTGTAAAAACATGCCGTTTACCATCTTCATTTCGACTCATATATTGGTTAAATAGAAACCCACATAATTAGTGATTAATGGTGTAATTAAATCTCTGTTAATGCATTCTTTTTCCTTCCTGTACAAGCTTGTTCCTTTACCTTATCATCTTGAATCAGCTTTTGGCAATTGTCTTAATACAAATGATAATGGATAATCTTTGACATATTAACTTGATAATTAGGATTAATATGTTGATTAGCTTGTTGGATAGCTACTGTACTACAGTAGCGCAGCATGATTAACTCTTATTGTGACTTGGTTTTCAATCTTCTTGATGATTGTGCTTACCTTGAAATTCTGAAATGAATCTCCTTCCTACTTGAAATTGTTATTGCTACATGGTTCAAACCTTGGAATTCTGGCCATTAATTGTGGAAGTCTAGATTCGTGGGATCTTTGATCCAAAGAAATCAATGCCTGGCAAACAATTAAGGGCTCGGTCTAGTCCTGGGAGGAGCGCCCGAACACTACGTGTACCCCCGGGGAGGTGATTGACTAGGTGTGGCATTTGGCACCAGTACTATGACATGGGTTAAATCTAGGACTGGCCACTACTCTCTACTACTCTCTACTACTTTTCACTTTCCACTCTTCACTGTTCTATACTCTACTTGTTGTTACTTACTTGCTGTTACTTGGACGTGGAAATGAAACTACACACGTGCTTGACATGACTTGAATTATCTTGATATGGCCAACTCTTTATCGTTATCTCCTGTAGTAAATTCTTGTCTTTGTTATTCCTCTTAAGTATTACCATTCTGTTCCTTTATATTTCTTGACCTTGCAAGATCTGTTTTAGTATCGTTGTTTCTTTATATCATCATTTATTTCTCTTATTAGCATGGCACATGAAACTGTAATTTACTTGCTAATCACTTAAACTATGCCTGATGATAGAGTATAATTCCTACTGAGCTTTTTGCTCACCCCTACTTCCAACCCTTTTCAGGTTTTGCGAGTATCGGTACGTGCATTGGGAAATGGATCAGTGTGATCGAGTGGAACCTGGAACCTAGAGTTGGAGTCTGCTCTTTCATTTTCTTGAGTCTAGCTAGTCTAGTTATTTCTTTTTGTTATTTATTTTGAATCTTTTATTGTAAGTGGGGTCAAAGTATATCTTTTTAAATTAATAAGAGTTCGTATTTTCTCAAAATGTGTGTCTGGCCTCTTTGTATTTTATTGTGATTATTTATCTTCCACTCTTGTTATCATGACTTGTCTCTTGCCACGTTCCGAGCATCGCTTCCCGCTGCTATCGGTTCGGGCGTGACACAGCCCATCTCACTGCAGACCCATCCCTATCCTCGCCCTCAAGCAACATGCACCGTCCGCCAACCTCCCTCGACCACCACCGCCGTGACTCCCCCCACACACTCCACTCTCATCTCTGGTCTCACACCACTGCGGCCGCAATCACCCTGACCCACCGCCCGTGCAACGTCCGGCGCCCGTGCGCCCACCCCGGCCTGCCTGTGCACCGACGCCCAGCCTGCGCCCACGCGTCAGACATCACCCGCGAAGTAGCCGCCTCATCGACCGCTCCCGAACAGGCGTTGACGGCCGTATCGCCGCACCAACTGGCCGCCTTCGCTGACCCCCCCGCATGGCCGCCTTCCTGCCAGCCGACCCCCGCGCCAAGTGGTTAACCCGCCATTAGCGTGAGACACTGCGGGTTGGACAAAAGAAAAAAAAGGTTAAAAAAAATGTGTGGAAAAGAGGTTTGAAAAAAAGGGGGGGGGGTAGGTGAAGTTTCAAAAAAAAAAGAAGAGTTTGAAAAGTCTGAAAAAGGGGTTTGAAAAAAAGTCAGAAAAGTAGTTTGAAAAAAAAAGTCAAAAAAGGTTGAAGTTTGAAAAAAAAGGAGGGTTTGAAAAGTGGAAAAGGAAGAAAAAAATATATAATAAAAAAAGAGAGAGTTGTTGGAAGAATTAAATATCATATATATATATATATATATATATATATCATTTCAATAAATTATTGAAGTGGCAAGTCCGCAACGGAGGCTCGAATAGTGCCCGAGACACTTGGTCGGCGACGGACGATCCGTAATTTACGGAGTGTACGTGACCGTGAGTCTCCCTGCGTGGAGAAATTTTGGATTGATTTGTTCCTCTGTGCGGGAAAACTTTAAATTAAGCGGTTTTGTAATAATTAAATCATCCATGCGCGGAGTGAATTCATTGTAACCGTGAAGCTTCGTCGATGCCGTGCGGGCACGTACGTCCCCGCTCGCCTTCATCTCCGGTCGGAGCTTGACTTCTCAGTCAGCTAGGTACGTGCTCCAAACCACTTGCTTATTTAGTATCCTTATCATTTGTCGCACGATGAAGTGAGCGAGAGCCCGATCCATGCAGGCCGTCTCCTGAGTGCATCGCTGTAGACGGAAAGAGAGAGCTTGCTTACGCCCATCCTTAAAGCCGTAGACTGTCACATTAGGGCCCCTAATTGTCAGGAGGCAGTTTTACAACTACTTCGCCTACGGGCGAACAACTTTCGCTGACTGATCCCTTCAAATTGACCTTTTGCGTATCAGCTGGGTCCACACCTTGCTAATTTTCGGTCCCAGGATTGCATCATCTAGGTCCGAGCTCGTGCATGCCACGTCGGTCTAGGAATTCATTAGGCCGTCTAGAGCGCATTTCAACGCTACAAACACCCATGGATCAGGAGAGATATATGGCCGATCTTGACCTCATTGCCCAATTTGAGAAAATGGATGGCACGCATGTCCAGTACATGCAAGTTGGAGACATTATCGAAAGTTCTAGCCAGAAAAGATTGGGTGTAGTTCGCTGTATCTCAACACCTCAGGAGGACGATTGGCGTCGAACCTCTATCTTCCAAACCTACATCATGGTGAACTCTCATCCCTGCAAGGTAATCCTTGACAACGGGAGCTGTATCAATGCAGTCTCTTCAGACTTTGTCTCCCGTTTAGGTCTACCTACGCACCCTCATCCAAGGCCATACAACGTGGCTTGGGTCGATGACACTTCTATCCCAGTTACCACCAGATGTGTCATTCCCATCCAATTCCAGTCCTACCAAGGATAAATCTTATGTGACGTAATACCTATGAAGGCCGGGAGCGTCATCTTAGGACGACCATGGATCTATGATGTAGACCTCGCTACATTTGGTCGGTCCCATCCGTGTTCTTTCTCCCACAATGGGAGGACAATTCAGTTATACCCGACACCCCCAAAGGTGGCCTCGGGTAAGAGTTCCACCTCCACTCCCACTAGAACTCCCGAAATTTAGGAGAATCCCCAAACTCCCACTGAAGGGAAACCTCCCCTTCCCTCTTCTCCTGCATCTATCACACCCGTCTCTAAGGCCCCTAAGGTTGGTCATGACCTAGTTAGGCGCCTTGACTCCATAAATGTCGGTGAGTTTAACAGAGAGGTTACTGAGGGTGCCCCTATTGTTGACGTCACCATCACACCCGAGGAGTCCCGAGTCTCACTCCCACTTGAAGTCCCGACAATACTACAGGACTTCCAAGGCATCGTCCCCGTGGACTTGCCTTTTCGACTCCCTCCCATGTGTGATGAACAACACGCTATTGAGCTTGCCCCTGGGTCCACCCTACCCAACCTTCCCCTCGAGTCTAGAATATCCAAGTCAGCCGAAGAGTTTGCACAACATGTTAAGAGTCTGTATGAGTCAGCTGATTCGCATAGGCGTCACCATAAATTTCAAGAAGGTGATTTGGTTATGGTACGGGTCCAACCCGAACGACTCCCCTCGGGAGCCGTTAAAAAGTTACAAGCTTATGTTGTGGACTTACCTCCCGAATATGGGATTAGCTCTACATTTAATGTGGCAGACCTAGTGGCCTACAAGGAACTCACAGCGATTCCTAGTGACCCTTTCGAGCCTTCTCCTCCCATTGAGAGTGAGTCCACCCCTGTACGTCCCACAGCCTTGAGAGCACCGCGCAAGTAAATTGAGAGGATACTGGATGAGCAGGTGACCACTACACGGAGCAGGGTGTACCAGCGCTACCTTATCCGCTGGTGGGACCGTCCACCGCCTGATGATTCCTGGATCGGCCAGGAGGATCTCCAGCGCCTCGATCCAGATCTGCTGGAGCACTACCATAGCGGTGTCCCACCTTACTCGACGAAGTCGAGTTCCAGCCGTCCCGGGAGGGTTGGTGGGGACACCGGGCCCACTACCAGACGCCGCACCCCCGCACCGAGCTTGTGGCTCAGAGATTCGACTGCCTGAAGACTCGACGTCACGTATTTCTGTGTTACGTGTGTATTGTGTGTAAAATATATGTATTAGTACATGTATATTTACTTTTATCTTATTAGGCTAGTTATAAGTCAAAAGTTATTATATTTTATTTTTATTAAACCCACAAGTCAAATGTGGGTAGGTGAGTTTATTTTATTAGGCATGGGTATAAATGTTATTAAGAAAATCTTATGGGTATAGATGTTATAGCCTCCTCCTATATAAGGAAGGCTAAGGGTGTAATGCTTCATATGATGAATTGAATTAAGAGAGTGCATTACGTGAGAATAGTTCCCCTCCTCTTGCTTTCCTTCCCTCCTTTCTCCTTTTGTGAGATTTGAGTGTGTCGTCCGGTGTGAGACCGTCCGACGTGAGGCCGAGCTGGGCGAGGTAGCAAGTTATCCGTTCCCGTCCGTGCTGTCAGGAGTTGCCGTTGATCCATCTTCCGACACCGTCCACCTCACTCGTGCTAGTGAGCCATCTCGGGGTGGTTTAGTACAAACCGGTGATACTCCGGTGGTTTTCGTGGTTGCGATGGGTCCCTCCTTGGTGACTCTACCCATTAGGCATAGCTGACCTGGGTACGTTTGTGTGCCGACCCACCTGGGAGTGCTGGAGGCTTGTCCCGTGTAGAGGTTTGTAAGTCGATTACCAGAGGGCCCCTTGTCTTTGCAACCTGAGTCCGGTTGGGGGGAAAATCGACTAAAGGATCAACCTAGAGCAGATGGTCTGTGTGTGCACACGTGGTTGGGGGCAGTGGACAAGTGCTGACGAGCACGACCCCGGCTAGTCCTTGTTCTGTGGTATAGTGTACTGTGTCTCGGTTCCCGCATGAGGGCGAGTAGGGAGACACTTGAGGCTGCGGTGTAAGTCGTCGAAGGATGCTTCCGGTCTCGTTGTTAGTGGGGTAGTACACCTATCACCTGAGATGTTTTAGTCTGGGTTCCTTTCGGCGTGGTTCCATTCTGGTGGTTTGGTCTGTTATGCTTTGCGTGATCTTCCAGCCGTTGGGCTAGTGTTGCCCCGTGTGTGTGTGTGGGACATGGTTCTTCCACTGGTTCTAGTTCGGGATCGAGAGATTCTCCCGAGGGTGTCGGTTCAATGTGTGGCCGTGTGGCCTAGTCCGTAGCTCCAGCGGTTAGGGCGGACTGTCCGACTGTGGTCTTCGGGGTTGTTTTGAGGGCGTGTGTGTGTGTGTGGTTCCCTAGTGGACTGTCGTCTGGTTCTGGTCACCACCGTCGTGTCATACTGGCGTTCTCACTTTGTAGCTCCCGCTGTTGTTGTTCTTACTACTTTCCCTTACTGTTGTTATTTCTGTTGCTGCACTTCTGTTACCGCTTTCATTATAGTCGGGACCCGCGGGACCCCTACTGAGCCAATGAGATGAGGCTCACCCCCTGCTTTTCAGGTGCGGTGTTCCCCTCGGAGCGGAGTGTGCTAGTCGGAGGTCCTTTAGTTGTCAGGCCGAGTGTTCGCTCGGCATTGGGTACGTTCTTTTCCCTGTTGACTGTACTTGTGGACTAGAGTCTGTAGATTATTTAATTGTTATAAAATGTAATTTTATTTCTGTCAGAATTGTAGATTTACTTTCCTACTATTGTTTAGAATTTTAATGCATATCCACACCAATCCTTTAGCCCTTCCGAGCCTTCTAGCTCGTGGGCTGCGGGCCAAGATCCGAATGGTATCGGGTGTTTCTCGGTATCCGAATCTTGGGTCGTTACAGTTGGTATCAGAGCGTGATTGTGGAAATGCATAGGAATTCAAAACAATGCAGTGGTTATGAGTCCAGATAGTCCAGTACTGTCGACAGCTGACTTAGGGTGTTTTGCCTTATTCGCCCCTTCCCCTATGTTTTCCGTGCTGGCGTTATTGGTTAGATGGCGCCAAGGAGGCGAGTTCGAGCTTTGTTGGGAGTGCCGTGGGGGGGCTCAGGTGGAGCCGAGTAGGGAGAATCCGAGTGGCAAGTCTTTTCCTTAGAAGGTAGCGGCCCCGGGTGTGTTGGATTAGGCGGAGTTTTGTGCCAGCATGTATTGGTTCTTGTGCGATAGATGAGTGAGCAGCGTGATGGTCAGGAAGCTGGCGAGGGCAATTCATCACGTGGTGGCCGTGGACGTCTCTTGCAAGAGTACCTGCAGTGTCAACCGCCGACGTTTGGAGGCCAGCCGGATCCTGATGCAGCGAGGTCATGGATCAATACGATGGAACAGGTGTTGTGGTCTATAGAGCGCGTCGAGGATGATGAGGTGTTGCTGGCATCGATTGCAGGGTCCAGCCTTGGCATGGTGGACCATTGAGTGGGAATCGGCGTCTCGTCCGTCTCCTGGTTCGAGTTCTTCCCCTTTGGGATTGGAGTTCAGTCGGATGTCGAGGATGTTCAGAAGCAGCTGGTCTGGCAGGAGGCGCCAGGAGCAGGAGGAGCAGGTGTCTGCAGTGGCTACTCAGCAGCCATAAGTTCGTCCACTGCTGCATGGTGTGAGTGAGCAGCGAGGACAGTGTTCGAGATGTGGCAGGTTTCGCGCGGGCAGGCCGTGTGCCATGGATGAAGCCGAGCTGGAGTGTTTCAGGTGTGGTCAAGTTGGTCTTGTTGCTCGCGAGTGCCCATGGCGGCCGCCCCAATCCCAGCCATCTTTGCCCACTAGCCTGGGTGAGTCAGGGTCCCTGGCATGCGTGAGGCCCTTGACCGAGTAGAGTTGTCGTGCTCGCTCTGTGGAAGGTGCGCGTGAATTTTCGGTTGCTGTATGTTGTGTTTGTGTTTAATTCCGATGTTTTCCCTGTTATGATTGTGCTTCCTTGTGCTTGTTGTTGCATCCCATAGTTCGTGCTTGGTTTCAATGATATCAAAACGATTGTGTTTGTGTGTGTATGTGTTTCATTGAGCAACATGTTTTATATCTTGATTTGATGAGTTGAAAGATGATGTCAATGTTTACTCTTGAAAGTCATGTGAACTCTTGATGTTTAAGGAACTAATGTTATATTTATGCTGGTTTGTAGGAACACAACTTCATGGCTCATACTTGAAATCTTAAGGAGTCCATCAATGAAGCTCTTCTTCTTAAAGGGAGTTAACTCTATTCATGTTTGTAAGTTATATGAATGATTTGTATTTAAAGATCTCATGCCTTGAATATTTTAACTTGCAGGATCAAAATCCATGATTCATGTTTGGAACTCAAAGGAGTGCATCAATGAAGATCTTATTAAAAAAGGGAGTTGACTCACTCATTGCATTGCATTGATTCTTCTACATTTCATTCATTTCATCTAATAGCTTTTCAAAGTCTTGGTTAGATATTTTCATGCGTTTTTTTCATAAGATTTTTGGGCTTGAAATATTCATACAAGACTTCATGAGAGTTGGTTCCATATTGCTCATGCATTGGATGAATAATTGGTCATGTGTACTATGCTCTAAAAGCTTGAGCTAATGACTTTCTGTGTGAAAGAATTGCATGAAGATGGCCTTACTGAAGATGGCTTCATTTGGGTCTCAATCAAAGAGATTGTGTTCATTTAACACACCTTTCTAATTGAATGATAGTGACATATCATTCATAGAGTTATTGTGATTTCAATGTATGGTTGTTTCAAAAAGATCCCTTGTTTGTATCAATACTCCTCGTGAGATAATGCTTCATGAATGTTAGCTTTTAACCAACAAGAATGTCATTTGAATGAATATGGTTCCATGATATTATGCATACTTTGCATTTGGCATAATTGTTAACACTTGTGTAATGAAGCACTTTGATGTTGAAGATTTGGTTGATTCAAGAAAGTGATTGAATAGTTGAGCTCCTATGTCATTTTATTTGATTAAGTGAGAGATTCATGTTCATCATATCAAAACCTTGTCAAATGGTGAATATGTTTTTGATGGTTGAATTGAGAAGTCAATTACATGATTGAATGTGTTTAATGATGTATTTTTATGTTAACTAGTTCAAAGAGTTGATGCTTGGTTCATGAGTTTTGATTATCATCTAACTTCTTGATTTATCATGTTTTTACAGGTTCAAGGATGATTTTTAAACCCTCTCATGTCAAGTGGATGATGGTAACATCTAACCATCTTTATGCTAAGTTCTGGGTCGTTTTCATGAACATCTTTCATGAGGTTGCATTGCGTTGGAAGTATTTTATGCATCCTTAAAATGAGATTTTTGAGCCTTTACAATGTGCTTAATATTTTCTCATAAATCTTGTTGAAATGTGGTTTAGATGGTCTTAATACTTTGTGAAATTCATGGTAATTAATTCTTGATTTTTGGGAATTTTTTTGACATTTTATCGGAGCTAAAACCACATTTTTTGACCCTCTGCTGAAGTGGTCGACCCTAGGGGTCGACCCCCCTGGGCTGGATGCCCAGCCACTGCACGGGTCGACCCATGGGGTCGACCCCTGTAAACTTAGCCCTTTTTTTTGGCCCCGGCAGCAGCCTGGTTGCCGAGGGTCGACCCCTTCCGATCGGGATTTGCGAAAGTGTTTAAAACCCATTGAAAACCCTTTCAAACATTACCATACTACCCCCTATTAGTTTCTATTGTTATTAAGGTGTTTTTAACATGTATTAGGAGGGTTTTATGAGTCTTTTCCCCACACCTTGAGTTGCTTATATAAGAGTTACGAATTTGGGAGTTGATTAACCCTAATGCTCATTTGTTCATTCGTATAGGTGAAGAAAAAGGGAGAACGTGGTGGAGCTCTTGCAAGGATGAGATCATCTACTTCCGTGAAGATCTGGAGATCGTGGAAGAAGAAGAAAAGGTGCGGATCGAAGAGAGGATCGAGAGGACGTATGAATCGTCCTCATCCGGCTTCCCTCCAACTCGTGGCTCAAGGAACATCATCAACCGGCCTTGAAATACAAAGGGGGACTACTTCTATGCCTTCTATCAGTTCTTTGTGATGTGTTCTATGATCTATATTTTGGGTTTGAGCATGCTTGAATATTTGTGTTTATTTTCTGAACATTAGAGATATTTGTGTGTATGACCGTTTGTGTATACGGTCGTGTTTGATCGCCTTCGTGCGATCGTGTTTGTGTCATTGTGCTGCGGTTGTTGCAGCGCGTGGGTGTGTGATGTGATCCGGTCGTCAGATCGTGTGTGTGTTTGTGATCCGGTCGTCGGATCGTGTGAGAGACTTCGTCTCCGTCCGTGTGTGTGGGGGAATTTATCCCCGTGTGTGTTTTGGAGCGTCGTCTCCGTGTTGGGGATTTATCCCCAAGTGAAGCCTCACCGAGTTTGGTGAGGGGTGGACGTAGGGAGCCCGTCGTGGTCCCGAACCATCTTAAAAATCTCAGTGTCCTATGGTTTGCATTGTGGTTTGCCTTGTTATGTTTAATAGCTTGATTTGTTTATCCTAATCGTGTGTGAACGGTGAGATTGAGAGAAGTTAATCATCTTGCTTGAGTGAAATCTTCAATCTCGTCAAGGTTGTTAATTCCGCTGTGTGCTAGATTATGTTTTTAATCGGACATAGTTTTTAGTAGTAGGATCTATTCACCCCCCCTCTAGATCCGTGTTCCTGCACTACGGGACCCAACACTTGTGTTTTCCAAGGTGCGTTAAGGAGTCCCCGAAAGCATCTCGTCCGTAGGCAGTTAGGGATGTCAACGGGCCGGATAGTGGACTATCCGTATCCGATAAGGAAGAACTGTGTTGGGTCCCGTAGTGCAAGAATACGGATCTAGAGGGGGGGTGAATAGATCCTTCTACTAAAAACTTTGTCCAATTAAAAACACAACTACCACACAACGGAATATACAAGATTGAGTAATTTAGTCTAAACAGGTTTAAACTAGATTCACTCAATCTCACCGAGCTCACACGATTGCACAAACAGATAGGATAGTGAACACACAATCACAAGAATCAAACCACAGGACACGGGGATTTTTAAGGTGGTTCGAGACCACGACGGGCTCCCTACGTCCACCCCTCACCAAACCGGTGAGGCTTCACTAAACGCTACAAAATGTAGCAACACGGGGACGAACCCCAACACACACACGCTGCTTTTGCAGCAATCCACACATGAGGCGTTGCCTCAAACTGCTGCGACAGCAGCACGCACGCACACACATACACACACACACACCGCTGGGGAACACACCCTGCACAAATACCTCACACGGAGTCACAACTCCGTCCACACACACGTAGGACAATGCCTAGACAACCACACGGAATTAAACTCCTAACATCACACGCGGATATACTCCGCACAAATCGACACACATATATCAACACACACACTCGGAGACCCCTTTCTCCGAACACCCACACAAAGTATTATCTCTAATGTATATGAATCAAAAACACATATATGCTATGACCCTCCAAACAAATTATAGAGATGAAAACTAGACAGATGCATCAAGTATAAGGCTCCCCCTTCTTCAGCATAATCTGATTCTCCTTGCTCGTTGACGGATGATCATAATCTTGACATCATCTTCTTCCTCTCCTCACGGCACTCCTCTTTTCTTTCTTCCATTTTCTTCTTCACCTCATAGTTTCAATGAAAAGCTTCTGCAGGATGAGAAACCGTTCTTGAAAGAAGATGAATGATTCTTTGCAAAAATGAAGTTGCAACTTGGTTTCCCACGTAGCTTCCAGTAGATGATTAATTGGAGACTTGAAAACACCTTCTTCCCTTCACATCCAAGCTCACAACAACGTGGAAGAAGACATGGAGCTGCTACCTTCGACCTGCACTCACAAGGGTTAGAAAACACACCCAAATTTCAGATCTAGCATCTTGTTTCTTAGGGTTTGTAACCCAAGAGATGATTTTATATGTTTAGAACGGTCAAGGAACACTTCAAGGACCAGATCCACGAATTAGGGAGATATTTATGGCATTTGGAATTGATTGGTTGGACTTTCGAAACAAGGACAAGAAAGTCGTCTTTGACGGCTCCGCACAGGTGTCGACACAGGTGTCGACACCTGGTGCCTAGGTGTTTACAGAAACACCAAATAGCATCCCTGGACACTGGGTGTCGACACCTGGTGTTCTGACCTGCTGCCAGAACCAATGCAGGTTGTCTGGATTTCAGATGTCGACTCCTGGTGTCGACACCTGGGGTCGACACTTGCACCTGCGAAAAGTCCAGAGACCCATTAAGCTAAAAATGAAAGCTCCAACCTCACCGTGAGTTTTGGGATGATGAAAGAAGGTTGCGAGGAGTTCTTCCAGCCTGCAAAACACAAATAGAAAATTAGTTTTGCTTCAATGTTAATCTCACAAACTAACCCATTTCATTTCACCTTCTTTAATGGAATTTTGGTGCCTTGGGAAAGTGTTTTCCCTTGCCATTCCAAGAATGAAAGACTGATGAGTAAATTGCCATTCCAAGAGTGAAGGAGGAATGAGATAACCATTTAAATCCACATAACCACACTTACCTCATTATTTTACCTAAGTTCACATTGTCCTTAATTGCTTGTTTTCTTGTTGAATCGTTCATGTAGGAATCATGGAGTTCCAATATTTAATCACCATTGTATGATAAACAAATTTGGAGTTCAAAGTGTACAGAACTAATCCACTCAAAAACATGATTGAGCCACATTGCATTCATCAAGGAAAAACTCAATATCACATGAAGATATGAATGACCATTCACTCACAAGGCCAAGCAACAAATTCATTTTGTAATCATCAAAATCACATACACAACAATCTCCCCCATTTTGATGATGACAAAATATTATGTTATAATGCTCTCTCCCCCTTTGACATAATCAGAAATGGGGAGCATGACAGGGAATCCAAGATGGCAAGAACCTATGGACAACGGGGTTATAAAGAGAAACAATTTGCACAATATGTATGAACTAATTGCAAAACTATTGGATAGCAATTGTTGAAATTGGAAATGTAAATGTGGACAATATGGTCATGTAGAATGCAAGATGAGAAAACGATATGCAAATGCTCACGAGTTATAGCAATTGGAAATGGTGTATGGCATGACAATAATGAGCAAGCAAATAAGCACTCAAACATCCATAGAAAGGTATTGGCTCATGCAAGTCATGATGAGTTAAGCATATAAGATCATATGCAAAGCTTCCCCTTTGACATTGACACATTAGATGACTGACTTTGATTTTAAAATTTTGGATTTTTAGTTTTCTTGTGATATGCATGAAACATGATGTATGAAAATGATGAGACATGAAATGCATACAATGTAATCAAGCAGATATCTATAGATACATGCAACATAACTCCTTCACAGGAAGTGATACCAATTGATTTACAGTGAGGGGATAGGTGTAGGAAAAGTGCAAGTGAGTCATTAAGTTCAGAATGCTCATGATCACACCTAGAGGATTGTGCAGATAAATAGGAGAAGACGTACAACATGTCAAGCAATTAATCAAAGTTTCAAAATACATATCAAATCAAATTATCATGTGCAAATGAGTAACATGAGAATGAAGTTTAGCCATATGGATAACCAGATTTTCAATTAAACACAATAGTAACGGCACATACTACATTTCAATCTAGAGAACAACGTATTGGAGGCTTCGCTCTTCCTCATCAAATTATCATCAGTAATTTTCACACTGACATTTTTCTAAGAAGGATCAGGTTCAAATAATTCTTTTTTACGTGAGGAGACACATGGAGCTCATGCCAGAATCCCCGATTACTCAGAATACTGAACCTTGTCACCTCATTTGAACAGAGATACTTTCGTCAACACTTTTCAGAAATGAACCACATCACGTCTCAGGTGACATGTGCCCAGTTTACTCAGTGAGACTTAGCATTGCTCTGCCTTTCATTTCAACCATTTTTTTTTGTAAGTGGAGGCAGGTAACTTTTTCCTCAACTGTCTCTTATCATCAATGCAGCAAGTTGAATTACTTTAGAGTGTTGAAATGAAATTCCTATATCCTTATGAATAACACTCAATTTCACATTAAAGTGCATGAAGTGTATGAATTTGATTTAACATGTATGGAGAAAATTTAACTTAGAACATGATAGTGTAGCTCCCCCTATGTAAATGTAATAAGCATGAAATGCTCCCCCTGAGAGTTTGACATGAAGCACACTTGTTAAGACTCAGATGCAACATTATTTAACAATGGAGTGTTTGGTCTTAGAAGTTTCAAAGGAAGGGGTTGAATAGCATATAATAACATGCAAGCATACGATGAGAGTATATGCAATATGCAATGCAAAATGAAAAGGTATGTAATTTCAGTTCTTGAAATGTTGGCTCCAAAGATATGATGCCACTGTTGGAAGTATCCATTTTGACATGTATGTAACATGGAATGTTCAAAATGATGCATTTCAAAATATGCACTGCATGTATGCTGAGAATGTCAACTATGCAATAACACACACGATGAGCTTCATCTCCCAAAAAAATACTATGTGAATGATATGCAGAGAATTATATGCAAATATGTAATGTGATGCAAGATTTCAGATTTCACAAGACACTCTATATGCACCTAATGCAACTAATGCATGACATGCATTATCAATTGTTAAAATGTGAGGACACTGTTTTATTCTGAAAAGAGAATTCAGAAAATTCATTCAAAGCATCAAAGTCATCACATGTGAACTTTTTCTTGAAAATAGTTTTACTTTTATCCAAAGGATGAGTGGCACATTGGTAAAGACCATGGAACATTGATCAACTTGGGTCCTCAAGATGTTCAGCCACAAAAATAATATCATCATGCTGAGAGAATGAAAAAATATCATTTTCAAAATTTTCAACATGCAAAACTCCCCCATAATCAATGCATGATTTCAGAAAATTCATTTAAGTTGGATGCCATATGCATAGATGATTCATGGTACCCGGCGGAGACACATTCTCTCGCATGGTGATAGCTTTAAGACATGCTTGACCTATCCTTCCACATGTCACCATTTTATATACCATGTAATTATTGAAATGATGATCAGAAAAACACAATGCACTCCCATATGACATCGGGGGTTTAGCAAATTCATGAGCATTGAAAGGTAGTTTCAAATTCATCGTCTGTCAAGATATGGCACTAGCATCAAGACCAAAGATCTTCAAACAGACACTTTATTTTCTCACATTTGGCTTGAGTTACCTTTACTGACATCCTCAAATTCTTCACTTTATTCCGCTTGCTGTAATCTTCATCAACAAGCTCCAAATCTCAATAGAGGTAGAACAAATCTCGCATTGAAGACTCTTGAGCTCCTTTCTTTCTCTCCTGTAAGAAATAGAATGATATTATCCAAAGGAGTTCCATTGAGAACCTAATTTGCATCTTATAAATAGCAGCATATACGGATATGAAAATATCAAGAACCCCATGCCAAAACCCTTTCAAAACTCCTCTAGGATAAGAAGAGAGACCCTAAGGGTAATGGGGTAGAAGTTCAAACCAATCGGTCCTCAAGATGGGCATTTCACAACCCAAAGTACAGACCTATTCCAGATCTGCCAGAACAGGTGTTGACACCTAGTGTCGACACCGACTGAGGAAACATGCAAAACTGCCTAAGACAGTTAATCTGAACTCAGAAAAGTCATACATGAATTAGACTCAATCTAGGCACATGGATACACATTCAAACATTGAATTCTTACCATGATTTCAGGGGTTGATGGTCATTATCAAACCTGCACTGTAAAGAGCTCAATTCATATCAATATTAAGCCAATGCATATGAAGAAACTAACTTCAAGGCTTTTCAACACATAAGACTCTCTCTCTCTGCCTGCAATATCCAAAACTCAATTTCATATCAACCTCAATTCAATACAAATGAGAAAATCAATCTCTGTACTTTTCTTCCATAAGATAATCTCCTATGAGCTGCAAGAATGAATGATGAGTTTCAGCTTTCAATACAAGTGATTCACTCAAGCTGACATGAGTTCAAAGTTCACTTTAGAAATTTCAAGTGTAGCCCAATAGTGTAAAGAGTCAAGTCTAAGCACATGAAGAACCCAGGTCTATCCATGTGTAGTACAGATCAATGCACATGAAGGACCAAGTCTAAGTACAAGTGTAGACAAGGTTGATGCACATAAAACACACAAGATAGCCTCTTCAAACCTGCATATTAGAGACTTAAATTGCAGCAACATGAAGTTAGACTTCACACAATCGATGTGCACAAACATGAACAACCAACTTACAAATCAGTGTCAATTCAAGGACAAGCCCATGTTAACCAAGGCATCACACCAGAATTGGCCAAGTCGACTTAAAGCCTTCCTCTTGGTCTCAAGGCAATCCTGCAACAAAGTTCTCATTTGGTTGTTTTGGGTACCCAAATTTTCTTGGGTCCCGGATGGTTAGTTGCACCTCTAGAGGGTGCCTTCCACAGTTTTTGGACATGCATATCATCAAAATGTATTAAGGAGCAATCATGCATGGTATGCCCAGACTCATCACAATAATGACAATGATCAAAAGACTTCAGAGTTTTCTTGTAAGAATGAGCATGGAATATTTGTGGGTTTGAAGAGATGTTCTCATTTTTCAAACTAAAGTAATTATTCATCCTGTGACCGAACCTTCCACAATGAAAACAGTTCAATGGAGCAAATCTTTCAAATGGCCTTCTTGCATGAACGTAAGAGTTATCAAAAGTTCTTTTTGTGTTCAAAAATTTTCTTGGCTTTGTGAAGCCATTTATTTTCTTGCATGTTTCTAGATCTTCAGATTTCATCAAAAAGTAATCATGCATCATATGACCAAGTTCACCACAATAAAAACATGAGATTTTCTTTGTGGATGCATGTGTCGTGCAACATGATTTTTCATGGCATTCATCGTGACACCAACAACATTTTTAGCCTTTTGATGCAAGTTTTGTTTCTTTTTCAGACTATCATTTGATCTCTTTGTTATTTGAGGAACAGATTGATTTGGAGACCCATTTGATGTGATGGCTATGTTTGTATGGACAAATAATGTATAGACTTTATTTTTAAAATTCTTTTTGTTCACAGGATTATAGCCCAGCCCCTCTCTTTGGAAATTCACCTTAGTCCCAAATATCTTGTTCAGATTTTCTTCCCCATTCACAAACTTAGACAAGGATGCATTCAAGTCACCAATTTCAGATTCAAGGGATGCAATGTGCAATTCATAGTTAGCTATTTCTTGTTCAAGCACATGCACCTTATCAGATTCATCAACTATCACAGATTTCCCTTTTTTAAGATTTTCAAGATTTTTCAATCTACTTTCAAGCAGGGAGATTTGAATTAGCATCGCACTGTTCTCCTTTTTGAGTTCTTCATTTTCATTTACAAGTTTATCATTCATAATCAATTCATTGTAAATATCATGATCAATAGAGTTTGATTCCATTTTGTTTCTTAGATCTTTTTCAATTATCTCCAATTGATCGATTTTGTTCTTGAGGGTAACATTTTCATTTCTTAAATAAGCAATGGTTTCTTTGTGACATTCAACATCATGTTCTAAAATTTCATTCATGTTATCAAGTTCAGGACACTTATCACAAGATCCATTTTCATGGAGCATGTTTTCAGATTTCTTTTTCAATTTTTTATTTTCTGACTTGATTTTCTTATATTACTTTTCCAACTCATCATAGGCATCAACAAGATCATCAAGAGTAAATTCTTCAGAATCTGAATTTACCTCTTCTGCATTTTTGTCACTTTGTTGATCAGCATCATCGGCCATGAGACATTTTTGCCTTTCATTCTCTAGAGCTTTGATCAACCGGTCCATAAGCTCCTTTACCGTCCTACAAGAAGACACAAATGGATACTTATTAGTACTTACAAAAGCTTTCAATAGACTCAAAGCAGTAACATTATCATGATGTATCATTTTATCCTGATTAGACCACTTGGTCTCATCTAGAGGTAATATGTGAGGACCATGAGAAATACATTTCTAAAGATTAGGATTAATAGAATTAATCATCACACACAGTTTGCCTAGCCATGAATTGAAATCCAAACCAGTGAAGATTGGCAGATAATTCATTGAGATATGTTCAGAAAAATTCATGATTATAGAATACACTAGGATCACTCTGTAGATCGTAAGATCCAGGAACAACAGAGCCTCGCTCGGATACTAATTGTTGGGTCCCGTAGTGCAAGAATACGGATCTAGAGGGGGGTGAATAGATCCTTCTACTAAAAACTTTGTCCAATTAAAAACACAACTACCACACAGCGGAATATACAAGATTGAGTAATTTAGTCTAAACATGTTTAAACTAGATTCACTCAATCTCACCGAGCTCACACGATTGCACAAACAGATAGGATAGTGAACACACAATCACAAGAATCAAACCACAAGACATGGAGATTTTTAAGGTGGTTCGGGGCCACGACGGGCTCCCTATGTCCACCCCTCACCAAACCGGTGAGGCTTCACTACACGCTACAAAATGTAGCAACACGGGGACGAACCCCAACACACACACGCGCTGCTTTCGTAACAATCCACACACGAAGCGTTGCCTCAAACTGCTGCCACAGCAGCACGCACACACACACACTGTAACGACCCGAGAATCCGATTACCGGGAAGGCCCGATAACCCGAGACTCGTACCGCCACCCACGAGTCCGCAGACTCGGAAGGGTTAAAAGGATGGTGTGGAGACTACACAAGTATCACAAATAATTACAGAAATTAAACAGTTATAATATTAAGCAGGAAATAAATTAACTTTTTACATGGTCCACAATAAAATAACAACAACAGCAAGAACAGTCCACGACTAGTACAGTGACAAGAAAGGAAAGTACAGCTACACGGGGCATCCCCCGGCTCTGACCTCTGGCACTACCTCTGGGCACCCGCACCACGCTGCGCTCCTGACGCGCTCCCCGAAGGTGGCGCCTCACCTGAAACACGGTGAAAACACGCAGGGAATGAGTCTCGGAACAAGACTCAGTAGGGATCACTCGAACCCTACCTCGCAAAACGAGAAACCACTACTCTAGCGGTAGGAAAGTACCTCGGAAAGGAAAGCCCTGTACTCTACAGAACTAGACCCTACGGCACGCAAACCGACACACGTGCAACGGTACGAGAAGACCGAAACCAACGGTCGAATCGTAAAACCCGAAGGTCGGAAACACACGACTGACAGTCTGACACTCCGTACTCGACAGGAGTACCACCCACTAGAAGCACAGCCGGTAGCGTCCCCTGACGTCTTACACCGCACTGCAGGTGAACCGCCTGACGTGGTAGGTCCTACCAGAGGCGCAAACACCGTACAAGTAACCACAAACAAGTGACTAGCTGGGGTCACGCCCGTCGACGTGGGTCCAACCTCCCCCAACCACGTGTGCACACACAGACCACGCGTCCTAGGTCTGGCCCTCTGACCGGTTTTCCCCCGCAGCCGGACTCTGGCTAAGACGAGGAGCCTACGGGAACCGGTCCACAAACCGTCTCGAAAGGTGGGTGCCCGTACACCACTCCCAGGTGAGACTAGCACCTCGTACTGGTGGGCTACGACTAGTGGAGGGTCACTGAAGGAGTAGACTCTCAAGTCAACGGAAAATGACGTCCGAAATCGACAACGTGTGGGAATCACCCCACGCACCAGCCCCGTCGCACGGTGGCCACAGTCGGAGAAAAACGGACTCACCGCCCACGGCCAAACTCATGACCAAGGCAAACGGAACCTCCGGACACCAAAGACACGGTCACAGAACTCCACGGGGTGCCCGGGACGCACACACGGCCCAAGGGGAACACCCAACAACAGCCAAATCGCGCTAGGGATACCTAGCGCGACACGGAAGAACGCGCTAGGGAACCCTAGCGCAACAGGTAAGATCGCGCTAGGTCTCCCTAGCGCGACAAGGACTATCGCGCTAGGTCCTCCTAGCGCGACAAGGATGATCGCGCTATGACCCCATAGCGCGATAGGAACCGCCTCCTGTTCATCTTCTCCGATGAACGCGCTCGGTCGAGGCAGCGCGACCTCCAAGAACGCGCTACTGGAGTATAGCGCGTTCTCAGTCCGCGGCCGAAAAATGGTAGAAACGCCCAAAAATGCTAACCACGCCCCCATGCCTCCATAGGAGAGGGGGAAAACAAAGGGAAAGACCCCTGGGGACCCCTAGCATGATTCTAGGCCATCAAAACACGAAA
The DNA here is from genome assembly GCA_022559845.1 of Amorphophallus konjac. NCBI lineage: Eukaryota > Viridiplantae > Streptophyta > Magnoliopsida > Alismatales > Araceae > Amorphophallus > Amorphophallus konjac. The sequence goes on from CM040121.1 coordinate 19,514,432, forward strand.
TCATGCATCAAATCCATAGATCGGGCGAGCTCTCCCCAAATCATGGAAAAACCCAAAAACGCTCAAATGATCCCCTCTCGGCCTCCCCGCGGCCTATAAATCGCGGAAAAGATCGGCATGAGGTTAAGGAACGTCACCCTACCTCAATGGAGCGAATGCTCCGTGGGATCGATCACGAATCACGAAGAATGCTCGAAGCTTCACGAACTCCCCACGCTTCCCACGCTCGCCGCACGCCGACGAGATCGCCTCACCGTCGCCCACGCGTCCGCGCCGTCGCCCCGCCGTCGTCCGTAGCCGGAGAGGAGTTCGCCGCGTCCGAATGGGAGAGAGGGAAAGAGAGGAGGGCTCACGGTGGGAAGAAACGGAGGAAGAGGAAGAAGAAGAAAGAGAAAGGAGAAAAAGAAAAAGAAAAGAATTAGGGCTATATAGAAAATCCGAATTTTCAGAAAAATACCGAAAAATAGAAAAATACATTTCCGGAATCCTCGGAACGTACCGATCGCAACGGTACCACTCGTGCCTGGGGGAACTGCCCGGTTCGCCCGCAGCGAGCTTCCGAAGGAAAAGCCGAAACACACACCGGGAATCGGAAAACACACGCGGAAAAGCCGCGGAACGCCTCCGGGCCTCCGAAACAACTCCGGATCGCGCCGATCCGAACACGAAAGATGTCCGAAATGAAATTTCGGACACAATGGAGCCAGACGCTTCGAAAACCAGATCCGGGACCCACAAAGAAGGATCCGAAAGGTCCGGGATATTATCTGGCTTCATTAAGTAAATGTGAATGTTGATGATTGAAATCTTGGTCTGACTGCTCGATAGGTGGTTGTGCATATGTGCTGATGACATTTTGAGTCATTTATGTTCTGCGCTCGTGAATTACGTTATATTGGTTAAGGGTCCTGCCTCGACTCAGTCAAATATTTTTTAAAACGGTGATCTATTCATCCCCTCCCCTTCTAGCTCACCGTCCTCCTGTGTAACAGTTGGTATCAGAGCAGGTTTACCCGAGATGTGGTCCAACGACCAGGGTAATCCTGGAACCAGTGGTCCTCGCAGCTACATAGCTGAAGGACAGTCAATCTCCCGTCCCCCATATTTTGATGGCTCTAATTATTTCTTTTGGAAAAATAGGATGGAAGTTTTCATCCGATCTCAGAGCCACAAGCTGTGGAGAGTCATTACAACTGGACCTTATGATTTACCTCTGAATGAGGAGATGTGGTCTGAAGAACAAGTCAAATTATCCGGACTGAACTGGTCTGCGCTCAACATCATCCAGTGCGCAGTTCAGCCTGAAGAATATGCCCGAATTTCGGCGTGCAAGATAGCTAAGAAGATGTGAGATGAACTAGCGCTGATTTACGAGGGTACCTCTCAGGTCAGAGCTACCAAGGTAAACTACCTAACCTCTGAGTATGAATTATTTAAGATGAAGTCAGAGGAGAGCGCGACTGATATGTACGCTAGGCTGTCACTGATCACAAACAGCCTCATCGGGTTTGGAAAGGAAATATCTGAAGGGGATATAGTCAGGAAGATCTTGAGATCTTTGACTCCAGCGTGGCACACAAATGCCACTGTGATAGAGGAATCGAAGGATTTAACAACCATGACTGTCACTGAACTCATATGGTCTCTTATGACCTATGAGATGAATCTCAAGAAAACAGGAGAAGGAAGTGACAGAAAGGGCAAGAATGTTGCTCTTAAAGTTGAACGACATAGTAGTAGTAGCAGCAGCAGCAGTGGAGACTCTGATGAAATTCCAAACCTTCACAGGAGTGAAAAAGCTCTGCTCACACGTCAGTTCAGGAAATTTCTGAAAGTGAAGGGAAAATCATATGGGAGAAGAAGAAATTACTCATCAGGTAAATATCCAAACAATGGCAATGACAAGGATAGGAAAGCTAAAAGTGTGATGTGTTATCATTGCAGGAACCTTGGGCACATGAAGCAAGATTGCCCTGAGCTTCAGAAGAAGACACTGGATTACCATAAGAAAGGCTCCAAAGTGTACAAGAAAAAGCCAAAAGCTATGGTATGCACTTGGAGCGATGAAGAAGAAGACTCAGAGACTAACTCCTCAGGAAAGGAGACTGAAGGAGTATGTCTGATGGCCGACGAGGAAACTGAGGTAATCAATCCCTTTGTGACTTACTCTATTGATGACTGGGAAGATAAGTATGGTGAACTGCTAGATATGTACAATGCCTTAGCTAAAGAACATAGAGTCACCACACGCAAACTCAATGTGGTTAATGAAGAATAAGAACTCATCAAGACAGAAAATTCCAAACTGATAGCTGAATTAGATCAAATGGAAAATGTAAGAAATGAGAACAATCTTGTTAAAAAGGAGCTTGAAAAACTAAGAAAACAGCTTGATGAAACCAATCAACATACTGAAGAAAACCTGAGACAAAATGACTTACTCAGGGAAGGGTATGAAGCTGTTAAAAGGGTCAATGATGAATTGCTGGAAAATAATATATGTCTGCGGAAGGAGCTGGAAGATAAGAAGAAAACCCTTGAGAGGTTTATTTTGGGAGAGAGTAATTTGAATGCCTTGTTAGGCACCAAAGTAAACTTTAACAGAGAGGGGTTGGGTTTCAACCCAAGTAAGAAGGAAGCATTTGGGGTAAAAACCACTACCTTCTGCACTGAGAAAGGAAAAGAGATACTGGACATTCCATCCAGTTCCAAAACCACTGAACAACAAAAGAACATCCATAGACAACATGCTGAGATTGGAAAAAATATCTTCAAGAAATTCAACAAGCCCACGCACCAGAAGCAAGGTGTTTGTCAATTCAACAACTATGACTCTAATAAAAGAATGGACTATTTTAAAAGAAACATGGGAACGTCTAACTATACACAGAATACTGTCAATAAAATGCCTTCATCTAGACAGGTTAAAAATTATGGTCTGGCTGGGACCCAAACCTTTATCAACAGAAACTGGACACACCTTGAGAAACAAAAGGAAACAAATAAAATGCACCCCAATAACAAAACTGTCAACTCTCAGCACAGAAAGAAAAAGGGGTTAAAACAGATCTGGATTCCCAAGACTGTGCTTAATGAATTGAACGGTATTTTTGGACCCAACTTACCTTGGGTTCCAAAGCACACAACTTAAATTGTTATTGTGCAGGTGGGCCTAGCAGCCGAGAACAACAAGTGGTATCTCGACAGTGGCTGCTCGAGGCACATGATAGGGGATCAAAGAAAGTTCAGCAAGCTTGAATTGAAAGCAGGAGGGTCAGTTAAGTTTGGAGGTAAAAACAAAGGCCAAATCATTGGGACCGGAACCATTGGTAAGAAAACCTCCAACTCTGTTGAGAAAGTCTTGTTGGTTGAAGATCTACAACACAATTTATTGAGTATTAGTCAGTTGTGTGACAAGGGTCACAAGGTTCTTTTTGATGAGCATGTATGCAAAATTTTAGAACCAAACTCCGATAAAATAAAGTTCATTGCAAATAGAGTCAATAATGTCTATATTGTGGATCTTGATGTTGAGTCTGAGTCTAATCTGTGTCTCACTGCTGATTCAGAGAATAACATGTTTGACTGGCATAGGCGACTAGGCCATGCTAGCTTTAACACCTTGCATAAATTAGCTAAATTTGATTTAGTTAGAGGCATGCCTAGCTTAAAGTTCAAATCAGTTTCGAAGAATTGCGAGGCCTGTGCTCTAGGCAAGCAAACTCGAGCTTCTTTTAAAATTAGGTCTGAGAGCTTGTCTACAAAGATCATGGAACACTTGCACATGGATCTCTTTGGTCCTACCAGAACCCAGAGTCTAAATGGTAAGAGATTTGGTTTTGTCATTGTCGATGACTACTCTAGATTTGCATGGCTGTTTTTCTTGGTAAATAAGAGTGATGCTTTTCAAAAAATTGAACATTTTTTCAATAAGCAAAAATATATAGGGCACAAGATCACTGTTATCCAATCAGATCATGGAGGAGAGTTTGAGAACTCCTCATTTTCTAGCTTCTGTGACAAGGAGGGACTGACTCACAAATTTTCTTCTCCCAGGACCCCAGAGCAGAATGGAATTGTGGAGAGAAGGAATCGAACAATAGTGGAAATGGCAAGAACACTACTAATGGAGAGTCAGCTACCTAAGAGCTTTTGGGCAGAAGCAGCAAACACAGCCTGCTACATACTTAATAGAGCTTTGGTAAGACCCATACATAAGAAAACACCATATGAACTCCTGAAAGGTAAGAGGCCTAATGTCTCATATTTCAAAATTTTTGGTTCAAAATTCTTTATTCATAATAACAACAAGAGAGACTTAGATAAATTTGATGCTAGAAGTATTCCAGGAATATTCCTAGGATACTCTGAAACATCTAGGGCCTTCAGGGTCTTTAATAAAACTGATAGAACTGTAGAGGAACCCCTCATGTTATTTTTGATGAAAAAAAAATCTCTAACAGTCTAAATGATGATAACAGGTCTACAAGTCATGATGGAGAGTTCCTGAATCAAATGCAAGAGGAGGAAGTACAACCGGCTGAAGAACCTACTGATCTGAACCCAGTAAGTACAGCCGAACAAGGTGAGTCCTCAACAAATGTCAGAGTTTTAAAAGACCACCCTGTAACCAATATTATTGGTAGTCTTAATGATCCCCCTAGGACAAGATCTCATTTCAGAAATGTTCAGAATCAGGACTTAATTGCTTTAGTTTCTCAAATTGAGCCTAAGACCATTGAAGAAGCCTTAAGTGATGAGAATTGGGTAATTGCCATGTGTGAAGAACTAGGGCAATTTGATAGAAACAATGTCTGGGAACTTGTACCTAGACCTGAAAATTTCAATGTAATAGGAACAAAATGGGTTTTTAAGAACAAACTGAATGAAGAAGGTGTCATCTCTAGGAATAAAGCTAGACTTGTAGCTAAAGGCTACAGTCAGGAGTATGGAGTGGACTTTGATGAATCCTTTGCTCCAGTAGCTAGAATGGAGGCTATCAGAATTCTATTAGCATTTGCTTATTCAAGCAACATAAAACTTCAACAAATGGATGTTAAGAGTGCCTTCTTGAATGGAATTCTAAAAGAAGAAGTTTATGTTGAACAACCTCCTGGATTTCAGTTCTCGACTAAACCTGATCAAGTTTTCAGGTTAAACAAAGCTCTTTATGGACTAAAGCAGGCTCCTCGGGCCTGGTATGAAAGACTGACCAGTTTCTTACTGAATAAAGGATATAACAGAGGTAAAGTTGACCAAACCTTATTCACTAAGAATTCAAGACAAGATCTCATCATAGTTCAGGTATATGTAGACGACATCATTTTTGGATCAACAAATCCTGAACTGTGTAAAGAATTTTCACAGCTTATGTCAGCTGAATTTGAGATGAGCTTAGTTGGAGAACTGACTTATTTCCTTGGCTTGCAGATAAATCAAATGTCAGATGGCTGCTTCTTCCACCAAACCAAGTATACGCTGGATATCCTAAAAAGGTTTGGAATGACTAACCTGAAGCAAATATCCACCCCAATGAGCACAAGCATGACCCTTAATGCAGATGAGTCAGGTAAACAAGTGGATGAAAAACTCTACAGAGGTATGATCAGATCCCTCTTGTACTTAACTGTCTCTAGGCCAGACATACAATTCAGTGTTGGTTTATGTGCAAGATATCAGTCTAGGCCTACTGAACTACATTTGTCTGCTGTAAAAAGAATCTTTAGATATCTGTCTGCCTCACATACATTAGGCTTATGGTATCCTGCTTCACGCACATTAGATTTAGTTGCATACACTGATGCAGACTTTGCTGGATGCAAACTAGATAGGAAGAGCACCAGTGGCCACTGCCAATTCTTAGGAGGATGCCTAGTTTCTTGGAGTTCAAAGAAACAACATTCAGTGGCTCTTTCCACTGCTGAGGCTGAATACGTGGCTGCAAGCAGCTGTGGCACTCAGGTTATCTGGATCAAGCATCAACTTCAGGATTACCAAGTAGAGACAGGTTGTACTCCCATTTTTTGTGATAACACTAGTGCCATAAACATTGCAAAGAATCCTGTTTTACACTCACGAACAAAACACATTGAAATCAGGCACCACTTTATCAGAAATGAAATTGTAAATAAAGCATTTGAATTAATTCATGTTGGGACTGCAGATCAAATTGCTGATATTTTTACAAAACCTCTAGATACTGATAAATTCACTTCCTTGAGAAGAGAACTTGGTATTTACAAACTCTGATTGTTTTGAGGCAATGGATTCTGGTTCATGTATCTCCATAAAGTTAGTGGTAGTTTTGTCTTACTTTTTCTGGTGGGGGTCCCTATGTGAGGGGGAGCGGGTGTGTGCCTTGAGTATAGTCAATTCTGCTTCTCTGCTGTTTTCTGGGTAGAATGGGAGATAGAGCTTCTAGAGAGGGGGAGCTTGACTTATTAGAACGCTTGAAAGATGGGTGTTATTGCTGGATTAAATGTTAGAATTGATCTTGAATATTCCTCTTAAGAGAACCTCATTCATTTCCTACATTCTTAAGTTTGTGCAATTAAAGTCCAGCTAGAATCCTCTTCTAGTAAGTCTTAAGAGGCTAAGATTAACCTTCACAAGTATATCCTCTTACTTTGTTGCATGACTCATGAACAAGCTAGACTTGTAAGAAATGGTTTCTGTTTATGAGCTTCTCTTTGGACATCTTGATAAGACCTCCAATATTTGCCCTGGGCTTTGTCTTCAAACAACCCCTTGTTGAGCTAGTTAAACTTATCTGTGCTTAAAACTGCATACTGAGAAACTAGGAATCCCATCAATGAAATGAGAATTTCCTATGTCATGAGGTATCAGTTCTCATAAACAAAATCAAAAGAAAGAAATACAATTCAAAATTATGCTTGGCAGAGCAATGATGACAAAATGGTGAGTAACTGGGGATTCTGACCTCTGATCAAGGTGTCTCCTCATGAAACAACCAATGGTCACTATCTCTGTTCTCTAATTGAGAAGTGATGAGGCTCTTACACTGAGTAACTGAGGATGCTGGCCTCTGACCAAGGTGCATACTTAATGTCAAAAGTGTCACTGGCCAAATACACTCTATAACTGTGCTTTCTCTGCCTGGACTGTTTGTCCTCAATGCCTACAGGCTGTCTTAGTGGTTCAAACTCTTGTTGTCTCTTTGACAAGCCTTAACAGCTACCTCAGTCATACTTGTTGCCACTTGCTCTTCTCTCATAATCATAGTAAGATGATAAACTTCAAGTTTATTCTGAATCTCCTTCTCTTACCAGAACTCCAAGATTCTTCACTGGACCTTACAGACCCACTTAAGCATCTAAGATTTGACAATGAGTGTCTACTGTTGGAATCCTCTCCATCTTTTCTCATCAGTCCAGCGTCAACATCTCTCTTTCTCCTTGTTTTGATGATGTCAAAGGGGGAGAAGGTTGAAGAGTCTGAAAAAGGAAGAAGGTTGAAAGGGGGAGTAACAGTTGAAATGTCTGACAAGGGGAGAAGGTTGAAAGGGGTTGCTGCCCTTATTGAGAATGTTTTAAGTTGGTATTTCTCCTTTCACTAAATTTGACTCATGGTGTTGCCATCATCAAAAAGGGGGAGATTGTTACATCTCTGTAGTTTTGATGATGACTAACACTATGAATCAAATTATTTTTATGATAATCATCTTGATGCTCCTAAATGGATGATAAAGATCCTGAATTGTCTAAATATTCTCATGATCTAATGTTGTTGTCTTGCATGCTCATCTATGGATCAAATACTTTTTCATCATGCTTTTCTGTTTTGATGCTCCTCTATCATGTACACCCATGAGCTCATACTTGTCTTGATTATATGGGTTCTGTACTTTTAGTGCGTTGACGCACTTGGCTGGGTGCGTAGACGCATTAGTGCGTCTTTCGCTTGCTGTTTTGTCCACTGCGTCGACGCTACACGATGGAAGCGTTGACGCATTGGCTTAGTACCAAGGGCTTGAGCGTCTCGCCTATCGAGCTGAGTCGACGCTGTCACCTGAAGCGTTGACGCATTGGCTTAGTGTCAAGGGCTTGAGCGTCTCGCCTATGAAGCTGAGTCGACGCTGTCACCTGAAGCGTTGACGCATTGGGTTGTTACCAAGATATTGTGCGTCTCGTCCAAGGAGCTGAGGCGATGCTACACAATGGAAGCGTCGACGCCTTGAGTTTTTTTGACCAAAGGTTCTTTTGATCAACCACCCAGCAGAAGCGTCAACGCTTTCAACTGATGCGTTGACGCATTAGTGTGTTTTGTCAAGGCACCTGTTCTCCTTATATCCATTGCGTTAACGTCTTGGCTTTAATGCGTTGACGCGTTCTTCTGTCCTTTCATAAGTCCCGTGCAATCTGTGTGAACAATTTATGACTTGAATATTTCTGAGATTGACTGAATGTTCTCTGAAACCTTACAGGGACTTAAAGACAAATTGGAACTTTATTCCAATTATGTGAGCACGTGATCCGAGGGAATAATCGTCTAACACGTAGCTCGGTTCATCTGGAAGCATGTCTTCGCGGGTGTCTCCCAAACCCTCACTCTCTCGTGAGGTTGGATATATATATATGAAGGTTTCTGCTCCTGAAAAGTTGCCGAAGCCACAAGGAAAAGGGTGATGCCAGAGCGAGAGGAAGGAGAGGAGAAACCATCCTGATCCATTCATTGAGCGTACCTGGAAGAGAGAGAGTGATGAAGGAGAGGATGGTTTTCTGCTATGTTTCGTCTATGCTTCTTTAAGAAGCTACATTGTTTCTCTGTTCGATTGTCTTCGATATTTCTTTATGTTTTCAGTTGTTTGTTCTTAAATTCTGATACTCTGTTTTATCGTTCCCTCTCGGTGTAGAGGAAGAGAGGTGGATCCTCTGGGTTGCATTGTGATTCCCTCTGAATCAGATCAGAGGAAGGGAGGTGGTCTCCAGGGGTTGCTGTGTTCAGATAGTGAGGAGGCTATCTGGGTTGTTCCCTCCGGTTGTGGAGGAAGAGAGACAGTGTCTCTGAATTGCAGTGAGGGTGAGTCACTGCTGGGTTCCCTCTTGTCTAAGAGGAAGGGAGAGTTATCTTCGGGTCAGGTCTTGGGGTGTGAGACCTGGGTGCAAGCTGTGTGTTCAGCTTCTGTAGGGATTTCGATCCCCAAGCTGTGGATCAGCGTCTTGTAGGCAGACTGAGTCTGCGGTTCTTTCTTGTGAAAGGAAGCCTCACTCGGCCTTGAGTGAGGGATGGACGTAAGTCTGCAGGTTGTAGACTGAACCATCTAAATCTCCTATTCTCCGTGGTATGGTTGTGCGCATCTATCTTCCTTATGATTTTGTCTGGCTTCATTAAGTAAATGTGAATGTTGATGATTGAAATCTTGGTCTGACTGCTCGATAGGTGGTTGTGCATATGTGTTGATGACATTTTGAGTCATTTATGTTCTGCGCTCGTGAATTACGTTATATTGGTTAAGGGTCCTGCCTCGACTCAGTCAAATATTTTTTAAAATGGTGATCTATTCATCCCCTCCCCTTCTAGCTCACCGTCCTCCTGTGTAACATAGAGTTTCTCCGATGAAGGGGGTGATGCGTTTTAAACGACATTGGAAGCTAAGTCCCCGCTATATTGGTCCTTTCGTGATTGTGGAGCGCATCGGTGAGGTTGCTTACCGGTTGCAGTTACCTCCTGAGTTGGCGTCGGTGCATGACGTGCTCCACGTCTCGATGTTGCGGAAGTATTTGCCCGATGACTCTCACGTGCTCGAGTTTTCTGTTTGGCCTGAGGTGACTCCAGATCTTTCTCTCCCAGAGTTTCCGATCCGCGTGGAGGATAGGCGAGAGCAGCGCCGACGGAACAAGGTTATTCCCTTGGTAAAGGTCGTGTGGCAACGACACTCTGGTGGTGAGGCTTCGTGGGAACGTGAGGACGAGATGCGTCAGCAGTTCCCGTATCTGTTTGAGTGAGTCTTCCTCTTCTTTTCCCTTTGGTTGTTCTCCATTTCGAGGACGAAATTCCTTAAGGGGGGAGGGTTGTAATATCCCGGACCTTTCAGATCCTTTCTTCGTGGATCCCGGATCTGGTTTTCGGAGTGTCCGACTTCGTTGTGTCCGAAATTTCGTTTCGGACATCTTTCGTGTTCGGATCGGCGCGATCCGGAGTTGTTTCGGAGGCCCGGAGGCGTTCCGTGACTTTTCCGTGTGTGTTTTTTGATTTCCGGTGTGTGTTTCGAGTTTTACTTCGGAAGCTCGCTGCGGGTGAACCGGGCCGTTCACCTGGGCACGAGTGGTACCGTTGCAATCGGTGTGTTCCGAGGATCGCGGGGGTGTAATTTTCTATTTTTCAAAATTTTCCGGATTTTCCGGATTTCCTATAAAAACCCCCCTATTTTCTCTCTCTCCCCCACCTTTGTCTTCTTCTTCTTCTTCTTCCTCCTTCCTCCTCCACCGTAACCCTCTCCCTCTCCCTCTCTTCCTCCCGTTTGACCGCGGTGGACCCCTCTCCGACTGCAGACGGCGGCGGGGCGACGGCAAGGTGACGTGGGCGGCGGCGAGGCGATTGTGGGGGCGTGCGGTGCTCGCAGGAAGCTTGGAGGATGAGGGTTTTCTAAGGCGTTCTTCGCGATTCACGAACGATCCGGCGGAGCATTCGCTCCATTGAGGTAGGGTGACGTTCCTTAGCCTCTTGCCGTTCATTTCCGTGGTATGTAGGCCGCGGGGAGGCCGAGAGGGGCTTGATTGAGCGGGTTTGGGATTTTCCATGATTTGGGGAGAGCTCGCCCGATCTATGATTTTAGCCCGCGATTTCGTGTTTGGATGGCTTAGATGCATGCTAGGGGTCCCCAGGGGTCTTCCCCTTTGTTTTCCCCCTCTCCGGTGGAGGCACAGGGGCGTGGTCGAAGTTTTTGGGGTGTTCCCGCCGTAGCGTGCTCGGGAGTGTGTAACAGTCACTCCAGTGACCGCCACATGCTTGTGACGCCCCTAGAGGGGTGCGTTACATTCCTGAGTAGTGTTTTTGGGGGTCGGGGGCTGTAACGGCCCCACGATAGACCGCCATTTGCCTATGACGCGCTTGGGTAGGGCCGTCAGGGGCTTTCGACCGTTGGTTTGTGACCATTGGGGGTCAGGCCATGTAACGCACCGGGCTAGGCACGTTACATGCGTGCAACGCGCTGGGGCAGGCGCGTTACTTCCTGTTTTCACCCCAAGTGTGAGGGCCATGTAACGCGTTGGGCCAGGCGCGTTACATGCGTGTGACGCGCCGGGCTGAGCCGTTACATCTCTTTTGGCTTTGGGAGCGTGGGAGGGGTGTGTAACGCATGGGGCCAAGCGCGTTACATTCTTGTAACGCGCCTGGACCAGGCCGTTACATCCCTTTCCCCTCTGACCGTGTGACGGTCTGTTTTGAACCGTTAGGCGCATGTAACGGTCTCGCCTAGACCGTTACTTGCTTGTGACGGCCCTAGGGTGGACCGTCACATGCCTGGTTGCCCCATGAGGGTGGCAACCCCGTTTTTACTCCGACTGTGGCCACCGTGCGACGGGGCTGGTGCGTGGGGTGATTCCCACACGTTGTCGGATTCGGACGTTGTTTTCCGTTGACTCGAGAGTCTACTCCTTTGTGACCCTCTACTAGTCGTAGCCTATCAGTACGCGTGTGCTGATCGCACAAGGGAGTGGTGTACGAGCTTACCCTGAGGACGGTGTTAGACTGGTTACCGTCGGGCCCCTCATCACATCAGAGTCCAGTGCCAGGGGAAAACCAGTCAGAGGGCCAGACCTAGGACACGTGGTCTGTGTGTGCACACGTGGTTAGGGACAGTGGACGCACGTCGACGGGCGTGACCCCAGCTAGTCACTTGTTGTGGTTACTTGTACGGTGTTCGCGCCTCTGGTAGGAGCTACCACGCCAGGCGGTTCACCTGCGGCGCGGCGTAAGACGTCAGGGGACGCTACCGACTGTGCTTCTAGTGGGTGGTGCTCTTGTCGAGTACGGAGTGGCAGTCTGTCAGTCAGGTGTCTTCGACCTTCGGGTTTTGTCGGGTTGACCGTTGAGTTTCGGTCTTCTTACAGTGACACGGGTGTCAGTTTGCGTGCCATAGGACCTTTGTTCTGTAGAGTACGGGGCTTCCATTCCCGAGGTACTCTCCTACCGCTAGTGTAGTGGTTTCTCGTTTTACGAGGTAGGGTTCGAGTGATCCCTACTGAGTCTTGTTCCGAGACTCATTCCCTGCGTGTTTTCACCGTGTTTCAGGTGAGGCGCCACCCCGGGGGAGCGCGTCTGGGGTGCAGCGTGGTGCGGGTGCCCAGAGGTAGTGCCAGAGGTCAGAGCCGGGGTATGCCCCGTGTAGCTGTACTTTTCTTTCTTGTCACTGTACTAGTCGTGGACTATTGTTATTGTTGTTTATTTCTATTCTGGACCATGTAAAATGTTAATTTATTTCTGCTTAATGTTGTAACTGTTTAATTTCTATAATTATTTGTGATACTTGTGTAGTCTCCACACCATCCTTTTAACCCTTCCGAGTCTTCGGGCTCGTGGGTGGCGGTGCGAGTCTCGAGTTATCGGGCCTTCCCGGTAATCGGATTCTCGGGTCGTTACAGAGGGTGTCATGGTGAACGAGCAGGTTAGTGCAGTCGGCCATCCCATGCAGCCCCGCAACCCTACCAACCAAAGGCCACCACAACAGTTCCAACAACCCTCTTTTGGCAACCAAAGGCTGCCCCAGCAATTCCAGCAACCATTCTTTGCCAACCAAGCACCTCATCAGCAGCCCTTCCGGCCTCAGCCTCCACCACAAAACCCTCAGGCTCCCCAGTAGTACCACAATGTGCCTCCACCGGCCAATTACAACCCGCAACAACCTAGAAGACCGGTAGGCCCCAAAAGAGCCCAATACCTGCCGTTGCCATAGAGCCTTCCCGACATCTTCAATGCCCTCATGGCCACCAACCTGCTCGTTTTGCCAAGGGAGAGGGCGACCTGGGCCCCGAATGCTGACACCTCTCGGTATTGCGTCTTTCACCGGCAACCGGGGCACAATATAGACTATTACTTCCAGTTTAAAGATTACATTTATGATTTGAATGATCAGGGAGGCATAGACTGGGATGAGATGAGGAAGGCGTAGGCGCCATGAAGACGAGGACGCCGCCACGTCAACAGCAGGCTCAGCAGCAAGGTCAGCAACAACCGGTACAGTAGGTCCAGCAGCAGCAGCAAGTACAAGCACCACCGCCGGAGATGGGGATCATTCAAAACCCACTGCCGGAGCATCAGAATCAACAGGTCAACCATGTCACCACTTTCTATGAAGTGGAGAGAGGTCAGGATTGGCACGTAGAGAGTGCCTCCGTCTCTTCCATGAATCATCAAAATTCCGATCAATTCCCCCGTTTATTGAGAACCAACCAATCTCCAGTTCCACAAAACTCCAGACCACTAATCCGAGCAACCAATCAAGCTCCATCTTTCTCAACTCCTCCACCACAAAGGCCTTTGCTCATTCGTCCTCTCTCTTCTCCACTCACTCTACAAGCCCTGCCTGTCTCCACCATCCCCATACCTTTCAGGCCACTTCTTGTTCGCCCCTCACCTTTATCTCCATCCGCCCAAAATACCACCACCGCCCCGGGGCCTTTGATCCGATCTCCAGCTTCTACTACCCATTTGGCACACCATATGCCTCTTTCTGCATACCCTCCTCCAACTCCCATTCCTTCCAATCCGACTTCTCCTACTCCAGTTATTGTTCCGACTCCCATTCATCTCCAGTCAGAAAGGCCCCTCATCAGGGTTCCCCGACCGGCTCCTCCAGTTCAAACCTCCAGTTCTGATATCCCTTCTTCTTCTACCAACCCTCCACCCGTTTCCAGCCCGACGGAGGCGCAGCCGTCACAGACAATGGTGCTCCGTAGTGGGCGGATGTTCCATCGGGTCTTTCCCTAGCAGCAAAGATAGCAAGAGCCCATGCAGTGGCAAGAAGAGCAGCAGGTACAAGAGCCAGAGCCCGTCTCGGGGACGGAATATGATTTGTTGAAGCATCTGGATAGAACACCGGCCAGGATATCCATTTTAGAGCTGATCGGGAGATCGACCACTCACCAGTTGGCTTTGCAGCAATATTTGCAGAAGGTGATGGTCAATGAGGACATCTCGACCGAGCAAATCACTTCGGTGTTAACACCAGCAGGGGACCAGCCCGCGATTGTGTTCCATGAACATGAGCTAGCACCAAAGCCACCAAGAACGTATGCCTTGTGCATCATGGTTGATATAAACAAAGTAGTTGTCAGCCAGTGCTTGGTGGACACTGGTGCATCTATTAATGTCTTGTCGCCCAGTACATTGAAGAAATGTGGCATTCCAGAGTCAGAAGTTTGCCCGTCATCCATCACAGTGACGGCATATGATAACACTAAGAAGCCGCCGATGGGTATGGTCACACTAAAAGTAGGGCTGGGCTCCTCATTCGTCACCGTGAACTTTCATGTTCTTGATATGGACCCCACTTTCAATGCCATTTTGGGGTGTCCTTACATTTTGGCACTCGATGCCGTCCCTTCTACAAACCATCAATGCATTAAGTTTCCACATAAGGGGCACATTGTTAAGGTGACTAGTATACCCATCCTACCCACGGCAGATATTTTGTCAGCTACTTCAGTGCCTTCTATTTGGCCATCCAATATGCCACTTATGTCAGTTCTAGACCTTGTCGACCAGCGGCATGATGTTTTGAAGCCACAAGCTGCAGTATGCACATCAGCATCGACTCCAAAGAAGAAGAAAAGCTTGTTAACTACCCCAAGATGGAACATTATGATAAAAATGGGGTACCGGTCCGGCAAGGACCTTGGAATCAATTTACAAGGTAGAACCAAGGCCGTTAGGAACCAGAAGCTCATTCCCCGAGGCAGCCTAGGTTACAAAGGGCCGGGCAAAGAAGAGACGGAGGAACCAGAGCCGAAGTTTTGGACCAGAATGACCTCCACTTTCAAGACGAGCAGACGGCCTCTTACTTGGTCTCTTTATACACATTTTGTGAAGGGGCCGACTGAACAAATCGGTGAACAAGCTACGGTCCTTACGTCAGTTCTGGATGGTCATGATGTGCACGCAAGACAGTTCGCCAGGCATGTGGCCCCGCTGGTGTCTTACAAAGCTTTAGAGGCCTTGAGGCCAGACAAAAGAAGGAAAATGGTTGAC
The DNA here is from genome assembly GCA_022559845.1 of Amorphophallus konjac. Taxonomy (NCBI): domain Eukaryota; kingdom Viridiplantae; phylum Streptophyta; class Magnoliopsida; order Alismatales; family Araceae; genus Amorphophallus; species Amorphophallus konjac. Next base: position 19,529,639 of record CM040121.1, read on the forward strand.
CCAGAATGTGAATGGTATAGATGGTTTGACATGGACGACATTGCTGTATCTCTGAGTCGGCTGTTTATGCCAACTTATCTAGAATGGCCTCCGCTGGTACATGATGTGATAGAAAAGCCGGCCATCATCACTGATAAAAGGTAGCTACTGAGTGACCATACAGATACAGGCGAGCCAGATGTCCCGTATGAATAAGGGTTTACCGTGGACAGGCTGTGGGCCGGTCTCTTTTCTCTCTGTTCCATCCATCCGTCATTAATCCGATCTATTGGCTCCAGGTTTTTCAATAACATTCCCAGACCACCCGCGGTCATGATTTCTCTCAATCCAGATTCTTGTCGAGTTTCACTCACTCTTCCCCTGCCCAATGAGCAGTTTTCTCAGCTCACTATCTTGTCCCCACCTGGGCAATTGATTGATTCAGATATTCTCCAACAATTTTTCAATCTTTCCGTTTCCTCAATATCATCTTCCGTTTCTCCTTCCGCTCATTGCCTCGTTATCTCTGAAAACCAAAAAAAATGCCAATTTTACAACTCCCCGATCCACCTCCCATATCTTCATTGAGGAAACCTCCTACCTACTTCCCAAGTGCGCCCCGATCCAAGGGCCACCCGTTCAAGGCCCCCTAGTGGACCTCTTTTACCCCTCCAGCGAGGGGTCCTTTTCTGTACATCCTTCTGTATCTGATCCTTCCCGTTCTTCCTCCTCTTCGTCAGAGTTTAGGGGTCAGGCTAGTTGTTCTTCCGCTTCCAGTATTAGGAGTCCAGGGGTAGTCGCTAGGAAAGCCAAGGGTAAGCAGATTCCTCGTAGATTTTTAAGAGAGCTAGCCAGGAGGTGTCAGGCAATCTTAGCCATCCCTGAATTTCTTGAGGAGCCGATCATCTTGCCAGAAATTGAATATGAGGTTTCAGGAGTCTTCAATGAAGGTTTTGGCATGTATGAAATCATGAATGATGAAGACTCTGTTGAAGAGGGGGACGAGATATATGAAGAATATGAGGATGAGGCTGACACTTTTGCCAATGGCATGAGGAGATTTGATGAACCATCAGCTTCAGTAGAAGAACCAACCAAAGAAATTAATCTGGGTACTGAGGAAGACCCTAGGATTGTCCTCATCAGTGAAAATTTGTCGCCCGCTGAAGAAGAGGCGCTCATTTTAGTTCTTCAAGAGTATAAGGACACGTTCGCGTGGAGTTACGAAGATATGCCGGGATTGGACCCGGTACTGGTAGAACATCGACCCATGCTTAAGCCAGGATCCATTCCGGTCAAGCAGCGGTTGAGACGTTTCCACCCAAATATGGCGTTAAAAATGAAAGAGGAAGTAGATAAGCTCCACAAGGCTAGATTTGTTAGAGTCGTCCTCTATCCCAACTGGGTGGCGAACATTGTCCCGATCATGAAGAAGGATGGTAAAGTCAGGACTTGCATTGATTTTCGGGACCTCAACCGCGCGTGTCCTAAGGATGATTTCCCCCTCTCTCATATTGATGTGCTGATTGATAACAATGCAGGGTATGAGACCCTTTCTTTTATGGATGGCTTTTCAGGGTACAATCAGATCCGCTTGGCTGAAGAGGATCAGGAGAAGACCTCATTCACTACACCTTGGGGCACGTATTGTTACGTGGTCATGCCCTTTGGACTTAAGAATGCCGGAGTTACGTACCGGAGGGCTATGATGGTGATTTTTCATGACATGATCCATATCTACATTGAGGTGTATGTTGACGACCTGGTAGTGAAATGAAGGACGGGGTTCGAGCATCCTGGGGTTCTGGCTAAGGTCTTGCAGAGATCACGAGAATATAAACTGAAGATGAACCCCAAGAAGCGCGTGTTTGGCGTTTCATCGGGGAAGTTATTAGAAATCATCGTCAGTAAGAGGGGTATTGAGATTGACCCCAACAAGGCAAAGGCTATCAGGGAAATGCCTCCCCCCAAGAATTTAAAGGAAGTTCGAGGACTGATCGGGAGGTTGCAGTTTATACGCCGATTTATCTCCTAGCATTCACAAAGGTGTAGGCCGTTCTACGAGCTTACTAAGCCGGGAGTTAAATTTAGTTGGGATGACAAGTGTCATGTGGCTTTTGACGGACTAAAAGATTACCTGTCCAGCCCATAGTTTAAAAGGTCTTGAGGCGGTTGTGAGGTGCTTTCTGTAAGCCTCATAAGGCGTAAGTCTTAAGACACAACGAGACGTAAGCCTTAATAGAGAAGAAAATAATCTTAAAACCATAAAAAATGCTAAAAATAATAGTGATTTTCGTGTGTTAATGTTGTATCAACTTAATGATAAATTCATGTAATTTCAAAAGTACTAAATTATGAGCCAGTTGTCTAGTGCAGTTGATTTGTCACCTTTCCCCATATGGGGGAAGGCTCGAGTTCGAGCTCGACTATCCCCTCCATGTTAAAAAAAAGTACCTACCAAGAAAAAAAATGAATTATGTTTTAAGGATAATAAAAGAAACATAAATTTTGGGAGTATCCTATAACACCTCAGTACATCATCTTCTCAAGTGATGCACACGTCTCAATTAAATATTTTGAGGCGGTGAAGGCGTTGAGGCGTACCACCTCAATCAAACAAAGGCGTAAGCCTCAAGTAAAAGACATGAGGTGCATGCCTCAAGGTATTTTTCTAGTGCCTCACCTTGAGGCTTAAGCCTTAGTGCCTTAAGGCACCGCCTTTTTAAACAATGGTCCAGCCCTCCTGTCTTGAGGCCGTCGGTTCCAGGCAAACCACTAGTTCTTTACATTTCGGTCCTGGATGACTCAGTAGGTTTGTCCTTGCGCAGGTTGATGAAGAAGGAAAGGAGAGGGCAGCCTACTAATTGTCGAAGCATCTCAACCCCTGTGAGCAGAAGTATACGACTATGGAGAAGACCTGCGCAGCTTTAGTCTGGGTAGTTCAGAAACTTAAGCACTATTTCTTAGCTCATGAGGTTCACTTGATTGCGCGCATGAATCCTATCAAATTCCTTCTTGAAAAATCTGTCCTCACTGATCGATTAACACGATGGTAAAGCTTCCTCTCTCAGTTTGACATCATTTACATTCAGCAAAAGGTAATTAAAGGCTATGCCATCGCGAAACATCTTGCTCATCATCCCATACCCCATTTTGATCCTGTTCAGTCTGAGTTCCCAGATGAAGAATTAATGTCCATCAATCAACCTTCTGACCCCATGTGGACGTTACATTTTGATGGGGCTTTCAATTCTCTTGGTAGGGGTGTCGGCATGGTCCTTCTAACACCCGAGGGTGTCACCATCCCACTTGCTGCTCAGCTTGCCTTTCATGTTACCAACAACATAGCTGAGTACGAAGCTCTTCTAGCCGGCCTCCAGGCCGCACATCAATTTGGTGTCACCTAATTATGGATTGTGGGCGATAGCCAACTGATTCTCCGCCAGGTGCTCGTCAAATGCCGCACTATCGATCCGAAACTCAAACCCTACTAGGAATTGGTCTCCGCTTACGCCAAGCTCTTCACTAATCTGATCTTTGTCCACGTTCCTCGCAGCTAGAACATTTTAACCGACGCTCTTGCTTCTCTTGCTTTCTCTTTGGTTTTCCTCCCTGAACGGGACTTTCATTCCTTTATCATCCATAAGCGCCACACTCCAGCTATTCATGATCCAGATTTTCTTAGTGTTCAGGAGAAGGTGCTTAAGAAGGTTAAGGAAGGTGAAATCATTGAGACCAAGTAGATTATGTTGATGGATTGGGAAGAAGAACTGGCTGATGAAGAGAAACTGTGGTATTATGAGATTGCTAGGTACTGCCACGATCAGTCCTATCCCAAAGAAGCCACTGCAGAAGAAAGGAAGGCAATTAGGAGAGTGGCTCAGAGATATACTTTGGTTGGTCGTGTGCTCTACAGAAGGGGCCTCACCAGTGTTTTTCTAAGGTGCCTTGACGATGATGAATCTTGGAAAATTATGGAAGAGGCACATTCAGGAGTGTGTGGTGGCCACGTGAATAGTCAGATGCTAGCTAAGAAGATTCTTAGGCTAGGTTTCTATTGGCCCACTCTAGAAGAGGATTGCTCGATTTATGTTCGAAGGTGTGTCAAGTGCCAACTACACGCCGACAAGATTCATTCTCCGGCTTCTTCACTCCACCCTATGTCCTCCCCATGGCCTTTCATTATGTGAGCTTTCGACATCATTAGACCCCTTGGTGGCGACCCTAACCTCCTTGCCAAACCTAAATCCTTCATATTGACGGCCACGGAGTACTTCACCAAGTGGGCGAAAGCGGAAGCTTATGTGGAGATTAAAGTGTCAACAGTGTGTAAATTCATCATGAAGAACATTATTGCAAGATTCGGCATCCCAAGTACCATCGTCACCGACAACGGACCATAATTCATCTCTCAAGAGCTTCAGGACCTCTGCAACAGGTATAACATTGCATTGCATCATTCATCTCCTTATTATCCGCAGGGCAATGGACAAGCAGAGGTGATAAACAAAATGCTCATTAAAATCATTAAGAAAATCTGTGAAGGTAACAAATTTACGGATTGGCCAGAGAAGTTAATTGAAGCTCTATGGGCCTATCGCACTTCCATTCGTACACCCACTGGGCAGACTCTCTTTGCCCTCACATATGGAATGGAGGCGGTAGTCCCGTATGAGATTCTGGTACCATCTCTTAGGGTTCAATTGGACAAGGAATTATTCGTTGACGAGCGCCACGAGTCTCTCATTGAACAATTGGAGCGCTTAGACGAAAGGCGTCTGGCCGCCGCTGAATACGCGAAAGTATATCAAAACAGGCTTTCACGGTTTTATCAAAAGAAAGTAATGGAGAAAAAATTTAAAGTCGGTGAAATGGTAATTAAGAGGATCTTTGTAAAACTTGGTGGACCCCGTTCAAAACTCCAACCAAACTGGGAAGGGCCATATGTGATAAAAGAAGCGTATCTGGTAATGCATATCAACTAGTCAACGCAAAAGGGGAAGAACTGGCTCACCCTTGGAATGGTTTGTACCTTAAGAAATATTACCCCTAATAAAAAAAGGAGGGTAATGTTGTGCGTGTATCACGACAAACAGAAAGGTCAATACCTTTAATTCATTTTTCACTCTGAATAATTTAACAGGTGGGTCAACACCCGCACACACTTCACGCTTAACCCTCAAACCTCGTGCGGCACGGAATTCGAGACAAGTCTAAACCAAACCAACAGTGAAAAGTGTAACTCATTCTCTTCTCTTTGGTTTACGAGGGAAGAAGCAGGGTTTAGCCAGACCACCGAACCTACCCGCCGCCCTAGTAGGTGGAAGTCAAGGCCCAAAAGGGGAATATTTGCTGAAAACCTTGAAGCTACCTCAAAGTCAAAATAGTATGTTAAGAGGGCAAAGTCCCCGCAGGGAAAACCCTGGGCGTAAGCATGCACGAGGAAATTCTTTCAAAATCTTAAACATGTCAAGAGGTCAAAGTCACCGCAGGGAAAACCCTGGATGTAAGCATGAATTAATTCAGGCATGGGCAACTAAAATCACCCTAAGCCATAGATCGAAACCCAATGGGCAATAGGGTAAGGTAAGGGCATACACTAACCCTTTCTCCCCACCTCGTGAACTTTCCTCACTATGATCTTCCGTCTCCCTTTGAGACGCGCTCTAAGCTCAAGGGGCGGTAAAAGATAAGTTTAGGAAGAAGTGCCGTACGAGGGGACTGGGCAAAAATAACACTTGAGCACGTTGATCCTTTGATAAATTCTTTAAGAGTGACTAATGAATTTTAGGTAATGAACAAGTAAGATTTCGTAATATGTGCACTTTGTTATCCAAAAAAAAAGAGAAGGCAAAATCCAAAAAAAAAACAAACAAACAAAAAAAAAAACAAAAAGAAAAAGAAAAAGAAATACCAAAAAAGAAAACAAACAAAAAAGAAAACAAAAATAAAAACAAAAAGAAAGACACAAAACAAAAAAAGAAACAAAAAAAGAAAACAAAAACAAAAACAACAAAAAGAGAAAAAACAACAAAAAAACAACAAAAAAAAATAAAATATACCATTTTCTTGATTGCATGACACTTGATCATCCTTTATTTTTGGTATTCATTTGCTTGTCTGCATGTTGTATTTTATCTTTGCTTTATTTATTTTGCCTTCATTGATTAAAGGCTTGGCCCCTTGACCCCTTATCAAGGTCAAAGAAGAGCATCCCCTTACTTATTGAGCAAGGGGCCAAGCCGAATAGATTAACTAATCTGTCTAATTTAAGTGGATGCAGAAAGTACGAGTGCACAAGAACGCAAAGGATGCAAGTACACAAAGAACAGCCGACTCATGTAACAAAGTATGTGTCCCATTTTCTATAAACGGTCATCCATAAGTACAAAAGCTGTAACTGTCATAAACATCAAGTACAAAAGTAAAGGAGGAAGGGTACAAGTGAACACTCTCTAGCTCTCTCCACCTCCCTCCTCTCGTCGTCGGCTGCTCTCCCCAGCATCCGGGTCTGAACGGCGAGGCGGGGGTGGTCCCATCGAACCTCGGCTCGCTGTCGACGCCTCGGCTCGAGCACGGTCCGCCTCCTCTCCTCTCGACGGTGGAGGATCCCACAAAGAAGCTCGAACCAGAGTAGGCACTGGGACGCCCCTCGGATCGTGCCTGCTCACGACCTCTGCGGTAGCACTCCTCCGCGATCCGCGCCCGCTCCTCTGCTGCACTGAGACGAAGCCTCAGCAAGTCCCGCTCCGCTCTGTCGCGATCCCGCTCACGATCGCGCTCTGCCCGCTCCCGCTTGTGCTCGCGCTGCTCCATCCGCAGAAGCAACTGCAGCCCCAGCACATCCTGGGGAAGCACCTCCCCCGCGCTAGGTAACTCTACTGTCACCCTCTCCAGCTCCGCTGCAGCCTGGCGTCGCTCCTCCCATAGCTCCCGTGCGGCTTTACGCCGCTCCTCTGCTGTCGCCCGCTCCAGCTCCGCTACAGGGCGGCGTCTCTCCTCAGCCAGCTCCTCTGTGGCCGAGTGCCTCACTGCAGTCAGCTCCCTGACGGCACACTGACGCGCCTCCTCGACCTCCGCAAACTGCTGGTCACGGACTTCAAGCTCGGTCCCTGCCAGTGCCGCATGGGTCATCGCCACCTGAAGCTCTCGCCTCTACAACATCACAAAATAAAACAAGTCAGATTGATAAGACAATTGCAATATATATATAAACAATCAACCTGAATTCAACCTTTTTACTTACCGAGGTCTCCAGCTCCCTCTCCGCCTCCTCAGCTCGGTGGACGGCACCCGCCAGCTGCTCCTCCAATGCCGTAACCCGGGCGCTCTGATCCGGTGCACTCTGGGCAGGGGCACTCGAGCTCGAAGCACCTCCTGCGGCCGTCGCTACCGCTCTCCTCTGTTGGGCACGCTGCATCGCATTATAAGACTGTTAGTGGCATAAACACTTAACTTCAGGAATCATAACATGGCATGTAGAAAATGAACTCACCAGAACCTGGAGGCTGTGCCGGGTCACCCCTAGCTGTGCCTCCAGCGTATGCAGCCGCATCTGCATGTCGGCCACAACCTCATCACGAGCATCCTGCATTGGTCACATGTTAGTCAAAGCATTCATCATATAGGAACTTTCAAATAAATCATAAAGCATACATACCCCTAGGGGCCTCATCTAAGGCCGGCGCCCATAGGTCCTCCAGTTGGTCCATAGGTAGGTCATGCTCTCCTCCGCCTGAGAGACGACTGGTGTGCCGCCCCTCTACCAGTCGGTGTACTTGTCTGGGAAGTGGAGCCGCCAATCTGTTGTCGCAGCTCGTCCTCGGGTCTTCCGCCCGATCCTGCGTGGCTCCTCCACAACCACCCACTCCTGATGGAAGCCTAGCGTCCTCATCACCAGCCTGAGCCGTAGCGGCTCGATCTCGTTCAGGCAGTGGAGACAAAGCTCCCGCCCAAACAGAGGTCGGCCCGCTACGACCCAAGGCTGGTCGTCGTCGGCCATGCCCACGTAGGGCCTCCACACCACCTGCATTGGCATTTCATATCATCATATCATCATCATCACCATAATTATAATTAACTCAAATGCATAAACATAAAGCATACATACCATGGATACCGGGAAGTTGCACCGCTCACGTCGCACTGCCACCAGCTCGTAGGCGTGCGGGGCCCCCATCGCGTACGGGAGCCAAGGCCTAGCCAGTGGAACTACCTCCGGGCGGAAGAGGGCAGCTCTCCCCATCGGGATGTACAAGTAGCACCAAACCTGCATACATAAATCATTAGCATATCACAAAGCATAATGGGAATAGAAGCATGTAATATAGACATAAATTTAAGTTGCATAACTGAAGGAATGGTGCAAAGCCACTGACGGTAGTCTCTCTCCCTGTCCCCGTGGACAGGTCCGCAATGAGGTGGGCCAGTAGGGCCGCACCCCAGGCATATCTCCCTACCAGCTCCAGGTCCTCGAGGACACTCAGGAAGTGACAATTCTGGTCATCTCCCTTCGTGCCCAGCAGCAGCCTCCCCATCATCAGAAACAGGAACCTCCTGAGGTCTAGGTCTGCTCCTCTCTCTAGGTAGGGTCAGTACAGTAGGTGGCTCGAGCTCTCTCGACCATCCTCACAGCAAACTCCTCTAGGGACTCCCCCATCCTCGGGGCCCCCCCTCCTAGCCCGAGGGACTCCATCAACTCCGCCCTATCTACCATCCTACAGTCCCTGGGTCCCTCCGACACTGTGGACAAGCCTAGACGCCGAAGGGCCCGCTCCCCATAGTCAGGGTAAGTCAACCCGCTCACTGCCTCCCCGTCCACTCTCAACCCTGTAATCCTAACTACGTCCTCCAGGGTAGGTACCATATGCCCCCAGGGCATCAGGAAGGCCCTGCTAGTCCTATCCCATCTCTCTCTCAACACTTGGATGAGTACTAAGTCCAGGCGGAATGGCTCAATCGATAGGAGTGCCCCAAACCCCATCTCTCTCAATCTCTCCCTCTGAAAGTCTGGAAGGCCCTGGTAGGTGGCATGGACCAAAACCAAGGAGATGTGAGTCTTCATCACCCCTTGCAAAGCACAAACACAAATATGTCAAAAAAAATGGTTTTCTGCGTCCACCACAGTGGCCGCTATTTCCTTTTAGCGTCCATCCCAGTGGTCGCTGTTTCTTCTTCCTATGTTTCTCATAAAAAAAACAAAAAAAAAATGGTTTTCTGCATCCAAGGATTTGGGCGATATTCCCTTTTAGCGCCTGTCATTAGAGGCGCTATTCATCCACCCTATTTTCTAATTTTAAAAAATAATAATAAAAAGGAAAAAATAAAATATAAGAAATAAAAATGTGTGTTTGGCGCCCACCTTTTTGGCCGCTATTTCTTTTCAACGCCTGCCGTTGTGGCCGCTATTTGATTTTCTGCCTTTTGTTTTGAACGAAAATAAAAGGAATTTAGCGTCCACCCATGTGGACGTTCTTTGATTTTCGCGCCCTCATGGGCGCCATTTGGTCATCTTCTACCTTCCTATCCCTACTCGCCCTAACCGTTCTAAAGCACATAATCAAAGAGAAAGGGGGTTGGGGGCCTACCTTTTTGGGCGCCTCTTGGTCCACTGCTCCCCACAGTGGTCGGCGGGGAGCTCGCTGCCGCCGGCGAGGGGCCGATGCCCCCATCTCCGCCACTGCTACTGTAACCTGGGCCGCCACCGGGGATGCCACCGCCGTCGGGGGAGCCTCCTCTGCCGTGTCCACCACTGCGCCCTCCGCCTCCATCCCCGCCATCGCCGTCGCGGCCGAGCCCTCTTCTCCTCTTCCTTCCTCTCCTTCTGCCCCTTCTCCTCCTTCTTCTTCTTCCTCCTCCTCATCACCATCGCCCTTCATCGTGTCCCCTTCTGCTTCCCCCACTGTGTCCACTGCTCTATCCTCCTCCCGTTCCATCGCAGGAGTGCCTCCCTCGACCGTCGCGGCCGCCGCCGGCTCCATGTCCTCCACCGCCGCCTCGCCGCCGTCGCCAAGGTCGACGACATCGGGGGCCGTCACACGACGCCGCTTGCCTGGGGTAGACATTGTCGAAAAGAGGGAAGAAAGGGGGGTTTTGTGGGTTGCAGAGAGAATGATGAAGGATTGAATGAAGAGAAGAATGAAGAAGGAGGAGGAAGAAGAAGAGGGAAGGGCGCCCGTTAAGCTTTCGGTTACAAAAAAAATTTGCGCCTGTGTGTAAGGACGTCATTTGTAAAATGGCGGGGTTCTGAAAATAAAATAATTTCAAGAATGAGCGCCTGGATTACGAGGCGCTATTTGTGGAAATTACGTTTCTGAAAGAATATTTTACCAATGAGCGCCCTTGTATGCGGATGCTGATTTTGAGGGTTGAATTTCAAAAAAATCAGGAAATGGCAAAGAATTAGCGGCTGCCGTGGTGAACGCGCTTTGAAAGAGCGGCTAGATTGTGGGACATAATTTTTCTGAAAGTACTAAAACTGCAGAAGATCAGCCGTGATTTTGGGAATTCTCAGTCATTGATTTTGGCTCAAGGAAATAAGGACTGAATTTTATTGATAGCATGAAATGAAAGGTACATCATCATGAGCCGCCTTAGGCCCTCAACTTCCTAAGTTCCCTCACATATGATCCCCTCATCACGCCATTCTCTTCCACATGCTCCAGTGGTGTATATAACTTGTTCACCTTCCAAAGAGCCTTGATAGTGTTGACCTCTTCTTCATCTTCTGGGCTAGGAAGGACTCTTTTTTGGATAGGAGGAAGATGAGACGGGTCCTCCATGTGGTGGCGTGACAGTCCGAGCTGAGGAAGGCACCGATGTGCGTTGTATAGAAAGAAGTCCATACCGCCGATAAGTCGAAGCTCCACGATTGGGGAGAGCCGGGCACGGAGATCCTGAGTCTTGAGAAAGTCCGTCGCACAAGTGAACATATCTCGAGGCATGATCTTGAAGTGCTCCCTCCAGTCGGCCCTCTTTTTCAGCTTAGGCACCCTGTTGACCACTCTATCACTCAGCCCAAGGACACCTGTCATGTAGTGGAGTGGGCTCTTGGAGAAAATTCTGGAAGCTTGCTGAGATTCATCGCAGGGGTCGAATTTGAGGTGAAGATCCACCCAGCAAGTGTGAGGTAGCACGGACCCATGCAAAGGTCTACCCAGAGCAGCCGAAGTAAGCCCACTATAGAGGTAAGCCAAGACTGCGGGGCCCATCCTCTTTCCTTCCCAGATCGCACTGATGGCACTCAGGTGCTCCTCGTCTAGAAAATCCTCTATTGTAGGGAACAACATGGCTCATGCTAAGCAAATCACGAATGCCTTCATGACATTCTCCGTGTCCTCCTCTTGGGCCTGGCCCAGTTGTTTGTACACCCATGAGGCCAATTTCATCAAATTCAGCCCTTTATTCATTCTGATTTGGCTCACTATGTTCGAATTTGGAATCAAGCCGTTAAGAATTTTCGTCACGCCTATAGGCTGAGTCATAGTGGCCATCTTCTCTTCATCTCCCGATTTCATTCTCTTCAGCCCAAGTAGCATCTCGGTCTCCTCTAGCAGCACGGTGGCCTCAAATGTAGGGAACAAGAAAGTGTGAGTGCCGGGGTGCCAAACCTCCACGAGCGCGCCAATCACAGCCCAATCAAAGTGCACATCTTGAAAGTGTTTGGCGTGTGTGATTAAGCACAGAAGGTGCCATCTGGAGAGGTAAGATCGCATATCTAATGTGATTTTGGAAATTAAGAGCGGGAGCCATCTGTTCTGCGTAAACCTCCTCGTACCGGGAATGTTTGGGTAATCCTGAAGGAAGGGAAAGGGAATGGTATTGTCAAGAAGCATCTCAGGAGCTAAATGCAATAAGAACTTTGAAGTATGATGAGAAGAGATAAGGAAGTCTGTGAGTTTTGGGAGTTAACAGTAAACGAGAATTTGCATGGGAGTAGGGAAAGGAATTGGGATTTGGTGTACTGACCTGGTTGAGCATTATCCTCCTATTAATGTGACCGGCAATATATGTGATCTTGGGAGTTGCTGTCTTAGGTTTCTTACCTGGACGTTGAACAAATTGATCCATGGATAAAGAACGATGTTGAGCCTTGTGCGTTGCAGAGCAGAAGAAAGAGTTGCCCCTTGGAGAATCTATGTGCGAGAGCCTCCTAGTAGTTTAAATCACGAAGATTTGGGTTTCACTAGAAAGGTAAGTATTCTTATAGGAAAGCTCAGGAAATAGCAAGGTTGGGAAGGTTCCGGGAGTTGTTTCTGGGTAAGTCTTAAGCCGCGAAGTAGTAAGGGAATCCGCGTTCAGGAGTTTGGACGCAGTTTCAATGAGCGGCTGCTCCAGCAGGCGCTATTTCGTGATTTCCCATTTGTATTTTTTTTCGAAAATGCGGACAATGAGCGTCTTTCATAGTGGACGCTATTTCTTCTTTCATTTAAATTTGGCATCTTAATTATAAGAATTCGCGTTCACATGCTCAGACGCTAATTACAATTGGTGCTCACGTACGTAGACGCCATTTGTTCCCTAAGGTTTGATTGGTTTTGATATATTCTCAAATGATTGCTGAATCACTATTTCAATATTTGTGAGCATCATTGACCATTTGCGAGCGCAGGAAGGACAAATTCTGCAGGTTTAAGGCGCTCAAGCGACATTTTGGTAATATCACTCCACTGTATGCATTTCTACTATATGGTATCTACGCTATTATAGTATATCAAGGACCTTGTGGTTCGGATAAACCTGGAATTTGAGTTCCCCTTTATCAAAAAATAGTGATAATCCCAGGGAAATCTTGATCACACGGATAGGCCGCTGAGTCATCCAAGATTCGGGATGATGGTTCCAATTTCTAAGTTGATATGTCGATAAACGGGCTTCGGCTTAGTGTCAACTTAGAGATCTGCTTTCTTGACTGAGTCTGAATGATTTAACAATATTATCCTTGATTATTTTCTATCTTTTCAGTTTATTTTAATTTTTCTTTCAGCACAGCATGCATCATGTAGGACTTTGAGCTTCATCGCTAGAGATATTACCTTGTTCAGCTCTTGATGGAATCCATTCGCTCTCGATTACTGCCAACATGAGATACTCCATTCTGAATCGAGTACTACGAGGCTGATTCCTTGGAAGCATTGTTGATCGGATCCATATCCTACCTTCTTTATTTTCTTAATTTCATCTTGGTTGTAGCACGTCCACATTAGTTGGTAATCGCTCTCCAACGGTGTCCTTTGTGCACCACGTGCGCGTTTTCCTAGTTTACTTCATCCGAGCAATTGGTCCTTTCTTGTAATCATCCAAGTTTGTTGAAAGATTCCTAACAGTCAGTGTCATAAGCATGTCACATCACACCTTGACGTCCACTTTTCAGTCCGTTCCCACTCTATTTCTCTTCATTCCCTGTCACTCCCTTGCAAAACAGACATCAAGGCGGGACAACAGTAGACACGCTAACATGACATTGACATGAGCAAATTTCATGTTACCATGCAATGCCCCAAGTGGATTCCATCTTAGGGTTGAACAGGATGAATATTTCTATTTTCTGGATATTCTGTCTTAATGGCGCCTTTTATTGAGGGCGCTATTTGTTTTTAGCACCCCCTTGAGCGAACGCTTATTCTTGGAGCATTTATCACTCTTAATAAGTAGCCGTTAAGAATGGGCGCCTCACCAGAGGAACGCCATTTGAATAAGCGCCTATCCATCGGAGCGCTATTTATTTTAGAAGGTCCGAATATTGCTAAAAATATTTCAAGAATTGGCGTTTGCTTGGACAGGCGCTATTTATAATAAGCGCCTGTTATAAAGGGCGCCATTTCACATTCCATTTCTTTCATGCGGAGATTTCCTCCCCCGGTTCACTGTTGCCATTTCCCGTCGAACCTACCATTTTGAGCATTGCCATCTCTCGTTTCGAGGAAATCCTGCCTCTTTTTGATTCTTTTCCATCAAGCAAGTGCATCCCCTATAAATTCCCCTTCATTTGGGCGCCCGCGAAAAAAGAACATCATCAGGGGGCAAGAAGAGGAATGACAGAGCTACGAAAGGGAGGCACATACAGAGCTATAGTCAGAGAACAATAGAGAGGAGATCTCATGACTCACGTTGGTTGTGATTTCCTCCACTTCTCCTTGCAGGAAGCTTTCCTTCCCTCTCTCTGCAGAGCAGCCCGGTGGAGGGTCATCACCCTCATTTCTGTCCTCTATCACTCATTTTGATTTCTTTTTAGTCTTTGCATACTCACAGCACTTTATATCTTGCTACGCCAGATCACTTAGGCCTCACTTCTCATTGCACACATTCCCCATCCCTTAACATTTAAGGGGTTTAAAACCACCACCCAGGTGTGTTCCGACCTATGATTGCACATTTTTATTTCTTGTTTGAGCATATACTACACCGTTCACCCAACTAATCCGATGCTTTATTTGTTGGTTTTCTCTTTGCAGGGTAATCAAAGCGGAAGGAACCCTCTTGGTCGGCCGGCCGATTCAGGAGGAAGCAAGAACCCCACGTCTCCCCATTCACAGGTACACGCGATCCTTCATTTTCCTTCAGTGTCATTTTATTTTGAGGAATCTCCCTCCTCTGGCGATCACGATTCATTAGAGCACCACGTGCTCCTTTCCTCTTCGAGCACCACGTGCTCATCTTAGTCACACTTCAGTGTGTTACATTAACACACTTTTCATCCACACAATCGTCTCCCTGTGACGGCGCTCATAGTATCCGAAACCGTTATCGAGTATCAAAAAATACGATTAACGGACGGTTAGAGGATAGTTACTGGACATAAAAGTACATATAAGATTAAAATTTAAGATGTAAATTAACGCAATTAGAAAAAAATTTAAATTGAAAAGAACAATCCATATGATAAACAAACACATTTCAATTTAATTCTCGTATCATCATTATTCATGAGTCAACATATAATGCAATTAAAAGTATACAAATTTATAATATTACAATATCTCCAAAGATAATATGAAACATATAAAGTTTAAATAATAAAATAAACTAACTCTTTTGGACTTTAATCTGCATCGTATTCTCATTCTTTACATACCTTTCATGAAAATAAAGAATATATTAAGTTGATAATTTTAAAAATTATCAAAAAAATCTTGTAATTTAGAAATATTTTACCATCCTGAAAATAGAAATGACTTAAATTATACACATATCTCATCTTCAATATCATTTTCTTCGAGAGACTAAATTATTTGAGTCAAATACAAACTTATTTAATGGTAACGGACGGATACGGATTCGGAATGAGGTGTATTCGTATCCGTATCTGCTAAGAAACCGGATATATCCGTATTCGTATCCGTTAATTTATCAGAAAGAAAAATACTATCCATTTGCTGTTTGTTAACCTAACGTAACGGACAGTTATCAGATTATCTGTTACCATTGACATCCCCATTGGCAGTGAAACTGCCTGTGAGGGCTATGCGGTTGTCCCTCGTCATGTCTTGGTGCGTAGGCGTTGGCAGGCCGTGCTGAGTCGGGCGAGTAGAGGCCCCAACCGGAATTGGGTGTCGTGTTGTAAGCCTGGTGTGGGGTCTCTCTAAATGCCTTGTTGTTTAAGACCTGCGTTGGTAGGTGGATTGTCTTGGTGGATGCCAGGTTTTCCTCCGTTTTGTGGCTTTATTGGTGCAGAGTTGCGCAGCGGAAGCGTGGTGGGTTGGTAACCCACAGGCTCTAAGATCGGATTAGTAGTGGAGTATGGCGCGTGTTTCATGATAACCGTGTTCTTGAGGCTTCAAAGTTGGTTGTGGAGAGTTACTTTTGGGTGAAGAGCTGTGTTCGGCCGTGTGACTGGCCTTGGTTGTCGTGCATAGGCAGCGGTATTGTGCTGAGTGGTGCCGGCCGCCTTTTTTTTGCTGATCTTATTGGAACAAGGACGCCTAGCATCTTGTTCCCCGGTTACTCTACCTCCAGATCTAATCTGTTTAAGTAATCGAAGATCATGACAAAAACCCCTAAATACGATTCTATGTAGAAAAATTCCATCGATCAGAGCGCAACCTGGCTATGATACCACTGTAAGGATTCAAACAGCCTGGTTCGTTTAGCGCAGCGGATAATAAAACTTAAATCTTGAACCCAGGTCCTATTGGAATCCTAGAACCGTGCTCGAATTGATGCAATAAAACTACCTAACCCCCAAAAGGGTTGTAGATCTTTACCTAGCGCGGAACGACGCTATCCGCAGTGCCCGATGCGGATTTCTACAAACGTAGAGCCGCACAGATGTCCGGCCTCTAGAGTAGATCCGCACGGATCTTCGTGCAACGACGGTGCCCACCCATTCTTTCTCCCCCGCACACGAACCACAGATGCTCAAAACCCCCTTCTTCCTCCTTAAGCCTTTCTCCCTGAGAGGAAGAGAGAGAGAGATCAACAAGGGAGAGAGAGAGAGAGAGCAAGAGGGAGGAGAGGGGGGCGGGGAGGAGAGAAGAGGAGTGGGGTTTTCTCCCTTATGATGCTTGTGGTGCGGACACCCGAGCGCATGCGAGACACAAGCCGGTGAGCCACCGGTACCGCACGAGGAGCACGACTCGAGCCACCTCAGCATCCCTATGGCTCGGAGATAGTCTGGAGGTTCCCCACTGAGTCATAGCATTTATCATATTTTTTGGGGATTTTTATTTGTGTGTAATGTGTGTGTTTCATTTTATTCGGTTTGTAATTTTGATTGTAAGAGGGGTTTATTTGCAAAATGGGACCCCCGGGTCCCACGGGCCCCCCCAGACCCCTCCCATTGATCCACCTCAGCCTAGGGCCCCATGTGGGGTCAGTCAACATTCTAATGTGGGCTTCTAGAAGGGTGGGCCAAGTGGGGGGGACAATTAGACTAATTTGTCAAGGTTGGCCACCAACCTTCCACCTACCCCCACCCCTAGTCAAGGGGGCGCCCCCCTCTCACCATCATGGTTTTAATTTTTGAAAAATGTGAGTAGAACTAATTAGTTCTACTCCATTTTTATATTCCCACAAAACCTAGGTCCAAGGGTAGTTTATGTCTTTTGCCAATTCATACATATACCTTGTATTTTCATTTGATGAGAATTAATGCCATTTGATTCAAACTAATTCAAGAAGCAAGGGCTGGGGCGCCCCCCTCCTCTCTCCTCCCTCTCCCCCTTGAAGCTATGAAGGCTACCATTCTGAGGTGTGATGCCTCGTGTATCGGTTCTGACGATCGCCGTCGCCGCCACGAGCCGCCACCGCACCACCATCGCCGTCAACGGAGTTCTGCCCGCGCAGTACCACAGGCGCTTCCACGAATTTCCTGTCTCAGCCCCGAGCTCAGATAGATCTGGGGATTTTATTGGGTATTCCAGAGGTGTCAAGGACATCCCACAAATTTTGGTTTGCCATTCAGATCTAGACTCATATTTTTTGATTTTCGCCCACTCTTCCATTTTGATTCTGCTAGAGTTCTGTCTAGATTCATCCCCGCCCTGAGTTTCATGTCTTAGGTCCCCTTTTTGATTTATTTTGGTTCTCCCAATTTTACTGGAGGTTCCACCCATCCACCCCTTCATGCACAATTTTTCTCAATTTTTGGTTCGTCCATTTCATATTTTCTAAAAATCATTCTCAGTCCCAGCTACAATTCTATCTCCCTGTTCCCAGATCCGACCATCAGTCACCCCAAAAATAATAGTAAATCACCACCACCTAAAAATCAAATTCCAAAAATAGTCCCAGTTTCATGGTTTGATACCCTACAACGTTGAAGAAGAGTTCAAGAGCTGAATCGGAGGTTTACTAGGAGGTCAACGGAGGTTCTCAGACAAGTACCCTGCAGATCTGAGATTTCGGTTACTGTACAACAGGGGCTTGTAAATTCATTAAAGTTCTGATCCGACCAGATCCAGCAGATCTCTCTGGATCTGTATTGAAGCATTTGAAGAGAGATTTCCAGCGATAGCTCATGCGTCCCGATCCAACGTCGGGATTGATCGCAGCGGCCGTTTTCGCCGGAGCGCGCGCCTGAAAACAGCAACTGAAAATCCGTGGGCTGCAACTTCAAAGCTTGGGAATCGGGACCGATCGACCCCCGATCGGTGTTCCCGGCCGACCGCCGTCCGTGGAGGCACGCCACCAGGGGTCCCCATCATAGTGGGTCCCACCCCCGCAGAACCGGAGGACAGCGCCATCCGTGGGCCCCGCGGGCCCGCAGAACCTGCCGTTCGGAAAGCACAAAAACGTGGAGTTCGGCACCACCGGGCGACATCAAGATGCTGCCCGTCAACCCGAGTTACGTGATTCCCGGGCTCCACATGTGACCTTTTACCTCCTTGCGTGGAGTGGGTCAAATTATTGTATTGCTGTAATATTGTTTAACCGGGAGTCCGTGATTCGGCCGGGGTTGTCTTCGCCACGCCGGGTGCGTGGAGGTAATGGTCCGAACCTCTTGGCGTTCATTTACGTAGCTAGTATACGGTCTTTTGCCGCTACCGGGAGTGTAGGTACTAGCCCGTGTGTAACGACCCGAGAATCCGATTACCAGGAAGGCCAGATAACCCGAGACTCGTACCGCCATCCACGAGTCCGAAGACTCGGAAGGGTTAAAAGGATGGTGTGGAGACTACACAAGTATCACAAATAATTGCAGAAATTAAACAGTTATAATATTAAGCAGGAAATAAATTAACATTTTACATGGTCCACAATAAAGAACAACAATAACAGCAGTCCACGACTAGTACAGTGACAAAAAAGGGAAAGTACAGCTACACGGGGCATACCCCGGCTCTGACCTCTAGCACTACCTCTGGGCACCCACACCACGCTGCGCTCCTGACGCGCTCCCCGAAGGTGGCGCCTCACCTGAAACACGGTGAAAACACGCAGGGAATGAGTCTCGGAACAAGACTCAGTAGGGATCACTCGAACCCTACCTCGTAAAACGAGAAACCACTACTCTAGCGGTAGGAAAGTACCTCGGAAAGGAAAGCCCTGCACTCTACAGAACTAGACCCTACGGCACGCAAACCGACGCACGTGCCTCGGTACGAGAGGACCTAAACCAACGGTCGAATCGTAAAACCCGAAGGTCGGAAACATACGACTGACAGTCTGACACTCCGTACTCGACAGGAGTACCACCCACTAGAAGCACAGCCGGTAGCGTCCCCTGACGTCTTACATCGCACCGCCGGTGAACCGCCTGACGTGGTAGGTCCTACCCGAGGCGCAAACACCGTACAAGTAACCACAAACAAGTGACTAGCTGGGGTCACGCCCGTCGACGTGGGTCCAACCGCCCCCAACCACGTGTGCACACACAGACCACGCGTCCTAGGTCTGGCCCTTTGACCGGTTTTCCCCCGCAGCCGGACTCTGGCTAAGACGAGGAGCCTACGGTAACCGGTCCACAAACCGTCTCGAAAGGTGGGTGCCCGTACACCACTCCCAGGTGAGACCAGCACCTCGTACTGGTGGGCTACGACTAGTGGATGGTCACTGAAGGAGTAGACTCTCGAGTCAACGGAAAACGACGTCCGAAACCGACAACGTGTGGGAATCACCCCACGCACCAGCCCCGTCGCACGGTGGCCACAGTCGGAGAAAAACGGACTCACCGCCCACGACCAAACTCATGACCAAGGCGAACGGAACCTCCGGACACCAAAGACACGGTCACGGAACTCCAAGGGGTGCCTGGGACGCACACACGGCCCAAGGGAAACACCCAACAACAGCCAAATCGCGCTAGGGATACCTAGCGCGACACGGAAGAACGCGCTAGGGAACCCTAGCGCAACAGGGAAGATCGCGCTAGGTCTCCCTAGCGCGACAAGGACCATCGCGCTAGGTCCTCCTAGCGCGACAAGGATGATCGCGCTATGACCCCATAGCGCGACAGGAACTGCCTCCTGTTCATCTTCTCCGATGAAAGCGCTCGGTCGGGGCAGCGCGACCTCCAAGAACGCGCTATTGGTTCTCAGTCCGCGGCCGAAAACGGTAAGAACGCCCAAAAATTCTAACCACGCCCCCATGCCTTCATAGGAGAGGGGGAAAACAAAGGGGAAGACCCCTGGGGACCCCTAGCATGATTCTAGGCCATAAAAACACGAAATCATGCATCAAATCCATAGATCGGGCGAGCTCTCCCCAAATCATGGAAAAACCCAAAAATGCTCAAACGATCCCCTCTCGGCCTCCCCGCGGCCTATAAATCGCGGAAAAGATCGGCATGAGGCCAAGGAACGTCACCCTACCTCAATGGAGCGAATGCTCCGCCGGATCGATCACGAATCACGAAGAATGCTCGAAGCTTCACGAACTCCCCACGCTTCCCACGCTTGCCGCACGCCCACGAGATCGCCTCACCGTCGCCCACGCGTCTGCGCCGTCGCCCCGCCGCCGTCCGTAGCCGGAGAGGGGTTCACCGCGTCCGAATGGGAGAGAGGGAGGGAGGAGGGTGTCACGGTGGGAAGAAACGGAGGAAGAGGAAGAAGAAGAAAGAGAAAGGAGAAAAAGAAAAAGGAAAGAATTAGGGCTATATAGAAAATCTGATTTTTTGGAAAAATATCGAAAAATAGAAAAATACATTTCTGGAATCCTCGGAACGCACCGATCGCAACGGTACCACTCGTGCCTGGGGGAACCGCCCGGTTCGCCCGGAGCGAGCTTCCGAAGGAAAAGCCGAAACACACACCGGGAATCGGAAAACACACGCGGAAAAGCCGCGGAACGCCTCCGGGCCTCCGAAACGACTCCGGATCGCGCCGATCCGAACACGAAAGATGTCCGAAACGAAATTTCGGACACAACGGAGCCGGGCGCTCCGAAAACCAGATCCGCGACCCACGAAGAAGGATCCTAAAGGTCCGGGATATTACACCGTGTGTCCATGTCACCGCTGTGAGAGTGAGTGTGACCCGTCCCGCGACTCGATCCGAGTCCGGAAGTTGAGTCGGACTACCCTTGACCTCCGCCGGTTCCTTAAAAGCGCACGGTCCGCGCTTTCCCTCGCTTGGGATGACGAGTGAGCTTCCACTTATGTTAATGACGTTTTGCCACTAGGAGCTCGTAGTGTCGGGCTTAGTGTCTCCCTGGTGTGTGCTGCTGGTCGCGTCTTCATCTAGAGTCCGAGGGTGGCACCTAATAGTGTCGTCTCCCGTGTCCGTCCCGCATCAGTTTGGTATCAGAGCCAGGTTGAGTCTAGGGTAGTCGTTGCATATGTCTTGCATAGTATACGTCGAGTCTAGGATCATCATTTCAAAAAAAAAAAAAAGAGTGTTTCAAATTACATTTCACCCAATAGCCCGGTATATTAAAAGGCGTTGCCCGAACATTAGGTTATGCCTATCGGGAAGGTAGCGTACTTGCGCGAGTGATCTTCGGGTCGCTTATCTCCGCCACGTACCGGATATTGGTTAGGTCTAAGTGCATCCTTTTGTGAGTGTTTGCATCAGTTTGTGTCTCCTAGTTCATGTGTAGTCCAATAAGAGTCAGTCGGTCTTGTCCAAGAGTCGGCATGTTCAACATGTAGTTCCCCCCAATTTCCCATGGATTCCCAATCACCCGGGCCATATGGCCGTTGGTCTACTCATGGGCTTGGCAACCATCCTCTCCCCTTTCGTAGGCCCGAAGCCTCTGATTTTTATGGCTCTGATGATCCGGGCGACTACCTCAATTGGGAGGCCGCCATGGACGAATATCTTGAATGTTACACCATGTCCGATACCATGCAAGTTAGTTTTGCCCGAGATAGGCTTGTCAACAAAGCCGCCTGGAAATGGGATAGCATTGAGCGAATGAGAGAGGTTAGGAGGCAAAGGCCCATTGAGTCGTGGCATGAGATGAAGGACGAACTTAGGAAGGTCTACCTACCCGGCCCGGTCACCTCCAACCAACCCCACCCAATCACCTCCACCCAAGTGGGCCATAATCGGAGGCAACGCGTCGCGCATGTAGAAGAGCCTAGGTCCACGACTAAGCCGACTTCATATGTGGGAGTCCATCACATCGCTCCTACTCCAAACCCCACCATTGCCGAACTCTTCCAAATCATTTTGGATAAGGTGGATAGGAAGTGTGATTATATTGAGTCCCTGCTTCCCCCTTGCCTACCCCCTAGCCGAGATAGAACCAAGCATGACCCTAAGGAGGTAGCAACCGGTAGTCCCAATCCAGTGTCATCTAGAGTGCCATCCCGAGGTCCTCTCCCCATCTTGGTGGATCCTCTTCCCCCACCCATGAGAGCTCCATTGCCTACACCCCCTGTCTGTCAAGAGGATAAGGGTAAGGGTCCACTTATCAAGGAGCGTAGAGGATCACGATAACAGTGTTATCGCTGCCAGGGGTTTGGCCACTTTGCCGGACAGTGTCCCACTCGGACATCTCAAACCCTAGGGGATAAAGGGGTTGGAGAAACCTCACTCTCCGATCTTTATTCGGAGCCACCTCAGCCACAGCTACCCGTGTTTCTAACGGGAAAGCTACTTATAGCCGAACCACTCCTTAGCTGGCTTAAGAATGGCCTGGCCCCATCTCCCCTCCCATCTATGGACCCTATCCTACCTCTGGTGCCAATCAATTCATTTCACACCACTTTCCGGTCTAGTCACTATGTGGATACATTGGATGACCTTCTTAAAGGGTTAGACCGGCAGAGGACATTTACGCACTTGTTGGCTCCAGGCTTCGACCGACCCACAGGTCGTAGTTTCACTCATCCCGCTTTAGGGTCCATAACCTCCGTGTACACCGTGGGTCATGTTACCACGGAAGTTCTTCTACTCCTCCCTATGCCGGCCGAGCCCGATTTCATTCCCATTTGCCCAAGGGAGGAATCTTACTTTCTACCTATGACTGCCGTCCCACCTCTCACAATAAATGAAGGTGATCATTTACACCTCCAAGATTTCCAAATGTGGGATAGTGAATTGTGGAAGCCTAGTCCGAGGGGTCATACCTTCTATGATCCCTTCGACCCATTCTCTTGTGGACCCCGTGACCCACCATATTTACTCCACCTTTTCGAGAGAGTCCACCATCATACCCCCACCGTCTCATCTCCCTTCACGGATGAAGGTGACCATCAACACCTTCTAGAATTCCACACATGGGACCTTGAAATGAGGGAATCCATATCAAGGGGTCACACATTCTTTGATCCCTTCGATCCCTTTCTTCATGGGCCCTTTGGCCCACAACCTCCATTCCACCTCTTTAAGGAAGTCCACTATCACACCCCTCCTACTCGGGCCTGGCAACCTTTACATGGCAATAGGTCTGAACCGTCATTTGGGGGTAATGAAGACTTTGGTTTCCCCGGCCCACCTAAACCACCCAAACCTCCCGGACTTCCCACATCCAAACCCAATGTTCATGATTGGTGCATCGTAGGATGTCTAGGAATCCACCATGCCATTAACCTCCGGTTATGTCAAATGCATGCATGGCACACATTCGGATGTCCTGGACCACCTTGCATATGATTGTGTCGGACTAGCATTAGGTTTGTGTAGGGTCGTGTGTGCATCTGTGTGTTTTTCTTTTTGTTAGGCATGTTAGGAGTCTGCATGACGATGTCCGTCGTCACAGTAAGGCCAGCAATGCACAGTACAAGGAGTTAGCCGGTGCCCATAGACACCACCGAGAGTTCCAAGAGGGCGAATATGTCATGATCAGGGTAAGACCTGAACGGTTTCCCTCTGGAACCGTTAAGAAGTTGCAAGCTCGCGGAGCCGGTCCATTTAGAGTGTTGAAACGCGTTGGATCCAATGCGTATGTTGTGGACCTGCCCGAGGAATATGGTATAAGCTCTACCTTTAATGTATCGGATCTTGTTGCATATAGGGACCCAGCGGTGATCCCTAGTGAGCCTTTTGAGCCATCTCCTCCCCTTGAGAGTGATCCCACACCTGAGTGTCCACTTCCACCTCCAGCCCCTTTTTACGGCAGCGTGAGCATATAGATCGTATACTGGACGAGCAAGTGACAGTTACCAGGAGTGGATCTTACCCGCGCTACCTAGTGCGATGGAGAGGACGGCCCGCTACTGAGGACACATGGATCACACATGGAGAGTTGCAGCGGATTGATCCGGATCTTCTGGAGCGATACCGGAGCGATGCAGACCCTTACTCGACAGGGTCGAGTTTCTCCCACTCGGGGAGAATTGGTGCGGACACCCGAGCGCATGCGAGACACGAGCCGGCGAGCCACCGGTACTGCACGAGGAGCACGACTCGAGCCACCTCAGCATCCCTATGGCTCGGAGACAGTCTGGAGGTTCCCCACTGAGTCATAGCATTTATCATATTTTTTGGGGATTTTTATTTGTGTGTAATGTGTGTGTGTTTCATTTTATTCGGTTTGTAATTTTGATTGTAAGAGGGGTTTATTTGCAAAATGGGACCCCCGGGTCCCACGGGCCCCCCCAGACCCCTCCCATTGATCCACCTCAGCCTAGGGCCCCATGTGGGGCCAGTCAACATTCTAATGTGGGCTTCTATAAGGGTGGGCCAAGTGGGGGGGACAATTAGACTAATTTGTCAAGGTTGGCCACCAACCTTCCACCTACCCCCACCCCTAGTCAAGGGGGCGCCCCCCTCTCACCATCAAGGTTTTAATTTTTGAAAAATGTGAGTAGAACTAATTAGTTCTACTCCATTTTTATATTCCCACAAAACCTAGGTCCAAGGGTAGTTTATGTCTTTTGCCAATTCATACATATACCTTGTATTTTCATTTGATGAGAATTAATGCCATTTGATTCAAACTAATTCAAGAAGCAAGGGCTGGTGCGCCCCCATCCTCTCTCCTCCCTCTCCCCCTTGAAGCTGTGAAGGCTTCCATTCTGAGGTGTGATGCCTCGTGCATCGGTTCCGACGATCGCCGCCGCCGCCACGAGCCGCCACCGCACCACCATCGCCGTCAACGGAGTTCTGCCCGCGCAGTACCACAGGAGCTTCCACGAATTTCCTGTCTCAGCCCCGAGCTCAGATAGATCTGAGGATTTTATTGGGTATTCCAGAGGTGTCAAGGACATCCCACAAATTTTGGTTTGCCATTCAGATCTCGTTTCATATTTTTTGATTTTCGTCCACTCTTCCATTTCGGCTCTGCCAGAGTTCTGTCTAGATTCATCCCCGCCCTGAGTTTCATGTCTTAGGTCCACTTTTTGATTTATTTTGGTTCGCCCAATTTTACTGGAGGTTCCACCCATCCACCCCTTCATCCACAATTTTTCTCAATTTTTGGTTCGTCCATTTCATATTTTCTAAAAATCGTTCTCAGTCCCAGCTACAGTTCTGTCCCCCTGTTCCCAGATCCGACCACCAGTCACCCCAAAAATATAGTAAATCACCACCACCTCTAAATCGAATTCCAAAAATAGTCCCAGTTCCGTGGTTTTATACCCTACAACTTTGAAGAAGAGCTCAAGAGCTGAATCGGAGGTTTACTAGGAGGTCAACGGAGGTTCTCAGACAAGTACCCTGTAGATCTGAGATTTCGGTTACTGTACAATAGGGGCTTGTAAATTCATTAAAGTTCTGATCCGACCAGATCCAGCAGATCTCTCTGGGTCTCGATTGAAGCATTTGAAGAGAGCTTTCCAACGATAGCTCATGCGTCCCGATCCGACGTCGGGATTGATCGCAGCGGCCGTTTTCGCCGGAGCGCGCGCCTGAAAATAGCAACTGAAAATCCGTGGGCAGCAACTTCAAAGCTTGGGAATCGGGACCGATCGACCCCCGATCGGTGTTCCCGGCCGACCGCCGTCCGTGGAGGCGTGCCACCAGGGGTCCCCATCATAGTGGGTCCCACCCCCGCCGATCCGGAGGACAGCGCCATCCGTGGGCCTTGCGGGCCCGCAGAACCCGCCGTTCGGAAAGCACGAAAACGCGGAGTTCGGCACCGCCGGGTGACATCAAGATGCTGCCCGTCAACCCGAGTTGCGTGATTCCCGGACTCCACATGTGACCTTTTACCTCCCTGCGTGGAGTGGGTCAAATTATTGTATTGCTGTAATATTGTTTAACCGGGAGTCCGTGATTCGGCCGGGGTTGTCTTCGCCACGCCGGGTGCGTGGAGGTAATGGTCCGAACCTCTTGGCGTTCATTTGCGTAGCTAGTATATGGTCTTTTGCCGCTGCCGAGAGTGTAGCTACTAGCCCGTGTATCCATGTCACCGCTGTGAGAGTGAGTGTGACCCGTCCCGCGACTCGATCCGAGTCCGGAAGTTGAGTCGGACTACCCTTGACCTCCGCCGGTTCCTTAACCGCGCACGATCCGCGCTTTCCCTCGCTTGGGACGACGAGTGAGCTTCCACTCATGTTGGCGACGTTTTGCCACTAGGAGCTCGTAGTGTCGGGCTTAGTGTCTCCCTGGTGTGTGCTGCTGGTCGCGTCTTCATCTAGAGTCCGAGGGTGGCACCTAATAGTGTCGTCTCCCGTGTCCGTCCCGCATCAGCTTGGCTAAAGAAGAGAAAACCTATGTAACACACATATATATATGGGTTAGGCTCTCTCTAAAAGAGCCCCTAACCACATATATTGTGTATATATCCTTACATTATTGTATATACATATATAAAGCCCTTCTCATCATTCTTTTCCCAAAAGAATTTATGGCTTTTAACATATACATCTGTACAATAATACCTCATCACCCGAGAACCTTATGTGTATGATTCTCTAGGCCCATAGTCATTCTAGTTTAAGGCCCATTAACTTCCAATTCCTAATTAGAAGTAAATTAAACTCATTATTCGCTTCTACTAGAGCTGACTAATAATTTAATTTATTCTGAACCTTTGATCACGTTGGGTCAAGTAAATCTGCGTGATCCCAGAGGATGCCGGGTTCAAACCACCATGTCTGGTAACTGTAAGTCTACAGTTGCCTCATCGC
The DNA here is from genome assembly GCA_022559845.1 of Amorphophallus konjac. Lineage (NCBI taxonomy): Eukaryota > Viridiplantae > Streptophyta > Magnoliopsida > Alismatales > Araceae > Amorphophallus > Amorphophallus konjac. The sequence continues at coordinate 19,556,514 of CM040121.1, forward strand.
TATAATCTCTCGCTCTTTCTATGAGTCTGGTTTGATCGAGGGTATGGTAACTGTCAAACCCCATGATCATGCCAATCACCCATGACCTCCTTAAAGTGTATGACGTCTGTTGTAAACAAGCTCATACGACCCTGGCCAGGGATTTAGTGGAGCGTCAGTGTCATGAGCCATTAACTGTCTGATATATACCCAACAATGAGCGATCCCTTCTTGACCTTTGATGATCTTCACACGTATCCTGATAAGGTTAATGACTTGACAATTCACGACTTATGGTTAAAGTCACATAGCCAAGTATCAAACCATTCCAGTTCTCGTGTAAGATCCGATCAATGTCTCAGGTCAAAGGACCAACTATGCTACTGAGATAATTGGATCTTCAATTGACATTAGGTATAATCAACCGTCTGAAGATCCAATAGCAGATCATGTAATATCCCAGACCTTTCAGATCCTTCTTCGTGGGTCCCGGATCTGATTTCTCGAAGTGTTCGACTCCGTTGTGTCTGAAATTTCGTTTCGGACATCTTACGTGTCCGGATCGGCGCGATCCGGAGTTGTTTCGGAGGCCCGGGAGCGTTCCGTGGCTTTTTTGCGTGTGTTTTCCGATTTTCGGTGTGTGTTTCGGTGATTCCTTCGGAACCTCGTTGCTGGTGAACCGGGTCGTTCACCTAGGCGAGAGTGGTACCGTTGCGATCGGTGCGTTCCGAGGATCGCGAAAAATGTAATTTTCTATTTTTTTCGATATTTTCTGGAAATTCTGGATTTTCTATTAATACCCCCCCATTTTCTTTTCTTTTTCTTTTTCTTCTTCCTTTCTTCTCCTTCCTCCCTCACGACCGTGGCCGCCCTCTCTCTCTCTCTCTCTCTCTCTCTCTCTCTCTCTCTCTCTCTCTCCCGTTCGAGCGCGGCGACCTCCGTTTCGGCTGCAGACGGCGGCGGTGCGACGGCGCAAGGACGTGGGTGACGACGAGGCGATCGTGCGGGCGTGCGGTAAGCGTGGGAAGCGTGGGAAGGCGAGGTTCTAACGGCGTTCTTCATGGGTTTGAGCTTGGATTGGCGCGTCTCGTCGCGGACTGGAGGTAGGGTGACGTTCCTTAGCCTCTTGCCTTTCTTTTGCGTGAGTTTTAGCTCAAGACGAGGTCGAGAGGGGTCATTTTCACGCCGGGAAGGGCCGTTCATACCGCTGGGAGAGTTCGTCGGATCCGCCGTTTTGAGCCCCGATTCCGTGGTTTACGGGCGTAGGAGCATGCTAGGGGGGCTTGGGGGTCCTTCTCTCACTGTTCCCCCCTTCGTGGGGCTTGTTTGGGGTTGGAATGGGCGATTCTGGCGAGGTTCACCATTTTCGCGCCGGTGGGAGATGTGCGGTCGAACCAGGGCCCGCACAACCCTTGTGCAGCGCCGTTCTGGGCGTCCATCGGCTCGGCGCGCAGTAGGCTTGCGCGGTCTGTCGTGGGACCGCATATCCTAAGGTGCGGCCCCACAACAACCGCACAACCCTGGGTATTCAACCGTTGAATTTTACCGTTGTACAGTGCACCGGGGTATGCGGCCAGGAGCTAGCCGCATAAGCCTTCGTGCGGCCAGGTTCTGGCCGTACGTCGTCTGCTGTCATTGCCTGGGTGTGCGGCCAGATCTGGACCGCACAACCCTTGAACGGTGAAATCATAGCCGCTTTTCCCTAGTGCGGCTAAGGGCTAACCGTTCAGGTTTATTACCGTTGGGAGACGAGCGGCCAGGAGCTGACCATTCTTCACCCACGTGCGGCCAGGAGCTGGCCGCACATCTGTTTAATGGGTCCATGTTAGCCGTTCTTCAGTCTGTTTAGACCTGGGTAGAATGGTCATGTGCTGGCCGTTTAACCCTAGGTGCGGTCCTGATGCGACCGCACATCCCTGAGCGGCCCATTGTGGACCGTTCAAGGGGACAGATCGTGTCGGCGGGGCTACCGTCATACCGAGTGGTACAGGGAGATGTCGTTGTTGGCTTCTGTGACCCTGCGACGGTATTGGTACGAGGGGCGTTCCTTGTTCCGTCCGGTTGTGGCGTGATTTTCCATTGACTTGAGAGTCTACTCCGTAGTGACCCTCCACTAGTCGTAGCATGCTTACACGCGTGTGGTCCCACCAGGGAGTGGTGGAGAGGCTACCCTTACAGACGGTTTGTGGACCAGTTTCCGTCGGGTCCCACGTCTTGTAGCCAGAGTCCGTCTGAGGGAAAAACCGGTCAGAGGGTCAGACCAGGGACGCGCGGTCTGTGTGTGCACACGTTGTTGGGGACGGTTAGACCCACACTGACAAGCGTGACCCCAGCTAGTCGCTCGTTTTTAGTTACTTGTGTGGTGTTCTTACCTTTGGTAGGAGCTACCATGTCAGGCAGTTCACCTGCGGTGCGGTGTAAGACGTCAGGGGACGCTACCGGCTGTGCTTCTAGTGGGTGGTACTCCTGTCGAGTCGGGAGTGTCAGACTGTCAGTCTTTGCGACTTCGACCTTCAGGTTTTATCACGTTGACCGTGGTGTTCCGGTCGTTTCACCGTGGCAACTGTGTCGACTTTCGTGCCGTGGGAGCGGTGTTTTGTAGATTGCAGGGCTTCCCTTTTTCGAGGTACTCGCTTACTGCTAGCGTAACGGTTTCTCCGTTTACGAGGTAGGGTTTGAGTGATCCCTACTGAGTTTTATTTCGAGACTCATTCCATGCGTGTTTTCACCGTGTTTCAGGTGATTCGCGGCCTCAGGGGAGCTTGTATGAGACTCTGCGTGGTTCAGGTGCCCAGCGTTAGTGCCAGAGGTCAAAGCCGGAGTATGTCCTGTGTAGCTGTACTTTTCTTTCTTGTCTCTGTACTAGTTGTGGACTACTGTTGTTGTTATTTTATTTTTATCTTGTGGACCATGTATCATGTAAACTGTTAAATTTATTTCCCGCTTAATGAGATAACTGTTTCATTTCTGTAATTATTTGTGATACTTGTGTAGTCTCCACACCTTCCTTTAACCCTTCCGAGTCTTCGGACTCGTGGGTGGCGTTGCGAGTCTCAAGTTATCGGGCCTTCCAAGTAATCGAATTCTCGGGTCGTTATACATCAGACCAGTGTACATCTTCCCAGGACGTACACCTACACATATGTATTGGTGTCCCACACCAGTGACTATGAGACTGCTCGCCCATACATCATGTGTTCTGGTTTAATAGGTAATCAAAGTCCCCGAGTGATTACCCTCCAACTCGGAACAGTTTTAAGATATGTGTCTGTGACGACTCAAGATCCGGATACCGGGAGGAGCCCGATACCATTCGAATCCTAGCCCGCCGCCCACGAGCCAGGAGGGCTCGGAAGGGCTAAAAGGAGTGTGGATGTAACGACCCGAGAATCCGATTACCGGGAAGGCCCGATAACCCGAGACTCGCACCGCCGCCCACGAGCCGGGAGGGCTCGGAAGGGCTAGAAGGAGTGTGGAGGCACAAAGAAATAGGAAATAAAGCAGGACAACTCAACAATTAACAGAAATAAATAAACAACTACAACAGAGTCCAGTCCAACAGAAAGTACAGTCTAAAGCAGTAAAGCGTACCACATGCCAAGTCAACACTCGGCCCGGCAAGCTGGCAACTAAGGACCTCCGCTCCGCGCCCTCGAACCGCGAGGAAGAACCGCTACACCTGAAAAGCAGGGAATGAGTCTCCAAAACAGAGACTCAGCAGGGATCCCGCGGAACCCCAACCGGAAACAACGGCGGTAGCGGAAAGGAAGCTACAACTACAGCAGGAACAGCAAACCGGTGGCCGGTCAAAAACTCGGCACTACAGCTACACCTACTGTACCAGAAGGCACACCTCGATCACGCAGTCGAAGCTACCGAACCACACTAGTACCACCTACCGAAGCAAGAACACACGGCAACCACGCCGTAAAGGCCTGTCCCTCGGACACAGCCGACCTGGACACGCTGTCCAAGGTGCAACCCCGACCATCCGATCGCGGGTACCGCACAACAAGACCCAACCTCGGTAAAGCCACTAGCATTAGACCCTTGGCGCGAAAACCAACACACGCGCCACGGCGAAACAACCGAACTCAACGGTCAACACGACCGAAAACCCGAAGGTCGAAATCACGGAAACTGATAGTCTGTCACTCCGTACTCGACAGGAGTACCACCCACTAGAAGCACAGCCGGTAGCGTCCCCTGACGTCTTACACCGCACCGCAGGTGAACCGCCTGACGTGGTAGGTCCTACCCGAGGCGCGAACACCGTACAAGTAACCACAAACAAGTAACTAGCTGGGGTCACGCCCGTCGACGTGGGTCCAACCGCCCCCAACCACGTGTGCACACACAGACCACGCGTCCCTGGTCTGGTCCTCTGACCGGTTTTCCCCTCAGCCGGACTCTGGCTGCAAGACGTGGGGCCCGACGGCAACCGGTCCACAAACCGCCTCTAAGGGTAAGCCCGTACACCACTCCCTGGTGCGACCAGCACACGCGTACTGGTAGGCTACGACTAGTGGAGGGTCACTGAAGGAGTAGACTTTCAACTCAACGGAAAACAACGTCCGAATCCGACGACGTACGGGGACCACCCCACGTACCGGCCCCGTCGCACGGCGACCACAGTCGGAGAAGGAACAGAACTTGCAGTCCACGGTCACGCACGCAGCCTGCGCGAAAGTCAAGAAAACCCAAGTGACGCTAAGTCACTGGACTCTGGACAGTCCTCTAGACACACTACAGCCAACGGTCCTTGAGTCGCAAGACTCGGGGTCAAGACCGTTGCACGCAACAGCACAAGGCCGTCGATCTAGCCCAATCTCTAGGTCCAAAACCACGATATCACGAATACCGAGACAACACACGAGTTGCCAAGACCATTCCCTTGAGAAGGGAACGCAAGGGACAAAGGCCACTCACACGGGCCACACGGAAAACACAGAAGCACGATTCCCAAGGCAGCACACAAGCCGCCACGACGATTTCCCATCTTGAAGCAAGCGGGAAACCTCCAGCCCCAGGCCGGGTAACTGGACTCGCAGTCCAAGACCAACCACGTGGCCCACATGGGAATCGCCTTCCAAAAAAACTCACGGCATGCGGGGGAGACCCCACCGCACCCACACCGATACACGGTGACTCGATCGAGCGTAACACGAAGGCCCAGCACGCGAGAAGTCACCCGGACTCTCAACCCTACGGGCACGCTAAACGAGATAACACGGTCCTCCAGACACCCTCAAAACACGGACACAGAAACCCACGGGTGTCAGGGACACTCACAAGACCGCAGGTCGACCACTGGGTCACAACCGGGTCGACTAGGGATCCACACATTGCGGGACAAGGCGGAGAACACAAAAACTCGCCTCGGAACAACACAAAGCCTGACGGTCTAACCCTAGACCGTCACAGGGCTGTAACGGTCTAGGCGAGACCGTCACATCCACCTGGCGGCCTAACGCAGGCCGTTACACGGCCCGAAGAAACACAGGATGTAACGCGCCTGGCCCAGCGCGTTACACGAATGTAACGCGCTTGCCCTGGTGCGTTACACGCCTCACGCTCTCAGCGTGAAAGCAGGATGTAACGCGCTTGCCCCAACGCGTTACACGGATGTAGCGCGTCTGGCCTGGCGCGTCACACACGCTGCCCTCCCCAACGGATAAAAACGGCTCTGACGGCCCACCCTGGGCGCGTTACAAGCATGTAACGGTCCAGAGGGCACCGTCACACCCCCAGCCCTCAGCTGGGCAACAGGGAATGTGACGCACCCACCCTGGGGCGTCACAAGGCTGTGACGCGCCAGCCCTGGTGCGTCACACGCCTGACCCGAAAACCAACGGAAGAGACTCTAACGGTCTAGCCCTGGTGCGTCACAGCACCTGGCGGTCTATCGTGGGACCGTCACACCCACAGACCACCAAGGGCCAACAGAAGGGGGATGTAACGGCCCTGCCCAGGCGCGTTACACCAAGTGACGGCCACTGGAAGGACCGTCACTTCCTTCCGAGAACGCTACGGCGGGAAACGACCCAAAACTCGTCCCACGCCCCCATACCTCCACAAGAGAGGGGGAAAACAAGGGGGAAGCTCCCCAGAAGCCCCTAGCATGCATCTACGGCCTCGGATCGGCCAAAAACGCAATGAAACGGGAGATCGGCCCACAAGCCCTAAAACATGGGTTTTGCCCAAAAACCCCGATTCCACCCGCTCGGCTCACCACGGCCTACGAAACTCGCGGGAAAGGAAGTGCACGAGCTGGGGAACCATCACCCTACCTCCACCGAAGATTTCGCGCCTCGAGCTCGCCGATCCGCGAAGAAACGCCGTGAAACCCTCGCCGGCTCGCGACCGCGCCACGAGCTCCCACGCGCCTCCACCGCCTCGATCCTCGCCCATCCTCGCCCGCGTCCTCACCCGCGCCGCCTCCGCCTCGCCCCCGCCTCGCTCCGTCGGCCGCCGGAGAAGAGAGGGGAGAAAGAGGGCGTGAGAGAAGAGAGAGAGTGAGAAAGAGAGAATGAGAGGGGGAGAGAGGAAAGGGTTAGTATATATAGGAAAACCCGAAAATTCGATAAATTCAGAAAATTACGAAAAATTACCTCCGCGATCCTCGGAAGGAACACAACGCAGTGGTACTGTCCCGGAGTCGGAGAACGCCACGGTTTGCCCTGCAAAGAATTCCGAAGGCACATCAGGGAAAAACACGTGTAAAGCACAAAATACACTCCGAGACCCACTAAAATGATCTGAAAAATATCCGAAAAATCCGGGGCATTACAGCCCTCCCCCCTTAAAGGAATTTCGTCCTCGAAATTCAGGACCTAGAACGACGTCCTAGAGGAAGAACACTGAACCAACTGACACGCTGTCAGGGCCCCCAGCACAGAAAACCTCGATTCTCACGAAAACACGGATCCTGAGGAACACAGCCAGACTCACAATCACACACAACACCTCGCTCCTCGCGCCGAGCACACCGGCCACAGAGCAGGCATATACCAAAGGACACAGTCCGGCATCACCTCAGACAATGCGAGAATCAACCATGGCACCGCAGCCACAATCTCGCTCACCGAGGAAACACAACCCTCGCCACGAGAAACAGCTACTGATTCATCCAATGGTCAGCAGACAAATGGCACATCAGCTTTACAACCAGCTGACAGGTCACACGCCCTCCTCGAGGGAGCAACCAAAATAGAGCCTCCACCAGCTCAAGCAGTCCTCTCCGCAGACCGCAATCAGAACATCGGCTCAACACCAAGAAACACCCCACACATGGCAAGCCGAAAGCCGGACACAACACCGTGCCAACTCTTGTCAAAAGACAAACTTCGACAAAGCCCAGATCCCAACCGGAAAGGCACATCGCAGAAACGACCATCAAAGGTCTCGCTGGCACACGGCTCTCGCCACGCTCGAGCCCCAACAACCAGCATCTTCTGTCTCTGAAAAGACCATCCACTGGTCACCAACTGCTCGCCAACTCGACCCTCTCGGGAAGCACGACGAAACCAAATGACAGAACATGGCGTCTTCAGTCATCACCCTACGGGACTCAGACTTATAGGGAACCACCCCATGCTAGTCACCAAACCAGGGATAACCTTGCGACACCAATGTCCTATCAGGGACCACCAATCCGACGCCAAACTCACAAAAGGCCTCCGCCCACAGGCGTCACTCTTCCATCCGGTCTCATCAAATCCTTCGATCAATCCAAGTGGACACCTGCCAATCCCGATTCCGCCCTTACCACAGAGCCACGGGACACCACCTGAACAGTGCTCACGGGTCCCCAAGCAATAACCATCTCACCGTCACAATCCGACAAGATCGTAGAACCAACAGGAACCCACAGCCTGGCAGAGACCACATCCTCAAAGCACGATCTCATCCGAGGGCACGACTGGGAACACAAGTCGGACACCAAGCCACCGACTCCGACCATCACGTCCTCGACCTCCGTCAGGCGACATCCTCAACAACCTTATCCAGGTCCGACACCGACGCCTGACACGGCTTCCAACACAGGAACAGGGTACTCATGCGGCACCCTGCCAGTGCCAACAACCACAAAACCTCGAGCAACGGCACGGCAACAACACGTTTCACACCAAGGAACCAATCCTCCGATGCTGAACGCGAACTCAGGAATCCACCCGTAGCAACCAACGCTACGATCCTGAACTAGTGGGTCACAAGCCCACCACGCTTCCGCTGCGTACTCAGATCCGCGCACACAGCCGAGAAAGCAAACGCCGCCCAACCAGCGCTCGTCCTTTCGGAACAGCACCGGCACCCTCACACGACAAGGGAATGGGCACGACTTCTCACAGGCAACCACCCTGCCAAGACAAGGAGCACGTCTCGCACGGACTTCATGGCACACAAGGCCAACCAATCCGAACACACAACGCAAGACGACGATCCTTAGCCGAACGCAATCTCTCCAACCAAAGGAGAAACCAGCGCACTTCGACCAACGGAAGAACTCCACGCTCGACCTGACCTCGAACCTCGCGCACGCTGGAAACAGCACCATCCAGCACCAAGGAAAACCATTGCTTCCATCAGGTCAGCGCCTCCGACACACTCGACGAGTGTCACGTCGGACTACAATCACATCACCTCTCGATGCACCAGCGCTGCAATTCCTCGAACTGCAACACGGCGTGCCAAGAGCCGCATCACGAGCCATAACGACAACCGCCGACGCTCATCCTCGAGTCCCGAACTCACCGCGGAGCCTTCCCATCTCAAACCAACTCCAGGGCGAACACAACCCATCCACTGACAGAAGCACAGGAGCAAAGACTTAACGGGACATCTCTGCCAAATCCTGCCTCGAAATCAGCAGAACGATCAGGACCGACACGTCATTTCTGACGCCACAGAGCGCGACAAGAACATCAGGCTCGACGAAACAGCAGCCCACCGAGAAGATCCTCCGCTCACCCGAGCACACTTCCCGATCAGAACGCCTCAGGAGCTGGACAAACCTCAAGCTGGAGTGGCCAAAATCGACAGCAGCTCCCTCGAAGCACGCTCACGGCCACTTAACCACGAACAGTCCGCACCAGACACCTGACCACGCTGCAGGTTCCTCGAATGCAGCACCGCGAGCTCACACCTGCTAGCAACCTCTGCCCAACTCAGCACAACCAGGGCCACCACCGATGAGGGAGAAGGCTCTCGACCTCGATCCTTAGACCCCATGCTGGCACAAAAGTCGCGGACAGCAACCACCTTCACAGTGCCGCACAGCGCACTCAAGCTCTCAAGCGAGAAACAAGGCGAAAAACAAGCACAAAACCCTAAGCCAGCTGCCAACTGTACTGGACCTTATGGACTCTGATCACTGCAATATCTCGAATTCCTATGTACGTCCACAACCACCGCTCTGATACCAGCTGTAACGACCCGAGAATCCGATTACCGGGAAGGCCCGATAACCCGAGACTCGCACCGCCGCCCACGAGCCGGGAGGGCTCGGAAGGGCTAGAAGGAGTGTGGAGGCACAAAGAAATAGGAAATAAAGCAGGACAACTCAACAATTAACAGAAATAAATAAACAACTACAACAGAGTCCAGTCCAACAGAAAGTACAGTCTAAAGCAGTAAAGCGTACCACATGCCAAGTCAACACTCGGCCCGGCAAGCTGGCAACTAAGGACCTCCGCTCCGCGCCCTCGAACCGCGAGGAAGAACCGCTACACCTGAAAAGCAGGGAATGAGTCTCCAAAACAGAGACTCAGCAGGGATCCCGCGGAACCCCAACCGGAAACAACGGCGGTAGCGGAAAGGAAGCTACAACTACAGCAGGAACAGCAAACCGGTGGCCGGTCAAAAACTCGGCACTACAGCTACACCTACTGTACCAGAAGGCACACCTCGATCACGCAGTCGAAGCTACCGAACCACACTAGTACCACCTACCGAAGCAAGAACACACGGCAACCACGCCGTAAAGGCCTGTCCCTCGGACACAGCCGACCTGGACACGCTGTCCAAGGTGCAACCCCGACCATCCGATCGCGGGTACCGCACAACAAGACCCAACCTCGGTAAAGCCACTAGCATTAGACCCTTGGCGCGAAAACCAACACACGCGCCACGGCGAAACAACCGAACTCAACGGTCAACACGACCGAAAACCCGAAGGTCGAAATCACGGAAACTGATAGTCTGTCACTCCGTACTCGACAGGAGTACCACCCACTAGAAGCACAGCCGGTAGCGTCCCCTGACGTCTTACACCGCACCGCAGGTGAACCGCCTGACGTGGTAGGTCCTACCCGAGGCGCGAACACCGTACAAGTAACCACAAACAAGTAACTAGCTGGGGTCACGCCCGTCGACGTGGGTCCAACCGCCCCCAACCACGTGTGCACACACAGACCACGCGTCCCTGGTCTGGTCCTCTGACCGGTTTTCCCCTCAGCCGGACTCTGGCTGCAAGACGTGGGGCCCGACGGCAACCGGTCCACAAACCGCCTCTAAGGGTAAGCCCGTACACCACTCCCTGGTGCGACCAGCACACGCGTACTGGTAGGCTACGACTAGTGGAGGGTCACTGAAGGAGTAGACTTTCAACTCAACGGAAAACAACGTCCGAATCCGACGACGTACGGGGACCACCCCACGTACCGGCCCCGTCGCACGGCGACCACAGTCGGAGAAGGAACAGAACTTGCAGTCCACGGTCACGCACGCAGCCTGCGCGAAAGTCAAGAAAACCCAAGTGACGCTAAGTCACTGGACTCTGGACAGTCCTCTAGACACACTACAGCCAACGGTCCTTGAGTCGCAAGACTCGGGGTCAAGACCGTTGCACGCAACAGCACAAGGCCGTCGATCTAGCCCAATCTCTAGGTCCAAAACCACGATATCACGAATACCGAGACAACACACGAGTTGCCAAGACCATTCCCTTGAGAAGGGAACGCAAGGGACAAAGGCCACTCACACGGGCCACACGGAAAACACAGAAGCACGATTCCCAAGGCAGCACACAAGCCGCCACGACGATTTCCCATCTTGAAGCAAGCGGGAAACCTCCAGCCCCAGGCCGGGTAACTGGACTCGCAGTCCAAGACCAACCACGTGGCCCACATGGGAATCGCCTTCCAAAAAAACTCACGGCATGCGGGGGAGACCCCACCGCACCCACACCGATACACGGTGACTCGATCGAGCGTAACACGAAGGCCCAGCACGCGAGAAGTCACCCGGACTCTCAACCCTACGGGCACGCTAAACGAGATAACACGGTCCTCCAGACACCCTCAAAACACGGACACAGAAACCCACGGGTGTCAGGGACACTCACAAGACCGCAGGTCGACCACTGGGTCACAACCGGGTCGACTAGGGATCCACACATTGCGGGACAAGGCGGAGAACACAAAAACTCGCCTCGGAACAACACAAAGCCTGACGGTCTAACCCTAGACCGTCACAGGGCTGTAACGGTCTAGGCGAGACCGTCACATCCACCTGGCGGCCTAACGCAGGCCGTTACACGGCCCGAAGAAACACAGGATGTAACGCGCCTGGCCCAGCGCGTTACACGAATGTAACGCGCTTGCCCTGGTGCGTTACACGCCTCACGCTCTCAGCGTGAAAGCAGGATGTAACGCGCTTGCCCCAACGCGTTACACGGATGTAGCGCGTCTGGCCTGGCGCGTCACACACGCTGCCCTCCCCAACGGATAAAAACGGCTCTGACGGCCCACCCTGGGCGCGTTACAAGCATGTAACGGTCCAGAGGGCACCGTCACACCCCCAGCCCTCAGCTGGGCAACAGGGAATGTGACGCACCCACCCTGGGGCGTCACAAGGCTGTGACGCGCCAGCCCTGGTGCGTCACACGCCTGACCCGAAAACCAACGGAAGAGACTCTAACGGTCTAGCCCTGGTGCGTCACAGCACCTGGCGGTCTATCGTGGGACCGTCACACCCACAGACCACCAAGGGCCAACAGAAGGGGGATGTAACGGCCCTGCCCAGGCGCGTTACACCAAGTGACGGCCACTGGAAGGACCGTCACTTCCTTCCGAGAACGCTACGGCGGGAAACGACCCAAAACTCGTCCCACGCCCCCATACCTCCACAAGAGAGGGGGAAAACAAGGGGGAAGCTCCCCAGAAGCCCCTAGCATGCATCTACGGCCTCGGATCGGCCAAAAACGCAATGAAACGGGAGATCGGCCCACAAGCCCTAAAACATGGGTTTTGCCCAAAAACCCCGATTCCACCCGCTCGGCTCACCACGGCCTACGAAACTCGCGGGAAAGGAAGTGCACGAGCTGGGGAACCATCACCCTACCTCCACCGAAGATTTCGCGCCTCGAGCTCGCCGATCCGCGAAGAAACGCCGTGAAACCCTCGCCGGCTCGCGACCGCGCCACGAGCTCCCACGCGCCTCCACCGCCTCGATCCTCGCCCATCCTCGCCCGCGTCCTCACCCGCGCCGCCTCCGCCTCGCCCCCGCCTCGCTCCGTCGGCCGCCGGAGAAGAGAGGGGAGAAAGAGGGCGTGAGAGAAGAGAGAGAGTGAGAAAGAGAGAATGAGAGGGGGAGAGAGGAAAGGGTTAGTATATATAGGAAAACCCGAAAATTCGATAAATTCAGAAAATTACGAAAAATTACCTCCGCGATCCTCGGAAGGAACACAACGCAGTGGTACTGTCCCGGAGTCGGAGAACGCCACGGTTTGCCCTGCAAAGAATTCCGAAGGCACATCAGGGAAAAACACGTGTAAAGCACAAAATACACTCCGAGACCCACTAAAATGATCTGAAAAATATCCGAAAAATCCGGGGCATTACAGTGGAGGCACAAAGAAATAGGAAATAAGATAGGATAATTCAACAATTAACAGAAATAAATAAACAACTACTACAACAGAGTCCAGTCCAACAGAAAGTACAGTTTAAAGCAGTAAAACGTACCACATGTCAAGTGAACACTCGGCACGGCAAGCTGGCAACTAAGAACCACTGCACTGCACCCACGAACCTCGAGGAAGAACCGCCGCACCTGAAACGCAGGGGGGAGCCTCCTGTCACTGGCTCAGGAGGGATCCCGCGGAACCCCAATTGAGAACAACGGCGGCACAGAAAGCAGTAACTACAAGAACAACAGTAGCAGCAGGAACATCAAACACGGTGGCCGGTCAGAACTCGACACTACAACTACTCATATTGTACTGGTCAAGCAGAAAGAGAAATCCTGATCTTACAATCGGGAACCGGACCACACTAACACCAGGCCTACCGAGGAAACATTCACGGCAGCTCCGCCGTGAAGGCCTGTCCTCCCAGACAAGGCCAACCTGGACCACGCTTCCAAGGTGCGATCCTGACCACCTAGTCGAGGACACAGCGCCAACAAGACACCACCTCGGTAAAGCCACTAGCACTCTGGCCACTACCTCGGAAACACCGAACGGTCCCAAAATTCACGTCTCGCAGACGGGAAACGAAACTCGAACAGGAGAGTCACGTCTCACGTGACAGGAGTACCTGTGTAATATCCCAGACCTTTCAAATTCTTATTTTCGGGTCCTAGATCTACTTTTTCGGAGATTTTGTTCTCATTTTATCTGGAATTATCTTTCGGACATCTTTCGGGTTCGAATCCGTGCGGTTCAGATGAGTTTCGGAGGTCCCAGAACGTATTCCGCGGTTTCCCGTATTTTTTCCTGACATGACCTACGGAATCACGTAGTGGGTGAACCGAGTCGTTCACCTACTCAGGAATGGTACCACGATGATCAACGGATTCCAACGATCGCGATGGTATATTTTTATATTTTTCGTATTTTTTAGAAAATCCAGATTTTCAATAAATATCCCTCCTTTTTCTTTTTCTTTTTCTTTTTCTTTTTCTTTTTCTTTTCTTTTTCTTTCTTCCTCTTCATTCTTCCTCCCGTGAGCGACCACCCCCTTCCTCTTTCTCTTCGTCCGGCATGACCGCGGCGGCGCCCCTCCCCGACTGCAGACGGCAGTGAGGTGACGGCGTGGCGGTGACGGCGACGGTGAGGCGATCGTGGCGGCGTGTGGCTCGTGGGATTTCGTGAAGGAACGAGGGTTCTAAAAGCTTCTGCTTCACGTTCGGCGGCGTTTCGGCGGAGCTCGTGCTCCATTGAGGTACGGAGACGTATCCCCATGCTCATCCTGTCGTCCCCCGTGATTTGTAGGCCAAGGAGAGGTCGAGAGGGGCATTTTTGAGCCGGGTAGGGTAAAATCCATGTTTTGGGGGTTGTGTGCCGATCTACCGTTTCGTCGCGTTTTGGACCTATTCGAGGGTGTAGATGCATGCTAGGGGCTATAGGAGAGCTTCCCCCTTGTTTTTCCCCTCATACGTGGATGATCGGGGCGTGGAACAGGTTTTTGGGTTTGTTCCCGCCGGCCCGTTCTCGAGACGATTTGCTGGTCCTTCCAGTGACCGCCAGAGGCTTTGGCGGCCCAGGGTACGTGCGCCAGAGCCTGTGGCGGCCCAAGGTGGGAGCGCCATAGGACACTATTTTGTCGGCAGGTGCCCAGGTCTTTTGGCGGCTGCACGATAGACCGCCAGAAGATGTGGCGGCCGAGTGTCAAACCGCCAGAGGGCGAGTTGACCGTTGATTTCCGACCGCTGATTTTTGACCGTTTCGGAGTTTTTGGCGTGTGGCGGCCTAAGGTACACCTGCCACCTCCATGTGACGGCCCTATATAGGACCGACATTTCCTTCGCAACCCAGGGTCTGGCAGGCCCATTATTGGACCGCTACAGTCCCTGTGGCGGCCCAATTTTGGACCGCCATCCTTTGTGGCAGCCCAAGAATGGACCGCCAGAGGTTTATGTCTGACCGGAGTTATGCTGTCCCGATTCGAGTCCCGGGCAAATGGATCTCGATCCACGTGTTGACCCGTGGTCTGACTGATGCTGGGCATCATGTGGGGACCACACGTGAGGGTGCCGTGAGATCCCGGGAGCTGGTATTCTCGGCTTGTGTCACCGTGAGTCGGTGTCGGTACGAGGAGAGGCCCTTGTACTTTGTCCGGTTTAGACGTTATTTTCCGTTGACTAGAGAGTCTACTCCTTCAGTGACCCTCCACTAGTCGTAACCTTCCGACACACGAGTGGTCCCACCAGGGAGTGGTGGCGAGACTACCCTGAGAGACGGTTTTAGACTGGTTTCTATTAGGCCCCTCGTCTACCAGCCAGAGTCCGGCTGAGAGGAAAACCAGTCAGAGGGCCAGACCAGAGACGCACTGGTCTGTGTTTGCACACGTGGTTGGGGGCGGTTGGACCCGCATTGACGAGCGCGACCCCAGCTAGTCACTTGTTCTGTGGTTACTTGTACAGTGTCCCCCTTCCACCAGGGGTCGAGGGGGACACCCGAGGCGCGGTTTAAGCCGTCAGTGGACGCATCCGACCTTGCTTCTAGTGGGTTGGTACTCCTGTCTTTGTGTGGTAGCGGCTCTTTGCCTTTTGACGAGTTATCTCGATTTTCATGCCGTATGTTCGGTACTAGCCGTCGTAGTAGCTTGTAGTTACTTTTCGCGCGGTTTCTCGGTTTGCGAGGTGGGGACCGGATGATCCCTACTGAGCCTTGTGTTTTGAGACTCATTCCCTGCGTGTTTTTCGTGTTTCCGGTGAGACGCGGCTTGAGGGGAGCACTTCTGAGGCTCCACGTGGTTCAGGTGCCCAAGGTTAGTTGCCAGTTGCTAGGCCGGGATATGCCCCGCGTAGTTGTACTTTCTTTTATGTGCTGTACTAGTTGTGGGACTACTGTTATATTTTAAAATGATGTTATTATTGTGGACCACGTAATTTAATTAATGTCATTAATTGCTTCCTGCTTAATTGATTTAACTGCGTAGCTCTGCAATTATTTTAGATTATTGTGTATCTCCACACCATCCTTTCAACCCTTCCGAGTCTTCGGGCTCGTGGGTGGCGGTTCGAGATTCGGGTTATCGGGCCTTCCCGGTGTTCGGATCTCGAGTCGTTACAACTGGTATCAGAGCATGGTTGTGGATATATATGAGAATCGTAAATAGTTGCAGTGGTCCACTAGTCCACAATGATGATGTACAGTCGGCACTGGCTTAGGGCATCGTGTGTTTTATTGATTTCGTTGTTTTCGTGTCTTCTGTCTGTTTGCAGTAGGCGAGTATGGCGCCGAGGCGGAGGACTCGCTCTCAGCAGGGACAGTCGACAGAGGAGTAGGAGGAGCAGAGCAGAGTGCCACCACCGGCCAATGAGGCAGGGGATGCCGCCAGAGTTCCGGGGGCCGAGGATTTCTTTCGGAGCATGTTTCAGGCTATGACTCAGCAGTTTGGCGGTGATGCTGGCGAGGGCTCGTTGGCTAGGGGTGGACCCAGTCGTGTTGTGAGGGACTTCTTGCAGTTTCACCAACCCTATTATGAGGGCCAGCCAGATCCCGATGTGGCTAGGAGATGGAGAGAGTGTTCTGTTCCAAGCACTGTGTTGAGGAGGACAGGGTGATGTTGACCTGTAACTAGTTGCAGGGTACGGCTCGAGATTGGTGGTCTTCAGAGTGGAAGACGTCCTTTCAGTCTTGTCCACTCCAGGAGATCGTGTGGAAGGGCTTCGTTACGGTCTTCGAGCGTACTTTCTGCCCATCCTATGTTGGTACGTGTTGAACCCCCTCCTTGAGTGAATGTTTGGATATGATGGTTTTTGATGATGACCAAACACTATATGTTTATAAATTGTCTTTGAAGTGTTCTAGCATAATAAGTCTTACAAAGCTCAACATCCTTATTGAAGTCTTGGAGCTTAGAAGGTTAAAGAACAACCTTAACTGGTAAGCATTTTTGAACTCAAATTGTAAGGCTAAATCTGATTCAGAATTTATGTCTTTACAGGACAAGGAACGTGCCTAAGTGCTTAAAGAACTCAAGGACGGTCGATGAGATCAACTTCAATTTATTAACCCTTGATGTTGTGGTTTGAAGTTCTTTAAATTGATCTCATGGGTTAATTTGGTTTGGTCTTATCTAAGCTTACATGATTTGGGTCTTCTTACTCATTGTCTTTGAAACATTCCATTTGATGGTTTGAAACCCAACTTGAAACCCCTTGGCTTATTTTTGGACTTAGTGTAGTTTCCATTGATTTCTTGGAAGTTCAGGGACAAGGGTCAACCCCTGATAGTATTTTTTGTCACCCGACGAGTTCTTTCTACACACCTACAATGGTCGACCCACTCACGCGAGGGTCGACCCCTGAGCAACTTATTTTTTACCCGCACGGGAGGGTCACGAGGGTCGACCCCAAGGGTCGACCCATTGGTTTTGGCTCTTTAAACCTCCCACGAGGGTCGACCCCAAGGGTCGACCCTTTCCGGTCCGGGGCGACGCTGTCAAATACGACCTTCGTGTAGGCGCGCCAAAAGTCTTCTAAGTCCGGTCCAAATGCCCCAAATCACTCCAGGAGATGTGGATCTGGTCCCTAGGCTGTCTCTTGACCGTCCTAAACATATAAAACATCTTGTTGGGTTGTAAACCCTAAGGCATTGTTTGATAATAGGTTAGAATAACTCACATGAGATGGGTTAGGATGAGTTATTCCTAGGCTTTTTACTATTTCAGTTTGATAACTTGTTCTTACCCTAGGAATAACTCATTCCATAGAAATAGTAGAATGAGTTATTCTTAGAATAAGGCCTTTTATCCTAATCGACCCCTGGTAACTTAATCTTGCTATCAAACTAGAACAAGGGTGAAAAGATAGAATAATTCATTCTACCCGGGACTTATTCCATTAACAAAGTGGCCCTAAGAGAATTCGGAGAGAGATCTGAAGTGCGTTTTGCTCTAACATTTGTGAGTGCAGGGTCGCAGCAGCAGCTCCAGGGGCTTCTTCCATCTTGATCTGAACGTGGATGTGAAGAGAAGAAGCTTGAATCAAGTCTCCTAATCATCTCCAAGTAGAAGCTGCGTAGGAAATCAAGGCTGCAACCTCATTCGTGCGCCATTATTCCATTCTTCATTCAAGATCGATCTTCCTCCTGCTGAAGTGCTCAACTACATTTGGAGAAGCAAATGGGGGAGCTCCAACCACGATAAACCATTCTTCACTCTTTACTCTCAGAATCATTTTTGATTGAACTTGAGTATTTGTTGTAAAATTTGAATCAGATTTCTGTGTGTGTGTTGTTCGTGTTTGGAAGCACTAACGTGTGTGTGTGGCAACCCAAATCGGGTGCCGTATGTGTGTGGGTGATGTTCTCCATAGCTTGTGTGTGTGGCTCACTTCATAGTGAAGCATTATCCTCACGTGTGAGGGGTGGACGTAGGGGACACGACAATGTATCCGAACCACCTAAAAATTCAGTGTTTCACTTGTGGTTTGTTACTTCGCATATTTTATCGAGTGGGATTCACGGTGAGCTGAGTGTAGACCATTTCCATCATCGACCACATACTCTTATTCACACGCATTCACGAGTGTGGTCCTGATCGAGTGAGGCCAACTGCTTGTGTGTTTATCAAAAAAGGTTGTCACGTGAGTAAGAATTTTAATTGGCCAATCAATTCACCCCTCCCCTCTTGATTGCCACCATTCGGGACTCAACAGTACGTAGAAGATGTGTCAATTTTTGGAGCTGGTTCAGGGCGACATGTCAGTGTTACAGTACAGGGCTTGGTTTATGGAGTTAGGCCGTTACGCTCCCCATATCATGGAGCATGAGGGAGTGAAGACGGAGTAGTTCATGCAGGGTTTGAGGCTGGAGCTGAGGCACCTCTTGATGGCGAACGCTGCTACTGATTTGAAGACAGCATCTCGTGTGGCGGCATCTTTGGAGCTGGATATGCAGAAGATTCGAGGACCGAGAGGCCAGGGGCAGTCCCAGTTAGGTCGTAGTCAGCACATGGCTACCCAGCAGCAGAGTACTTTCTAGCACACTATGGGTAGTTCGGGAGCGTCGGCTCTAGGGATGTCCACGGCAGGATCTGCGTCTTTTAGCTCCAAGGTCAAGAAGTTTCTCAAGAAGAGTTTCCAGAAGAAGCGTAAGGATCAGAGGCACGCGTCATCGGCCAGTGTAGAGCAACCGATTCCTTTTCAGCATCAGGGATCAGGGGGTGGATCGCGGGGAGCACGTCCCTGGTGTGGCGAGTCGCATCCAGGCAGGCAGTGCACGGTGCTGGTGATTTGTTTCAGGTGTGACCAGCGAGGGCATATGGCGCGTGACTGTCCTCAGAGGCCGTAATAGCAGCAGCTTCCTCCACAGCAGCAGTACCCTCAGCAGCCGAGGCCACAGCAGCAGCAGGGGCAGTATCCGCCGCTACCCAGGTCAGCGAGTGTGGGAGACAAGCAGAGATCCCGAGGCCAGATTACACACATGACCAGGGCAGAGGTAGTGGCGTCACAGCTTGTGGAAGGTACCGTTCAGATTTTGGGTTGTGCGGCTCAAGTTTTGTTTGATTCTGACGCGTCTCATTTGTCACGTCCCGAGCGCGGAAGATACTCGGATGTGCGCGACGAGTTTATATCAATCATGTCAATCAGAGTAGTAGTGTATTCGACACAAAAACAGAGATGCGCAAAATAGAAAGATAACCCAATCCTTTATTTCATAATGGATAGACTATTTCAAATCCAATACTCTATTCAAAAAAAAGGAAAAGTACATAGTTGACTCAAAAATAGGAAAAAGACTAGATGACACTTGGAGAAGTTCTATCTCTTTCACTTTTGACCATTCCCATCCGATTGACTTCCCTCGTCGTCGGAATTACCTGAAAAGTAGGGAACACACGGAGTGAGCGAACGCTCAGTAGGAAATTATATCTCAAGCGCTTAGCAAGGGGTTTAAGTAATTACATTTTTCATGAATGTACTATAGCTATGCATGCTCGCATAAAACGACAAGATAGAGAAAGAATTTATCAATAAGACAGCAAGATGAACTAGTCATGAGCTTTCAAGAAAAGATAACAGATATTCAAGCAAGTACTTTTTAGCAAGTCATGTCAAGAACTTTGGCTATCATGTATCAAGCAAACAAGTAATTACCCCTTTTTCTTCGGGTCACGCAAGTCATGTCAAGTCAAGTACGAGTCAAGTACAAGATTTGTGTGGAATGTCCAATCAAGATAGTCATGCACTCGGTATAATGCCAGATACCTTATCATTCAACTCCCATGGGCACAAGTACTTTCGGGTGCTCCTCCCAGGACCAGATCGGGCCCTATATGCGCAGACATTTATCATGTATTTTTGACATCCACTCTTGTATATATATATAGTCAATATGGAATTTCAACAATTTAAGCTTGTAGACACGTAGGATAACTTTGAGAGAATGGAGTCCAAAAATACGATATTGGACATAGATAGGCGATAACAACGGTACAATCACGATGAACGATGAAACTAGGTGGAATTAGGTTCCCTTAACTCGGGTACCATGGCAATTGAGGTCCACATGAACAGTATATCAAAGGCAAGATACCCTCATTCTTATTATAGAATTGAGGTTCACAAGAACATCAACAAATGGCATGATATCATCATCCCATTAAAGAATTCTCATGATATACTCTTTGCATATCATAAGGGCCGGTATATCATGTTTCTTTAGAGTGACATGGCATTCAATAGTATAATAGGTTTTTAGGGTACAACCAGCTCAGTCGGCCTTGAGGGAATCCAAGGCTTCGAGGAGTCTTACGGAGGTCTCTATGACTAACTCGCTAGTCCAAAGGAACGGAATGTCCAATGGAGAGCTTGTATGTCAATGAGAATTGAGAGTGATCGATAAAACATCATGAAACGTGTGACTATACTCACGGAGTGGAGATATAGTGCCGATATACATATATATAGATATACTGAAACCATCGGTTGTCAGAAACAGGTAAAAATATTTTTACAGGAAAATAACGACTTAAGTAAAGTCACTACTCAAGTAATTAACGCCTTCAGTAAGGGCGTTTATCTATTTTACATTTTTGCAAGATTTTAATATTTCAGTATTTTACCAAAAATGCGCCCTGGTAAGGGGCGTTTATTTACAAGTTGACGACGTATATAGTGGTCGTTCATTCTTTACTTCTATTTTTGCAGAATATATATTTTCAGTAATTTATCAAAAACACGCCCTGTACAGGGGCGTTACTTTTAAATTCACGCCCTGAACAGGGGCGTTAGTCAAGTGAGAGACGACCGATACAGGGTCGTGTATTTCAAGAATTTATAATTTTTCAAGTATTGAAATTTCTAGAAAACGAGATATGGTCATGACAGGATAATATCAGGATTAATGATCATGCACTGATTTAGAATCATGTTTAAGTGAATATTGGAATAATTAACATGGGTAATTATCAGGTAATTAAATTGACGTCTGTGTACAGGGCGTCAAATCTTTTGAATTGACGACCTTGTCAGGGTAGTTTATTTAAATAGCGCCCTAGTCTGGGTTGCGTATAAAATTAGCGCCCTTGGAAAGGGCATTTCTTCCCAACAATAGAAACATTCAAAACTCTCGAAAACTATATGCATGAATTAATATATATGGTTTAACATAGCTATTATGGTGATTTGGGCTACAGTGCTTGAGAAAACCTACCTTTTGATGAAACGTGAAAGATCTGGTGAAGAGACGATGCTCTGTCTGTAACAGAGTGATCACCGGAAGAAGAAGATGAAGGAGAAGTTGCAGATGATGTACGTGGATGAAGAACCCTCAATTCTTCAATCGATCGGTTACACTTCTACAGGCAACCTGTAGAGGCAGAATAAAACGAAGGTATTACTCTTCGTAAGAACTAACAGAAGGTAAAGTAGGAGAAGAACTTACCCGTTCTTCAGATGACAAAAGCTTTCAACCTGGAATCAGAAGAGAATGAAGAATCATCAGTATTCTTCACAATTTGATAGACAAATTAAAGGAAAAAGAACATGCTGTTCTTTACGTACCGTAGCAGCAGACGATCGACCAAATAGCTTTCTAGGGTTCGATCCATCAAGGTATTTATAGGATTCTGGAAATCCTAATAAGGTTAGTGTTTGATTGGAAGTAATACTTCCAAGATAGAATTATTACTACATTCGAACTCTTTCTCATAGTTATCAACTTACCCTGGATAGACTCCCGATTCGAACGAAACTGGAATGGAATTAACGCCTTATTCTAGGGCGTCGAATTTTAAATTGACGCCTTGACATGCGTCGTTTCTTGTGGAAACGCGTCCAAGCAAAGGGCGTTTCAAATACTTGCCTTTTTATGTAATTTTGGTCGTTTGAAATTTGACGCCTTGACATGTGGGCGTCCTTTCTTCAAAACACGCCTTAGGTGAAGGCGTTTTCTTGTAAAGTAGCGCCTATATCTGAGGCGTTATTTTCATCCGGGTTTAATTATTTTTATTCCAAGCTCTTTCGTTTATTTACTAAATCTTTTAATCTATTTTGATTTATTTATTCCTTTTAAATTTATCAGGGTTGCTACATCATTCGTTTATTTCGGAGGATTTCGCGCTGAGTATTGAGGAGCCGGTGACCCGGTTGTCTTGTGATTTGACAGTGGAGTTACCTTCTGGTGATTTTATGATCACTCTTTATTGTTTTGAGGAGGTTCCTGTGTGGGTTGAAGGGAGGAGTTTGACGGTCAGACTTTATGCGTTGCCACTTCTGGACTTTGATGTGATTTTGGGCACTGATTGGCTCGAGACACATCATGCTTTGGTGGATTGTGACTCGAAGAGGGTTTATTTCTGGCGGCTTCGTGGACCCACCTTCTATTTCCAAGGTATTAGGTCTTCCTCTTCCCACTTTCTTATTTCGGCTATTAGGGCTCATCGTTTGCTTGATGCGGGTTGTCAGGATCTTCTCGTTTCTGTGGTCGCGGTGGACCGGATGGAGCCGGATGTCGAGGACATTACGGTGGTGTGCGAGTTTCTCGATATTTTTCTCGAGGACCTACCTGGATTACCTCCCTAGCGGGAGACTGATTCTGTGATCGAGATCGTGCTGGTACGGGACCTTTGTCGAAGGCTCCTTACCGTATGGCTCCCGCTGAGTTAAGGGAGTTGAGGGCGCAGTTGCAGGAGTTGCTCGTCAAGGGGTATATTTGTCCTAATTTTTCCCCTTGGGGTGCGCCAGTGTTGTTTGTGAAGAAGAAGGATGGTAGTCTGAGGTTGTGAATTGACTACCGACAGCTGAACGAGGTAACCGTTAAGAACAAGTATCCGTTGCCGCGGATTGATGACTTGTTTGACTAGCTTCAGTCTGCTCGAGTGTTCTCGCGGATTGATTTGCAGTCCGGTTATTATCAGTTACGGATTCGAGAGTCTGACGTGGAGAAGACTGCGTTCAGCTCGAGATATGGGCATTATGAGTTTCTGGTGATGCCATTTAGGCTCACCAATGCCCCCGCAGCATTTATGGATTTGATGCAGATGGTGTTCCGTCTTACTTGGACTAGTTCATGGTCGTGTTTGTCGACGATATCCTTGTTCATTCGCAGTCTGCTGATGAGCATGCGTATCATTTGAGGGTTCTGTTGCAGACTTTGCGAGATCACCGGTTGTATGCTAAGCTCAGCAAGTGTGAGTTTTGGCTTCACGAGGTGCACTTTGTGGGGCACATGATTTCTGGTGATGGTATTTTCGTGGATCCAGCCAAGGTCGAGACAATGATGCTGTGGCCGAGGCCAAGGTCCGTGACGGAGATTCAGAGTTTCTTGGGCTTGCAGGCTATTATAGGAGATTCATTCAGGATTTTTCTCGTGTTACAAGTCGATGACCAGGCTTACGCGGAAGGATGTGCCGTTTGTCTGGACTGGTGAGTGTGAGCAGAGCTTTATGGAGCTTCGAAGGTTGCTCACCTCGGCACCAATGTTGGTGTTACCATCTGGATCGGGAGGTTTTGTGATGTGTACAGATGCTTCTGGGATTGGGTTGGGTCCTATGCTGATGCAGCACGGTAGAGTGGTGGCTTATGCATCACGGCAGCTAAAGCCCCATGAGGAGAACTACCCTACCCATGACCTTGAGCTGGCGGCTGTGATCTTTGCATTGAAGATATGGAGGTATTATCTCTACGGTGAGAAGTTCGAGGTGTTCACAGACCATCAGAGTTTGAGGTATGTGTTCACTCAGAAGGACCTCAACCTCAGGCAGAGGTGATAGATGGAGTATATGAAGGATTATGATTTCACCCTGTCTTATCAGCCGGACATGATGAATGTCGTTGCCGATGTCTTGAGTAGGAAGGTTGTTGTCAGCACCATGATGATGAGGAAGCGGAGGCTCTGGGAACAGGTGCCAGCCGTGACATTTAGGCTCAAGGTTTCTCAAGAGCTGGGGTCAGCTGTTCTTGCGAGCTTGACTGTCACGCCAGCGATTCGTCGTCAGGTGACAGATGCTCAGCGTGCAGACCCTGAGTTGCCCCGGATTTTAGCTTTGGCTGATGTGGACTTCGGCGAGGATGGAGCTGTGAGATTCCGTGGCAGGCTGTACGTCCCTGCCGAGGAGCAGGTGAGATGTGCGGTGTTACTTGAGGCTCATGGGAGTCGGTACACATTGCACCCGGGAGCGACGAAGATGTATCGGAACTTGAAGAGGCAGTTCTGGTGGCCAGACATGAAGAGAGATATCGCCGAGTATGTGGCCAGATGCCTGACCTGTCAGCAGGTGAAGGCGGAGCATCAACAATCAGGAGGTACACTTCAGCCCTTGGAGGTTCCCGCGTGAAAATGGGACCACGTGACCATAGATTTTGTGGTGGGATTGCCGAGGACTCCGAGCGGACAGGATAGTATTTGGTTGTTGGTGGATTGACTGACGAAAGTGGCTCGGTTGTTACCGATCAAAGTCAGCAGGAGTGTGTCCAAGTTGGCTCATTTTTATGTGGAGCGGATCGTCCCTTTGCATGGAATTCTCATTTTCATTCTGTCAGATCGAGATCCGCGTTTCACTTCTAGATTATGGAGGAGTTTCCTGCGAGCTCTTGGCACGGAGTTGGCGTTTAGCTCCGCGTATCATCCTCAGTCAAATGCTCAGTCAGAGTGGACCATTCAGACGTTAGAGGATATGTTGAGATCCTGTTGCCTGGAATGGCAAGGGAGTTGGATTTGTTGGATATTGTGTTTTGATGATGACAAACACTATGAGTCTCATATGTTTGATGTCATATGTGTTTACTTCATACAGTATTTGTTTCATGCATTAACTGTGACATGCAGTCTGAACTCAATGATTTTGATGATAGCATATCATGAATATGTGTCTGAATGATTGGTCTGAATGATTGTTCTGCCTTGGGCATATGGATGTGTTATCCTGCATTAGTGCATTGCTCAACTGCTTTCTATATGTGCTTCACTCTAAGTCAGTACATTGCTGGAACAAGCCTGTACATCGGTTGGGTTGTGCATCCAGCGTCTTAAGGTAAAGTCTATACACTCCTCATCTTTACCTATGATGTGCAACACAAGTCTATACATCGCTCACTTGCATGATCATTAAGCCTGCACATTGTTGGCCATTGCACACGAAGTCTGTACAGCACTCGCCATCATGCTACTGCTAAGTCTGTACATTGGCCAAGTGTGTACAGAGTCCTTTGCATCGTGTGCATCCTTCATTAAAGTCTATACATTCTCATCCTTCTTAGTTAACGTCTCACGCTGTTCAAGTCTACAGTGTCTAGAAGTCTATACATCATCCGTCTCATCCTGCGTCTCAATTCGTTTGAGCATTCACTGTACAAGTCTGTACAAGTTTGAGCATTCACTGTACAATTCGTTTCATTACAGATCATTTTCTATAAATACCCCTCCTTTTTCTTTTTCTTTTCTTCTTCTTTCTTCCTCTTCCTTCTTCCTCCCGTGAGTGACCACCCCCTTCCTCTTTCTCTGCATCCGGCGTGACCGCGGCGGCACCCCTCCCCGACTACAGATGACAGTGAGGTAACGACGTGGTGGCGACGGCGACGTTTCGGCGGAGCTCGTGCTCCATTGAGGTAGGGAGACGAATCCCCATGCTCATCCCATTGTCCCCCTCGATTTGTAGGCCAAGGAGAGGTCGAGAGGGGCGTTTTTGAACCGGGTAGGGTAAAATCCATGTTTTGGGGGTTGTGTGCCGATCTACCGTTTCGTCGCGTTTTGGACCGATTCGAGGGTGTAGATGCATGCTAGGTGCTATAGGGGAGCTTCCCCCTTGTTTTTCCCCTTATCCGTGGATGATTGGGGCGTGGAACGGGTTGTTGGGTTTGTTCCCGCCGGCCCGTTATCGGGATGATTTGGCGGTCCTTCCAGTGACCGCCAGAGCCTTTGGCGGCCCTGGGTAGGTACGCTAGTGCCTGCGGCGGCCCAAGGTGGGAGCGCCACAAGATACTGTTTTGTTGGCAGGTCCCCAGGTCTTTTGGCAGCTGCACGATAGACCGCTAGAAGATGTGGCGACCGAGAGTCAGACCGCCAGAGGTCGAGTTGACTGTTGATTTTCGACCGTTTGGGAGTTTTTGGGGTGTGCCGGCCTAAGGTACGCCCACCACCTCCAAGTGACGGCCCTAAATAGGACCGCCATTTCCTTCGCAACCCAGGGTGTGGCGGCCCATTATTGGACCGCTACATTCCCTGTGGCGGCCCAATTCTGGACTGCTAGCCTTTGTGGCTGCCCAAGAATGGACCGCCAGAGATTTATGTCTGACCGGAGTTATGCTTTGTCGATTCGAGTCCCGGGCGAATGGATCTCGATCTGCGTGCTGACCCGTGGTCTGACTGATGCTGGGCATCATGTGGGGACCACACATGAGGGTGCCGTGAGATCCCGGGAGCTGGTATTCTCGGCTTGTGTCACCGGTGTCGGTACGAGGAGCGGCCCTTGTACTTTGTCAGATTTAGAAGTTATTTTCCGTTGACTAGAGAGTCTACTCCTTCAGTGACCCTCCACTAGTCGTCACCTTCCGACATGCGAGTGGTCCCACCAGGGAGTGGTGGCGAGGCTACCCTGAGAGACGGTTTTAGAATGGTTTCCATCGGGCCCCACGTCTACCAGCCAGAGTCGACTGAGGGGAAAACCAGTCAAAGGGCCAGACCAGAGACGCACGGTCTGTGTGTGCACACGTGGTTGGGGGCGGTTGGACCCGCACTGACGAGCGCGACCCCAGCTAGTCACTTGTTCTGTGGTTACTTGTACGGTGTCCCCCTTCCACTCGGGGTCGAGGGGGACACCCGAGGCGCGGTTTAAGCCGTTAGTGGACGCATCCGGCCTTGCTTCTAGTGGGTTGGTACTCCTGTCTTTGTGTGGTAGCGGCTCTTTGGCTTTTGACTAGTTGTCTCGATTTTCATGCCGTGTGTTCGGTACTAGCCGTCGTAGTAGCTTGTAGTTACTTTCCGCGTGATTTGTCGGTTTGCGAGGTGGGGACCAGATGATCCCTACTGAGCCTTGTGTTTTGAGGCTCATTCCCTGCGTGTTTTCCGTGTTTCTTGTGAGACGCGGCTTGAGGGGAGTGCTTCTGAGGCTCCACGTGGTTCAGGTGCCCAGGGTTAGTTGCCAGTTGCCAGGCCGGGGTATGTCCCGCGTAGTTGTACTTTCTTTTCTGTGCTGTACTTGTTCTGGACTACTGTTATATTTTAGACCGCTGTTATTATTGTGGACCACGTAATTTAATTAATGTCATTAATTGCTTCCTACTTAATTCATTTAACTGCGTAGCTCTGTAATTATTTTAGATTCTTGTGTATCTCCACACCATCTTTTCAACCCTTCCGAGTCTTCGGGCTCGTGGGTGGCGGTTTGAGATTCGGGTTATCGGGCCTTCCTGGTGTTCGGATCTCGGGTCGTTACAACCTGCCCACCCGAAGTAAGGCCGGATACGTCCACTGATGACCTAGACCGCGCCTCAGGTGTCCCCTTAGACCCCTAGTGGCACGGGGACACCGTACTAGTAACCACAGAACAAGTGACTAGCTGGGGTTGCGCTCGCCAGCGCGGGTCCAACCTCCCCCAACCACGTGTACACACACATACCGTGCGTCCCTGGTCTGGCCCTCTGACTGGTTTTCCCCTCAGCCGGACTCTGGCTGGTAGACGTGGTGCCCGATGGAAACCAGTCTAAAACCATCTCTCTGGGTAGCCTCGACACCACACACTGGTGGGACCACTCACGTGTCAGAAGGCTACGACTAGTGGGGAGTCACTGATGTGACCGCTCTCCAATGAGAAACTCTGAGAACTACGCACGCACCCTGTGCGAAAGTCGAGAAGAACCAAGTGGCATCGAGCCACTGGACTCTGGACAGTCCTATAGACTCACTAAATCCAACGGTCCATATGACACGATACTCGGGGTCAAGACCGTCTTACGCAACGGCGCAATGCCATTAATCTAGCCTAATCCCTAGGTCTAAAACCACGGTAGCACGAATACCGAGGTAGCTCACGAGTCGCCAAGACCATCCCCCTCAAAAAGGGAACTCAAGGGACCTCCAGCCCTAGGCTTGGTTACTGGACTTACAGCCCAAGGCCACACATACGACCCACGCAGAAAGCACAGAAGCACAATGCCCAAGGTAGCGCACAAGCCGCCACGTCGATTCCCTTCCCAGGGAAAAGCGGGAAACCTCCAGCCCCAGGCTAGATGACTGCACTCGCTGTCCAAGGCCATACACTTGGCCCAGTTGTGAACCATTTTCCGCATTCACACCGATACACGGTGACTCGATCGAGTGTAACACAAAGCCCGTAACACACACAGGGTCGCCCGAACCCATGAACACACGGGCATGCTAATCGATGTAACACGGTACCTCCAGACATCCCAGAAACGTGATCACGGAGCCCACGGAATGTCCGGGACACTCACGAGGCCGAAGGTCAACCACTGGATCACGACCAGGTCGACCGGAGACCAACACCACGCGAACCAACACGGAAAACACGGAGAATCACCTGGCGGTCCTCTCTTGGGCCGCCACACGACTCTAGCGGCCCAACCTTACGCCGCTACACCGATTCTAGCGGCCCAGCCTTAGGCCGCTACATGGCGAGTCACTTTGGGTCTGGCGGTCTATAGAAATGCCGCCCACCCAGAAAACGGTCCAATCTTAGGCCGCTACACTCCCTCTGGCGCCCGTACCTACGGCCGCTAGAGGGCACGTGACCCCCAACGGTCAAATCACGCACCCCGAGGCGCAATGGTCAAAAACGGAGGACACGGTCGAAGGTTCGGCTGCCACCCCGGTTGGCGGTTTATCGTGCAACCGCCAGCCGACGCCAGCCATGTCGACAAAATAGTAACTCGTGGTGCGCCTACCTTAGGCTGCCAGAGGTGTGGCGGTCTCTGGAAGGATCGCTACACCCACCCGAGAACGGAACCGGCGGGAAGAATCCCGAAATCCCGTTCCACGCCCCGATCATCCCCCGATGATGGGAAAAACAAAGGGGAAGCTCCCCCAACCCCCCTAGCATGCATCTAAAGCCCCGAATCAGTCCGAAACCTCGCGAAACGGGAGATCCGGCTCACACCCCAAAAATATGGATTTCCACCAAAAAGCCCATATAAGCCTGCTCGGCTCACCACGGCCTACAAAACTCGCGGGAAAGGAAGTGCACGAGCTGGGAATCATCTCCCTACCTCCACCGAAGATTTTACGCACCGTGGACGCCGATCCACGAAGAAAACGCCACGAAACCCTCGTCGTTCCACGAACTCGCACCCTAGCTTCCACGCGCCACCGGCCCTCGATCCTCGACCCGTTCCTAGATCCTCGCCTCCCGCCATCGCCGCCTCGCCCTCCTCCGCTACGGTCGGCCGCCCGGGGAGAGGGGGAGAGAAACAGATGATAGAGAGTGAGAAAGAGAGAATGGGGAGAGAGAGAGGTTAAAGGGTTAATATATAGAACAACTCAAAAATTGTAGAAATTCAGAAAAATACTAAAAATTACATCCGCGATCCTCGGGAGGAGCACAATACGTCAGTACTGTCCCGAAGTCGGAGAACGCCACGGTTCGCCCTACACAGAGTTCCGAAGGTACATCAGGAAAAAATACGTGTAAAGCATAAAATACACTCCGAGGCCCACGAAAATGATCTGAAAAAATATCTAAAAAATCTGGGGCATTACAGCTCTCCCCCCTTAAATAAATTTCATCCTCGAAATTCAAGACTAGCACCAAGTCACGGGGGAAGAACACATTAACCAACTGACAACGCTGTCAGAGTCCCAGCACAGAAAATCTCGCTTCTCACGAAAGCTCCGATCTTGAGGGACACAGCCAGACTACAATCACGAATGACACCTCGCTCCGCACGCCGCGCACACCGGCCGTCAGAGCAGGCGTACACCAAGGGACACAGTCCGGCATGACCTTAGTCACAACGAAAAATCAATTATGGCAACGCTGCCACCATCTCGCTCACCGAGGAGACACTGTCCTCGTCACGAGAAATAGCTACCGATCCATCCTATGGTCGGCAGATAAATCACGCATCAGCTTCACAACCAGCTGACAGGTCACACACCCTTCTCAAGGGAACAACCAATACAGAGCCTCCATCAGCTCACACAGCCATCTCAACAGACCGCAATCAGATCATCGGCTCAGCGCCAAGAATCATCTCACACCTGGCAAGCCGAAAGCCAACAACAGCATGAGACCAACTCTGTCAGAACTCAAACTTCGACAAGGCCCATATCCCATCCGAAAAAACATATCACATAAACAGCCACCAAAGGCCTTACCGATACGCAGCTCTTACCAATCTTGATGCATAACCAGCCGCATCTTCTGTCTGTGAAAGACCATCCACTGGTCGCCAGATACACGTCAACGGGAAATCTTCCACCAGCCCAGCAGGCACGATCCAACTCACGACAAGTCATCCATTGACTCACATAGACAATTACCACATCTCGAGCTGCACTCCTCTCGGACTCCGCATCCGAATTCAATCATCGTGCTAACTCAACCCTCTCAGGGGGAGCACGATGAAACCAAATGACAAGATTCTGGTGTCTTCGGTCATCACCTCACTCGACTTAGACTTTCAGGGGAACCATCCCATGCTGGTCACCAAATCAGGGATAACCATTGCAACACCAACGTCCCATCAAGAACCTTCCCGCACAGGCGTCACTCTGCCGTCCTTTCTCATCAGATCCTATCTCAACTTATCCAAGTGGACACCTGCCAATCCCGACTCCGCCCACATCACAGAGCCACGGGACACCACCAGAATAATTCACGGCACACGTCTGTCGCGGAGGAAAGTACCATCCAAAATTATGGCAGCCTAGTCGCCAACACCACAACCAATGCACTCTGGGTCCCCAGTCGATTATATATCTCACCGTCACAATCCGACACGACCATATAACCAACAGACACTGCTGTGGTCGATCACACGGTTAGGCTCACCAACCACTCACAGCCGCCAACTGGGACCCATAGTCTGCCAGAGATCACTTCTCCAAAGATGACCTCATCCGAGGACATGACTGGCAACATAAGTCGGGCACCAAGCCACTGACTATGACCAACACGTCCTCGACCTCCGTTAGTCGACATCCTCAACAATCCCATCCGGGCCCACACCGACGCCTGACACGGCTTCCATCACAGGAACATGGTACTCATGCGGCGCACTAGCCAGCACATTCCTCAATACTCTATCCTGCTTGTGCCAAGAATCACGATACCTCGAGCAATGGCAAGGCAACAACACGTCTCGCACAGAGGAACCAATCCTCACATGCTCAACGCAAACTCAGGAATCCGCCCGTAGCAACCAACGGCATGATCCTGAACCTGTGGGTTATGGGCCCACCAGGCTTCCGCTGCGCACTCTGATCCACACGCGCACAGCCAACATGGCAACTCGGGACTCATCATCCCGACAATCCATAACTCGGCTGGCTAACTTCAGAAAATAGGGTGAGGAAAGCTCCTTACCTCGGACCCCTAGCACAAATTCACCCCCAAATCTGGCAATCCTCTGCAACTCTACAGGCTCCGAACCACCACGCATCAGAAAGCCCCGACACCAGTCAAGAATTCTTGCGAACACCGCCCAGCCAGCACTCGTCCTTCTGGAGCAGTGCCGACGCACCCTCACGCAACCAGGGAATTAGGCACAACTTCTCACAGGCAACCACCTTGCCAAAACACAGGACACGTCTCGCACGGAGTTCATGGCACACGAAGGCCAACCAAATCCGGGAACACAAAGTAAGACGACGAACCTTAGCCAAACACAATCTCTCCAACCAAAGGAGAAACCGATCACACGTCCGACCAACAGAAAATATCCACGCTTGACTTGACCTCAAATCTCACACATGCTGGGAACAGCACCATCCAACACCCAGAAAACCATCGCTTCCATCAGGTCAGCGACTCCAACACACTCGACGAGTGTCACGTCGGACCACAATCACAGCATCTCCCGATGTACCACAGCTGCAATTCCTCGAACTGCAGCACACCACGCCAAGAGTCGCAACACAAGCCATAATCGACAACCGACAACGCTCATCCTCGAGTCCTGAAACTCACCGCGGAGCCTTCACAACTCAAACCAAATCCAGGCGAACACAACCCATTCGTACGCAAGAGCGCAGGTGCAAAAATTTACTAGAACACCATAACCCAATGCTGCCTCGAAATCCACAAAATAATCAGGACCGACACCTCATTTCTGACGCCACAGAGCACGACAAGAACATCAGGCTCGATGAAATAGCAGTTCACCAAGAAGATCCTCCACTCACCCGAGCACACTTCTCGATCAGAGCACCTGTAATGCCCTGGATCTCTATTGGATCTTTATTAGGTCTTTCGGATGCCTCATTTTCAACCGTTCACCATCTCTCTTCGTTCTCTCTCGTTTCAGGGTCTCTCGAAGCGGGGTGCACACCGTTGCGGAGCTGGCCGAGGCGAAGACGTGATGGAGTGATCGGGATGCGGGATGGGGTGTCGGATTGAGCGTGGCGTGGCGCGATCCCTTGGTGGATTCAAAGGATGCGCCGTTCGCGTTCCGGGTGGTTTTCGACACGGTTTAGTCGCTTCGGCGCGCGGTTTCTTCGGTGGAGGTAGGGAGATGGATCACCACTTCGCCCTCTACGTTTTCCCTACTTCTGTGTGTGATTTGGCGCTAGAACTGGTTAGATCGGGCCGGTTTGGGAAAAATTGATGTTTTGGGGTTTTCATGGTTCACCGGAGAACGGCAACCATTCTCGGTCTAGTTAGTGTTAAAATGACCGCTGGGATGTCCGGATCCCATTCACCTAGGTTTCGTGTTGATTGGTCGTCATTCGGGGCCGGTAGGAGTCAGGGAACCCCGGTGACTCGTTTTGGGTCGATTTGAGGAAATCGCCCCGATCTCGCATTCTGATGCGTGCATGTGTCATTTTTGGGTCTCTGGGGTGTTGTATGATCGTGTGTGTCTGTTTCCTCTGCGCTTCGGCGTGAATGGGGCGTGGAACGGGCCGATTCGGCCATTCCACTGTTTGGTCTGCCGTGTCGGTGTAACCGTCGTTCCAGAGACCGTTACACGCTGTGACGGTCCCTCGATAGACTGCCACAACAGTTAGCTATTTTACGTTCGTCGAGGCTAGGTCGGTGTAACGGACCAGTCTGGACCGTTACATGCCTGTGACACCCCGGTTGAGGCGCGTCACGGCCTAGTCATCTCCTCAGGGTTCGTGTCGATCGGTTCGTTGTAACGGACTCTCCCTGTACGTTACAGCCAGGTAACGCGCTTGCTGGTCCGTTACGTGTTGTTTGATCCATGTCCAGGTTTGTGGCTCTGTTGGCCCTGACGCGCCTGCCTTGGTGCGTCAGGTGGTGTAACGCACCTGTCTTGGTGCGTTACACGGTCAGTGTTGTGGCCTTTGGCCTGTTGGCCCTGGCGCACCAGTTCTGGTGCGTTAGGCTGGTGTAGCGCGCCTGTAGAGGTGCGTTACAGTCCTTGTGGCCGTGATGGTCGTCGTCCTGTCTGTGTGTGTGTCTGTGTGTGCGTCTGTGTGTGCCTGTGGTGGCGTCTGTCGTCCCGTTCCCGTGGTCTGGCCGCTTCCCCGTGGGTGTCGGTTGACATTCCTATGAAGGTTAAGACTACGTTTCCGAGTCTGTCGGTAGTTTCCTGTGCTACCTTTGGTGTTTGAGGTACGGGTGACAGGGCATGATTATCTATCTGTACTTCAGCTCCATGTTTCGTGGTCTTCTCGTGTCGTTGCCTTTGATCACAGACTCCTTGGGACAGCTTGCGGAGCGGGGCACTTTCCGGTATACGGTTTGTAAGTTAGTCTCCGTCGGCTCCCGGCTGCACCGTAGCGTCCTACGGGGGGGGGAAACTAACTAGAGGCCTGGCTCAGGTAAAAGGCAGTGTGCACACACGTGGTCAAGGGCAGAGGACTTACGCCGGCGGGCGTGACCCTGACTAGTACTTTTACTGTGGTTCCGCATGGGTCTGCAACTCGGCCGTGTTCGCCTTCGTCGCGTCGGTGGGTAGTCGAGACACTTGTGGTGTGTGTTGTGGTGCAGTGTAAGACGTCGGTGGACGCATCTGGCCGTTCTCCTGGTGCGGGGATTCTCTGTCGCGTGGCGCGCGACTCCCGTGCTTTTTCTGTGTCGTGACCTGTCGGGGTTGGCCTTCCCGCGGCTGTACCCGAGGTCAATGTCCTGTCGTATGCATGACGTTCTAGTCATGTGTGGGGCAGTGTGCATGACGTTCTGGTCGTGTTGTCTGTGCCTATCTAGGTCTTTTCTAGACTTTATTTTGCATGTTGTTGGTAGGAGTAGTTGGGGGACGAGGTTAGTTCGGCTTTCCTCTTTTTCCCCTTATCCTTGCTGCTCCCTACTCTTGCTTCCCTTCCTTTTATAGCTTTTCTAGTATAGCTTTCCTACTGTTCCTTCGGTTGTTTCCCTTGTTCCGTGTTACTGCGTATTTTTCAGTGGGGATCTGCGTGACCCCTACTGAGCCAGTGACACGAGGCTCACCCCTGCTTTTCAGGTGGGGTGACGTGTTCGTTTTGCTTCCGCGGGTCCTGGAGTTCGAGTCGTAGATGCAAGCTGGTACCTCAGTCGGGCTTCCCCCTACTTCTCGGTACGTCTTTTCTTTGTGTTGACTGTACTGTTAGACTGCTTGTCTTTCCTTTGGACTGGACTCTGGTATAATTGTTAAATTCAAACTGTTAATTAAAAAGTAATTTTATTTCTGCTACTTTAGCAAACCAATCTAATGAAATTTAATTACTTACTGTTATATCTCTGTGGCTTCAATGTACTACACGATAATCCTTTCATCCCTTCGGAGCTTTACCGCTCTTGGGAGGTTTCACGCGTTCCAAGTGGTACCAGGTGTATTCGATAGTCCTATCGGTATATCTGGTATCCGGAATCCGGGTCGTCACAGTACCCGCCCTGCCACCTCAAACCATAACCTTAACACATCAGGGACTGGATAAACCTCAAGCTGGAGTGGCCAAACTCAACGACAGCTCCCTTAGAGCAGGCTCACGGTCACTTAACCACAAACAATCCTCGCCAGCCACCTGACCTCGCTGCAAACACCTCGAACGTAGCACCGCAGCAACGCACCCGCCGACAACCTTTGCCCAACACCGCGCACTCAAGCTCTCAAGCGAGAAACAAAGCGGAAAACATGCACAAAACCCTATGCCAGTTGTCGACTGTACTGGACCTCATGGACACTGATCATTGCAATATCTAGAATTCCTATGTACGTCCACAACCACCGCTCTAATACCATCTGTGACAACCCAACATCCGGATACCGGGAGGAGCCCGATACCATTCGAATGCTGGACCGCCGCCCACGAGCCGGGAGGGCTCGGAAGGGCTAAAAGGAGTGTGGGGACACAAAGAAATAAGAAATAAGGCAGGACAATTCAATAATTAATGGAAATAAATAAACTACTACTATAATAGAGTCCAGTCCAAGTGAACACTCGGCCCGGCCCGGCAAGCACTAAAACGTACTAAAGCACTAAAACGTACCACATGCCAAGTGAACACTCGGCCCGGCAAGCTGACAACTAAGAACCACTTCACTGCACCCTCGAACCTCGAGGAAGAACCGCTGCACCTGAAACACAGGGGTGAGCCTCCTGTAACTGGCTCAGTAGGGATCCCGCGGAATCCTAACTGAGAACAACGGCGGCACTGAAAGCAGTAACTACAAGAACAACAGTAGCAGCAGGAACAGCAAACACGGTGGCCAGTCAGAACTCGGCACTACAGCTACTCCTATCGTACCGATCAAGCAGAAAGAGAAATCTCGGTCATACAAACGGGAATCGGACCACACTAAGACCAGGCCTATCGAGGAAACACTAACGGCAGCTCCGCCGTGAAGACCTGTCCTCCCAGACAAGGCCAACCTGGACCACGCTGTCCAACGTGCGATCCCGACCACCTGGTCGAGGACACCGCGCCAACAAGACACCACCTCGGTAAAGCCACTGGCACTCTGGCCACTACCTCGGAAACACCGGACGGTCCCGAAAATCACGTCTCGTAGACGGGAAACGAAACTCGAACAGGAGAGTCACGTCTCACGTGACATGTAACGATCCAGAGCTCCGGATACCGATATACCGATAAAATCGATACACCGATACCAAGAACTGGGGACGCCACCCAAGAGGCTCATGAGGCCCCATAAGGGTTAGTGAGGTTTGTCGAGGGATTGCATAACGAATTGGAATTACAACGCGTAGAAATTAATTATAGTCACAAAATTAATATAGTGCGGAAGCAATTTAAAATATCAGAGTGGTAAAAATATACACTAGTCCAGATTTGCAACAGAGAGCACAAGTCCAAAAATAAATATACAACTACACGGGGCATACCCCGGCCAAAAGAACAAAAGAAAGGACAAATCGACACAGCTGGCGACTCTAGACTCGATCACCAAAAGCACGGGACGACGAACTCGCGTGAGGTTGGGGCGGCTCACCTGCAAAAGTAAGGGGGTGAGTCACAGCCAGACTCAATAGGGGTCACGCGGATCCTTACCACAGACTACACGCAAGCATGCACAAGTAAGGGCTACCAGCATGCAAACAAAGCAAAAAAACTGGCACATGGCATAATTAAAGCAATTAATAAGAAAGATGTAAATCTAACTACGCAGAAAAATAAACAGCTAACCAGCTACCAAAAGCCAAACTCAAATAAAACGATGTGCTGAAAATAAATCTAGCTTACTACTCCCAAGTGACAGGAGAAGTCTACTGCGACGTAGAACAAAAGAGTCCACTAGAAGGAAGAGACTAGATGCGTCCCAGACGACTTACTCTGCAGCCTCTGCAACTCACGTGTCTCGAGTCTACACGGAGAGGTGTAACAAAACCAGTACCGAACCGAGTAACTAGTCAGAGCGACACTCGTCAGTGCCAGTCCCTGTCTCTGACCACGGGTGCACACACTGACTCTCGCCTGAGCCAGGTCCTCCAGCTAGTTTCCCCCCTCCGTAGGACGCTATGGTCAAGCAGGGGGCCCACGGAACTTGCATAGAAACCGTTGATTGGGATACCCTACCACCCCTCCCTGGTGGGTTGACCCGCGTCGTAGGGCTACGACTAGTAGCTCTATCACAAGGAACGTGAGAAAAACAACCCTACACAGATAATCAAGCACGGATTCGCACAAATAAACCCATTTTCGAACCTGTATAGATGGGCGGTCTTGCTCCAGCCGCCTAACGATAAACGGTTCTCCATTGGCCGCCCAAGGAGATAAACGATCATCCGATGGCCGCGCCACTGGGATAAACGGTCAGTGCTCCGACCGCACAAGAATCAACGTGAACAGATGAACGGTTCCATCAGCACCGCTCATCTAGATGGGCGGTCCCTTGCTGACCACCTAAGAAACATTAAACGGTCACCCTGTGGCCGTATAAGTCGTTGAACGGTCACCCTGTGGCCGTATAACATCAAACGAATTTAAACTAATTTATAGAATTAAAAAAATATGCCAGAAAATATGAGGAACGGTCATACGATAGACCGTATAAGGGACATGGACGGTCTGGTCAGCAGCCGTTCAAACGAACCGCCATAGAGGGTCAAAGGGATATGCGGTCCAGGGCAGGGCCGCACAATGACGATGAACGGTCTAGGGCTAGACCGTATAAGGGTTGAACGATCTAGGGTTGACCGTTGGAGTTCCTGCCACTTTGGCGCTCCATAAGATGGACGGTCTCAACTAGGCCGCCTATGGTCTTGGACGGTCCAAGTCATATCGCACAAAAGAGATATGCGGTCCATTGCTAGCCGCATAACGATGGACGGTCAGACATCAGCCGTATTAACAGCGTGACGGCGGGTCGGGTTCGATCTCAGTCGAAACATCGCCCGAATGGGCCGAAAACATACAGAAATGAAAATAAACAAAACCAAACAGCCCATACAACAGTTCTACAGCTACTTATGCAATCAAAACTCAAAAGAAAGCCCGAATCTCCGATTTTCCAAAAATCGGGTTAAATAACTCCAACATGGAAAAATGCACAGAAATCGAGGAAAACGAAGACGCATGGGCGTGCATGTGGTGCCAAAATGATCCTAGCGAGGTGAGGAGTCCATCCCCCTACCTCGGTCGCAGAGGAAAAGTCGTTCGGGCGCGCACGAGCCGAAGGTCGCCGCGGTTGCTCTCGCCCGATCCCGTCTCCTCGCTCGTCGAACCGCAGGAAGAAGGGCGCCAACGTGATCCTCGCGTCGAGCCCGTTCCAACGGTACCCGCCACGCCTCCGTTTGACGTCGTCTCGGCCTGAACCAACGAGAGGGGGGCGTGACGGCGTCGCACGGTGAGAGAGAGCGTGAGGGAGAGAAAGAAAGAGATGAGGGGAGAGAGAGAGGCGTGCGTGCGTTTTTAACATTTTTGTTTATATTTTTTTTGAAAATGTAACTCTAATTACATTTTAACCCTAAATAAAGTAAAATTGTATAAATGCCTAATTGTTTTATATAAATACTTTAACTATACCAAATAAATACCAGAAAATGCCCTAAAAATCCGTAAAAAAATATGCTAAGTTCGCAGAATAAAATTCTAGATCTGAACTATCAAGAATCCGGCAAGATACGGGTCTTACATGACAGGAGTACCTGCCCACCAGAAGTAAGGCCGGATGCGTCCACTGACGACTTAGACCGCGTCTCAGGTGTCCCCCTCGACCCCTGGTGGAACGGGGACACCGTACTAGTAACCACAGAAAAAGTGACTAGCTGGGGTCGCACTCGTCAGCGCGGGTCCAACCGCCCCCAACTACGTGTGCACACACAGACCGTGCGTCCCTAGTCTGGCCCTCTGACTGGTTTTCCCCTCAGTCGGACTCTGGCTGGTTGACGTGGGGCCCGACGGAAACCAGTATAAAACCGTCTCTCTGGGTAGCCTCGCCACCACTCCCTGGTGGGACCACTCAAGTGTCGGAAGGCTACGACTAGTGGGGAGTCACAGATGTGACCGCTCTCCAAGGAGAAACTTCGAGAACCATGCACGCACCCTGCGCGAAAGTCGAGAGGAACCAACTGGCATCGAGCCACTGGACTCTGGACAGTCCTCTAGACTCACTAAATCTAACGATCCTTGAGTCACGAGACTCGGGGTCAAGACCGTCGTTCGCAACGATACAATGCCGTTAATCTAGCCTAATCCCTAGGTCTAAAACTACGATAGCACGAATATCGAGGCAGCTCACGAGCCACCAAGACCGTCCCCCTCAAAAAGGGAACTCATGGGACCTCCAGCCCCAGGCTGGGTGACTGGACTTACAGTCCAAGGCCACACACATGACCCACGCGGAAAGTACAGAAGTACGATTCCCAAGGCAACGCACAAGCCGCCACGCCGATTCTCATCCCGGGGAAAAGTGGGAAACCTCCAGCCCCAGGCTGGATGACTGGACTCGCAGTCCAATGCCATACACTTGGTCCAGTCGGGAACCATCTTCCGCATTCACACCGATACACGGTGACTCAATCGAGTGTAACACAAAGCCCGGAACACACACACAGGGTCGCCCAGACCCCTGAACACACGGGCACGCTAAC
Source organism: Amorphophallus konjac (assembly GCA_022559845.1). Lineage (NCBI taxonomy): Eukaryota > Viridiplantae > Streptophyta > Magnoliopsida > Alismatales > Araceae > Amorphophallus > Amorphophallus konjac. The sequence goes on from CM040121.1 coordinate 19,596,556, forward strand.
CGAGGTAACACGGTACCTCCAGACATGCCAGAAAAGTAGTCACGGAACCCACGGAATGTCCGGGACACTCACAAGGTCGAAGGTCAACCACTGGATCACGACCGGGTGGATCGGAGACCAACACCACGCGAACCAACACGGCAAACACGGAGAATCACCTGGCTGTCCTCTCTTGGGCCGCCACACGACTCTAGCGGCCCAACCTTACGCCGCTACACCGATTCTAGAGGCCCAGCCTTAGGCTGCTACAAGGCGAGCCACTTTCGGTCTAGCGGTCTATAGAAAGGCCGCCCACCCAGAAAAGGGTCCAACCTTCGGCCGCTACACTCCCTCTGGCGCCAGTACCTACGGCCGCTAGAGGGCACGTGACCCCCAACGGTCAAATCACATGCCCCGAGACGCAACGGTCAAAAACAGAGGAAACGGTCGAAGGTTCGACCGCCACCCCGGTTAGCGGTTTATTGTGCAACCGCCAGCCGGCGCCAGCCATGTCGACAAAATAGTAACTCGTGGCGCGCCTACCTTAGGCCGCCAGAGGTGTGCCGGTCTCTAGAAGGACCGCTACACCCTCCCGAGAACGGAACCGGCGGGAAGAATCTCAAAATCCCGTTCCACGCCCCGATCATCCCCCGATGATGGGGAAAACAAAGGGGAAGCTCCCCCAACCCCCCTAGCATGCATCTAAAGCCCGAATCAGTCCGAAACCTCGCGAAACGGAAGATCCGGCGCACACCCCAAAAATATGGATTTCCCCCAAAAAGCCCATATAAGCCCGCTCGGCTCACCACGGTCTACAAAACTCGCGGAAAAGGAAGTGCACGAGCTGGGAATCCATCTCCCTACCTCCACCGAAGATTTCACCCGCCGTGGACGCTGATCCACGAAGAAAACGCCACGAAACCCTCGCCGTTCCACGAACTCGCACCCGAGCTTCCACGTGCCACCGACCCTCGATCCTCGACCCGTTCCTAGTTCCTCGCCTCCCGCCATCGCCGCCTCGCCCTCCTCCGCTACGGTCGGCCGCCCGGGGAGAGGGGGAGAGAAAGAGATGATAGAGAGTGAGAAAGAGAGAATGGGGAGAGAGAGAGAGGTTAAAGGGTTAATATATAGAAAAACTCAAAAATTGCAGAAATTCAAAAAAATACTAAAAATTATCTCCGCGATCCTCGGGAGGAGCACAACTCGCCGGTACTGTCCCGGTGTCAGAGAACGCCACGATTCACCCTACACAGAGTTCCGAAGGTACATCAGGGAAAAACACGTGTAAAGCACAAAATACACTCCGAGACCCACGGAAATGATCCGAAAAAATATCAAAAAAATCCGGGGCATTACAGTGTCCATGTAAAGTTAGTCTCATGATCAAGATCCCACCTCGAGTTAACTTTACAGCCACATATCCTAGGGACATCGTAGAGTAATATACAATTATAAATTTACGCTCAAATACCACTTTATTAATGATGAACAAGATTGTACAACTATCGGGCCTACTCGACCCGAGATTGACTTGTAGGACAACCAATACTAACAGAACGGTCCTTGGATTTGCCAACACGAAAGTCCTTGACCCAGGCGCAATGGTCGCCGGATGACTTTTCGATGACCGACCGTTACCATGACGCTGGCCTCAATCCCACTAAGGGCGAGCACGCCATACGGGCGCCGTAAAACTCGCCAGGGAACCGGCCGACTTCGAGATACCAGTCCCTCAATGGGAAACTCCCCCCACGATCGCGGGGAACGTTACTCCACGACTGGCGCCCTTCCCTGCTAAGGGATGGGTTCACCCCTCCAGGATAACCCCCCATAAAAGGGACTCCGACGGACAGGCAGACGACGCGGTGAATTCCACCAAGAAACACGGAGAAATCAAGGAGAAACAGGCTAGAGAGAAATACACATCCTGCTACTGCTAGAGAGATCCCGACTGTCCACCTGCGGAGAGAGGATGCATTCCAAGCACCCTTACCGCCCAGCGAGTACTCGTTGAGTCGTCACTGGCAATGGTGAGCACTCCTCAGCAAGGCCAACAGTTGTCCTAGGCCTACACAGACAACCTCCTTCTTCTCGTCTACTCTTCTTCATTCTCTATTTGACCCAGTGCTGACTTAAGCATCAGAGGGTTGTCCCCTAGGGTAATGCCTAGGGTTCCTTCCAACGCACGTCTTTCAGGTGTTTGCAGGCTTTTGCGAGTGCCAGGCGGTCTTCCCCAACAAATAAATAGAAAAGTGTGGTATGATGACTATGAACCATTTTTCACCTCAACACACTTTATTAATGATGAGTAAGATTGTACAACAATCGGGCTTTCTCTACCCGAAATTGACTTGTAGGACACCCAATACCAACATCTGGTCCCCCTCGCCTGTCACGTCGTCCACCGGCCCATCCCTCTCTCTCTCTCTTTGCATGCAACAGGGGACGTCGACGTTGTCCCCCCCCTCTCTCTCTCCCCCTTGGCCTCTCACCCCTTCTCTGGTCCCCTCTCCCCCCTCTCTTGTCAGCCTCCTCCACTGGCCCACCCTCTCTCCCTCTCTCTCCCCGAAGGGGGCGTCGACACTAAAGGGGGTGGAGGGGTGCTCTCTCTCTCTCTCTCTCTCATAAGTTAGAGATTTAACTGTTGGAAATATTGCTGAAAATAACAAATATCAAATAACAAATTAATTAAAACTAACACATAAATTAAGAGGTTTAAGAAAGTGTAGCCTTTTGGTCGAAACGCGATGTCGCTGAACTAAGAGAACTTATTGTCGGCCGACGTGCGGTCCTCGTGGCAACGGTCTCTAGAGATACGACGACCCCGGGTAGGCAACAGCCTCTCTCTCGTCGGCACGTCCTCAAAGAGAGACTTAGGGAATCTCAATCCAGCTTTCAAGAACTCAGCACAAAGAAAATAAAATTGTGGAGGAAAGAAAAGGAGAAGAAAAATGGAAGAACTTTCACGTTGTTGCTGTTGTGATTGTGTTATTGTGTTTAGGTTGGCCAAGGGGTCTATATATAGGCCTTAGGAGACCCTCCCCACGTTTACACATTGATGGCCTCCATTCAATATATATTTATATATTTTAACGTTTTAGTGTGTAACGTTAACATTTAGTGTGTAAAGTTTCCAAAATGGAAACGTTACAAATTGTTGCAACGTTCACATGTGACCGTTGTAACGTTTCGTGAAATTTTAATATTTTTAAAGTGTTTATATCACTCGTATTTAACAATCCCCCACATGATTTAAAAAATTTAAAAATTATTAAAATAAATAAATAAAAGACTGCTGAGTCCTTTATACTATGCAATTGGTGAAAATATCTTTCAGTTTGAATTTTCACTTAGTGATAATTGAGATTATCTGTGAGAACGCTTGGTGGACTATGCCTTGAACCAGGTCCCATGGTTCAGACTTTTCCAAATTCACACATAGTATAGCTGAATCGAGATTCTATGTGGGTTGCGCTATTAATGACCTTGCGCAGATATCTCATGTGTGTTTTAGAAAATAGCTCACATTTTCACAGTCGCGGCCTCACGACTCCACACATGTGGGTGACTCCTACAAAGGATGGAAGCAAGGTAACCATCCTGTCACTTGGGTCTCAGATTCATTAAGAGTACAACACTCACGCTTACATCTTGCTTTTAGATGAGCACCAGCGCCATAGGGATGAGAACATAATTCATTAGTGCTCTCCCAAGTTACCTATCAAGCTTGTTTCTACCCATTGAACATTCGTGAGGTTGGGTTGCCGCCGTGGTAACTTCTTTTTCTTATGGGCTCAATCCCATCCCCCTCAACGCCTCTAGAATCACCATTCTAGATAAACCTTTTGTAAAGGCATCTGCCAAGTTTCTTTCTGATTTCACAAAGTTTAAAGCAATTAATTGTCGCTTCATTTTATCTCTTATTGATTTATGTCTTACTTTTAAGTGTCTGTTCATCTTTACATCTGCATTACCTTGCATGCATTTATCAATGGCAGATTTACAATCACAGAGTACAGATATAAGAGGTATAGTGGATTGGTCATTAAGGGAATATACATCAAAGTAATCTATGTTTTCCTTTTGGGTAAACCCTTTAACTACCATTCGGGCCTTAAACTTATCTATGATTCCATCTTAGTTTTAAATGAAAATATATTTTCAAAGTAAACATCATCTTTGGCTTCAATAATCATGTTATTGAGTATATCACTAATTTTAGATTTTATTACTAAAAATCGGTTAGTATTGATAGTAAACTTATCTGCATTGTTATTTTTTCTATAACCTATAAAGATAACATATATAGTTTTAGGTCTAACTTTTTTTCTTTTATTTTCTAATAGTTTTACTTTAGCCAAACACCCCCACTTTGAGATAATTTAAACTAGGTCTTCTTTTCTTCAAAATTTCATGTATAATAGGCCGTTAAAATAGCCTCCCCCCACAAGTTCTCAGATTCTATCACTAATTGCTGAGATTAGGCATAGGGTAATTAGCTAAAACCTCATTAGATTTTACCATCTTCTAAAATTTTAACCATCAAATCTATTTAATTTGACACTTATTGTTTCTTTTATAATTAAAGTAGCCATTGAGAAAATATTTGAGGGTCGACAAAATCTGTTGATATGGTATGTTGAGATTTTGTCAGAACATTTGAATATATAAAGTTAACAAATAATAACTTTAAATTTAAATTATCACATAATAACTAACACAAGTGCAAATTTAATAAAAGCATAAAATAATAATGTTATATTTTTCAAGCAAGTAAAAATTGCTAAATTTTATTTTTAACCACCATGATTAGTTAATTCATACAAACTAATCACTTAGTAATTTTCAGAATTTTACTTTCTGAAAATAGAAATAAATATAGATATTTTTAAACAGAAATAATTTCCAAAATCTAGTTACTTGAAAACAAAAATTATTTATCTAAAAATATAAATTATTTATTAAACAGAAATAATTTCAACTCTTTTCTGAATTTCTGAAAATAGAAATAATTTATAGCAACATGAATTTTTAGAAAAATCAGAAATGACTTATTTTTTTTCTGTAAACCGAGATTTTTACTTTTAAAAAAAACTGTAAACAGAAACAATTAAATATTCTGTAAATAGTATTTGTTTAAAACAGAATTAATATTTTTGAAAAGTAATAATAGCTATTTTCTGAAATTTACAAAAACTATTTTCTACATTTTAAATATTTAAACAGCTATATTATTTTCTGATAATTAACTTTTTCTGAAAATTATTTCAGTTTTCAAAAAATAGTTTTCCAAGATTTTATTTTATGAAAATAGTGAATCAGAACTATTTTATTTTCTGAAAATAAATTGTTTAAAATAGAATTATATTTTATGAAAACAATAATAAGAAATTTTTTTAAACAGAAACTCTTTTCTGTAGAATAGAAAGTTTTAAAGAAACGGAGACTTTTTATTATATTCAGTTATATTTAAAAATCTGCAATATAATTTCAAAAATATAATAATAGGAGCAATTATATTTCAGAAATATAGTATTATAATTTCTGATTTCTAAAATTTTAAAACATAATTCTGATGTCAAACATAGATATATATTTTTTTCTTTTAAACAAAGATGACTATAGTAAATAATTTCAGATTTAAAATAAGCCGACGAGGAAGACGTGTCTTTATATAAGACTCGTCGTTGTACAAAAACGCGTTATGAAATTATTTTATCTTATAGTCAAAATTGTAGTATCATTTTCAGCAATATAATATAACAACGACAATATGTTCTCTTAGATTGTTGGAAATATTGTTAAAAATAACAAATAGTAAATAATAAATTAATTAAAACTAACACATAAATTAAGAGGTTTAAGAAAGCGTAACTTTTTGGTCGAAGCGCGATGTCGCTGAATTAAGAGAATTTATTATCGACCGACGTGCGATCCTCGTGGCAACGGTCTCCTATAGATACGACGACCTCGGGTAGGCGACATCCTCTCTCTCGTCGGCATGTCCTCAAAGAGAGACTTAGCGAATCTCAATCCAGCTTTCAAGAACCCCGCACAAAAAAAATAAAATTGTGGAGGAAAGAAAAGGAGAAGAAAAATGGAAGAATTTTCACGTTATTGATGTTGTGATTGTGTTATTGTATTTAGGTTGGCCAAAGGGTCTATATATAGGCCTTAGAAGACCCTCCCCACGTTTACACATTGATGGCCTCCATTCAATATATATTTATATATTTTAACATTTTAGTGTGTAACGTTAACATTTAGTGTGTAACGTTTCTAAAATGAAAACGTTACGAATTGTTGCAACGTTCACATGCGAACGTTGTAACGTTTCGTGAGATTTTAATATTTTTAAAGTTTTTATATCACTCGTATTTAACATTAACTCGGTGTAAGTTGGAGATTTCTACCTCTCTCACTCACCTTCAGTTAATAATGTTAATGACTCGGTCATGACAGGTAGGGGTGATCATTATTCGGGTTCAACCCGAAAATCAAATCGAACCGATAGATTTGGTTCGGTTTGATTTGAGTTGAAATTTAAAAATTTTCGATTTGGGTTCAAATCGAACCGTATTAAAATTTTTGATTTGGTTTGATTTTGAAGTTCAAGAAACCGAACAAAACCAAATCGAATCGAATAACCCGAATTTAAGAATATTTTTATCAAATTAATATAAATGTATATGTAACTATAAATTCTAATTCAAAAAGTTCAATTCTCGCCATGTTAACGGAATTTCCGACTTTATTAAATAGGTTTCAAATCACCTTCTATTTTACTGTAACTGAAGTTCTTAGATTTTTATGTGAAAATATTATGAAACTTATTCTTACAAATTACAACTGTTTATGTTATTTTTTAATATTTATTTTATTTTGTAAAAATTCTTTTACCCTATCTTTCTCTACTGTTGTTTGAATCCAATCTAATTTCTTAAAGGAGAGATGAATATGGTTCAAACCGAACCAAACCGTAATTCGGTTTGATTCGGTTTGATTTCAAACTAATTTGGTTTGATTTGATTTGATTCGAATTGAAACTTTAATTCGGTTCGATTTTATTTGAGAAAAATTCTCTTCAAATCAAACCAAACTAAATCGTGCTCACCCCTAATGACAGGGACACAATAATTCTATCTTAAAGATTTTAAGAGTATTATGATCAATACAATAAAAATAGAGATATAAAAATAATTTAAAAAGATTGTAGAGATAATAGAAATAATTTCCCCAAAAGATTGAGAAGTCACTTCCATCGCCACTTTCGCACCAAAACTCCCACCGCTGACGGCTCTTCGTTTTCTATTCTCTCCATGATTCGACCTCGACAACCCATTTTTAAACCGCAGTGGTGTTACATAACATTAATTAATACCCTTTTTACTAGATCTATAGCTCCATCTGAAGGTTTAGTAGCCTCGCATCGTTCACAAGCTTAAAACAAAACTCGAGAAATCCTTAGTTTATCCTCATTTGATCATATGACCCCAGAAGTCAAAAAGCATCGAGGCGGAAAGTGACATCTCGTGTGAATCCAGCTGTAATTTCAACGTATTATATTTCTAGCCAAAGAGCAACGCTTGATCTGGGCATCTGAGAGTGATGCTTGTTAGGCTAATGATCACTTTAGTTGTGCAGAGGGATTTAATGATTCGGCCAAAAGCCGTGTTAAGCCAGGCAAAGAAGAACAAAGAAGCTGTCGGGGGGGGGGGGGTTAGGTTCTTTGTCACATCTGTCCATAAGATCGTCTCCGTTACGGCGCCCCCATGTCAGTTAAATCTATCCGCGTGGATAATTTTATTGTTATAGTTTTTATATATTTCTCTTATCAACAGATATCAACATGATACACGAGTGTGGTTCTGTTGTCCTTAAATATGACTGGTAGATTAGTATCATACATACCGTCCTATTATTAAGGCAACCGATGGCATTTGCCTAATGGCATGACGACATTTGTCGTCTAACTACGTAGACTGTTGAACTATTGAACCATTTAAAAATATAAATATCGAAAGAATCATTTGGACGGTTACAAATCAAGATTTGTCAAATTGATCCAGTATGAAACGTATCATTCGTACCGGATCATATTAGTCATAAATTGATACAATCGAATTATGTTATGCAACCTGTATGTATCGTATATTTTTTAAATAATATATATTATTTTATATTAAATATAATTTTATAAATAATTTGATTAAGAATTTTTATTTGAAAGATTAAGCTTTAGGTTCAAAACACACGAGTGATATTATTTTATTATATTTTTTATTTTTTATAAAAAAAATAAAAAAATACGTTACATTTGTGAGATTTAAAACCTTTATCTTACACACCACTAACACAACTATTAACTACTAAATAACACATAATATTTTGTTATATTTTATAATATTATATATTTTTTAATTAATTTTTTAATATTGACACATTATAATATGAATTGATACGGTGTCATATCGTATCGTATCGGTAAAAAATTAATATGACTAGTATGACTGAACCTATAAATCTTATTATTAAATATTATGGACTCTAACATTATTTCATGAACATACAAAGACATACAAAATTTTGAATATCACATTTTCCTCCGCAAGTCCACGAAGACGAAGGTAAGGCTAGAAAAAAAATTACATGGTATTTCCTATAATCTATTACATTACTTAAGTTGGGCTTACGGGGAATTATGAATAAATTTTAACATTACAAACTTAATAAGACAAAATTATAAGAACCCAATTTAAGATATGAGAGGGCTTAGGAGGTTAAAAGTACAAATTGCGAGGGGGGAAACGGCAAGGTGGGGTTTGTCATTCCCGAACCTCCACGTCCCTTCACCTTCACATCGTCTTCGTCCCAGCATGGGAGCAGGATTGCCCGAGTGGGGCTTTGGCGCACGTGGCACGTGGAAAACGAGGCCGCACTCACCGACGACGTGAAGACGGACGACCCAGATCCAAAGGAGGGGCGGAAAAGCTGGTGGGCGCATGCGGACATCATCTACGTGTCCCCACGGAAATGGACACGTGCGAGACGTCCCGGGGTGCCGGCCTGGCGGGGGATGTTGTCGTCATGTTGTGTCCGACGTGGCAGAATCTGAAGCGCTGGTTGGACTGCTATTTCTTCTCTGACCCACCTCCAAGATTTAATTAAGTGAACAAAATAAGTTATTATCTTGAAAATTTGTCTTTTAATGAATCACGTATGTAACATATCTCGATCAGCTAAGTTCAATTATTTTATGCGCTTACATAAATTTTTTTATTACGATAATGCTACCCTGGCGAATCATTATGGCGATCACTTCAGTTAAAAATATATCAAGCCAAGTCGAAGAGACGTGGTCAATTTTTTTTGATGAATTACATTAGACCCTAATAAGTGAAAGTTATGTCCTTAAATTTTAAACAGAAAAGTCTAATTTAAATTTAATATTTTAAAAATTAAGAACAAACACTGAATTCAAATTTAAAAACAGATCTTATCTCACTTTAGAGAACTCAAAATTGAAAGATCTAGACAACAGTGATAAATAAAACAAAAAAAAAGATATGGGACAGAGAATTCCTCAACTTTTTAATATATGGATCAACTTAATCAAGTTCTGTTTTGACAGGTTAATTAATGTCACATATTTTTTATTATTATATCTGCATCCCTCAATATATATCTGATATAGAATTAAATTAAATATTGCTCTCTCAATATATATCAGATCTTAACAAAATTTCCCAAACTTATAAGTTAACTGCCCCAATGCCTCCTCTGAGCCCTGCGTTTGTAAACGCTTTGGGGGAGGGGAGGGGATATGGCCTTAACATCGCCCCCTCAAAAATGTTTCCACTCCCTCAAAATTATTTTCAAATGATGTCTTGTCTTATCATATTTTGTAAAAGTCAAAGTTGAAAAAAATTAAATAGACAAAGGAAAAAAATAGAGATGAATAAAAATCTCTTAAACCAACTCAAACTCAAAATTATTTTCAAATGGTACCATGTCTCGTCATACTTTTGTAAAATATAGATTTTAAAAAGTAGATAGAGAGACACTTAGAAAAAGGAAGAGAAAGAAAAATTAATTAAAATTATCTTAATTAAGATTATTCTCTCTCTAAAAGATTTTGATAATAACAAGTGAGATTATGACCTCAAAATTCTCACCTCTCATAATTATTTTCAAATGACACTCATGTCCCATCAGATTTTGTGAAAGGAAGATTTTAAAAAGGTTGAGGAGATGGGGGAGAAACAAAAGGTTGAGAGTAAAATCTTAAAGAGTTACCTTAACTTTATTTCTTATCTCTCTAGAAGATTTTGATAATAATCTCAAATTGGATTGCATTTCTAAACACTACTTACGAAAACGCTTGGCATCGCTGTTTGATTGATTAGATTTTAGAGAAATAAATTTTGACACATTATTTAAATGTTTATTATTTTTAATTTGAAAATAGAGTTGAACAATCTCATTTGAGATTATTTTCAAATGTAAATAGATTTTATATGAAATTTTACATTAAAGATAGTACATTTTGGATTCAAATTTTGTGTGTGTCAACATCCATTTACATGTTTTCGGAGACTTTCACTCCATTCCAATCATTGAAATCTATTTTAATCATGAAAAAATCTCTCTAATTTATTTTCTCGATAAATTGTGTATATCACTCTACTCTCATTAGATTTTGATAAAGTTCACGAACCGAGATGACCAAATTTTGATAAAGTTCATAAATTGAAATGACTTTGAGTCATTTAAGACCACTTTGATAATATAATAAGATAGATTAAAATGAATTATTCGCGAGTGACCGAATAATTCAAAATTGAGAGTCTAGAGATGCTACTCTACATTAGATAGAGTTAATATCGTTAACTCGGAGTTAACTCATCTCACTTTTATGACAAAAATATATTATCCGACCTCGAGTAATATAATTAGTAGTGAGGAGGGTAAAATCGGCTTGGCCCATGAGAGGTCCATCGACGTCAAGCCCGCGTCGGCCCAAGGTCCGCATCACGCATAACGGACCCCCGACAGGTGCGGCCCCCGACAGGCAGCGCAAGAAGACCAGCCATCGGGTTCTCTGGCGCACGACGGGCATCAACCCAGACATATCGGACGCCGTACGACCCTCCAGCGACCAAAACGTTACTCCCGCCATCATCGGCCTCAACTCTACTAAAGGCGAGCACACCTGCGGACGCCGTGAGACTCGCCTAAATGCCGCTCGACTCTGGAGGAACGGACCCTCAACAGGAAACTCTCCACGATCGCGGGGAGACGTTACCCCACTACTCACGCCCTTCCCTAGTAAGGGATGAGCCTTCACCGCCAGGGCAACCCCTATAAATGGACTATCATCCAGAGAGGATGACACACACAAACGGTCAGACAGACACAGTAAGAGAGACTTCGATCCACGTTATACTTTCAAGCCTTGAGAGCGGATTCTACAGAATAGAGCTCCAGTCATCTTCGAGCACCCTTACCGTCTAGCGAGCACTCTTTGAGCGCTTCCTAGAGACGGCGAGTACTCCCTCGGAAGTCCGACCACCACTCCATACTTGCTCAATCGTCTCTCGGCTCTCTCACTCTCTTCTCCGTCTCTTCTTAATCCCTACCCTCCAAGGTTATGACTTAAGCATCGGAGGATTGTCCCCTGAGATAACGCATATGACTCTTTCTGACGTCGTTTTTCTGGTGTCTGTAGGCTTCCACATATGTCATACGACAATCCTCCCCAAGAAATAAATATTAAAATATGATACGAGATTGGAGAGATCATTTTCTCGTCTCTACACTTACTAAAGTAAAAATATAAAAATTCAAGAATGACTCGACTAGATTCTGCCGAGATTAATTTACCTTCAACTATTATAAAAGTGTCACTTAAACATTGGAGTGAAAATGTGACTAATTCTAAAGAGGTTTGGAATCAATTCCACCGTTACTGCCAAACGCAGCTTAAAAATCTCGTCACTTTTCCAAAACCGGGTCCCGGCGGTCGTGCATTCTAATTATTTTTTTATGTGTTCGTAATGGTGGAGAGAATGAGCTGCGTATCATCACTTCGAGTGTTGGCCTCCCGAACACACACAACCGGGCGGGGGGGTCTGTTTCTAAACTTCTTATGTGGTCAATGACGGGGTGGTCTTTGCCTCCCTCTTCTTGGAGGAGACGCCGTCCACGTCGCGTGTGTGGGGGGAAGGGGTGGCGGTCCCCCTTCTTTGTTTGTTTTGTTTTTGTTTTCGGGCGTTGGTCTCTTTTGCCAGCTATAACGCAACTCAGCTACTTGATTACTTGTTTTGTCGTGACATGGTGGGGGATCAACCGAGACGTCGTTAGATGGCGATGGAAACCGTTAACGTCGGCTTCAAAGGGACTTGACAGCCTCTCGGTTGCTTGCGCCTCCTCCACATATTTTTTATAATAATAAATAATATTATATTATTAACGGGGGTGCACTGAATCCCGCACCCCCCCCCCCAACCTCGTGACGGTCCACCTCAGGTTGATGGCATATGCCAAAATTATAATGATCACATATAAAGAACGAACACCGGGTGATGGAATATGGATGCGGATCCCACATGTTAAAAAACGAGCGTCCTTTTTGTTTTTTAATTTTTTATTTTTGGCACGTGAAACTGATCCTCAGATGAATGGGAGGTGGAAGTCCAGTCTTTCTTTTGTGCGTGAAATTTGTGTCCGATAGAATCAATCTGATTATATGGCGAAGTCGGTTGAAATCTATATTTTTAAATTTTAAAAAGCTCAAGACTATTTGCGTTGTTCAGTCTCACGTTAAAAAATAAAAAAATCATATAATTTTAACGAGGACTCTTGTATTTAGGTGTATACTATTTTGGATAGATTATAAAGATTTGAGTTGTTTGAGCCCTCTTATCCTCCTTGTCATCTACATACGTTCTTCACATTTATTTTATATATATATATTTTTAATCGTTTGATCGAATATCTCTTAAATTCTCTTCACGTCTCTTTAGACTTCATTCTTTGGACAGACGAGTGTGACTCAATTAAAAAGTCACTTTTTAACTGTTGACCGAGTGTCTCTTAAATTCTCTTTCTGTCTCCTTAGATTCTACTCTTTAGGTAGTGCAATTCTAAATTCTTTACCATGCACATTCGATTTTGCTAACATGTCGGTTTGATTAAAAAGATAATACGTCTATAGGTGACCCTAGTAAATCTTAAACTCGGGATGTCGACGCGTAGACTGACTATTAAACCGTCAGTGCTATAATTTAAGTTACTAAAAAAATATTTCTCTTAATTCTATGAACAAGATCTCTCACTTGACCAGTAAGATTGGGTTGGGTTTAATTTTATGAGACTGCTTTGCTGTTGAGGTGGAGACCTTGAGAAGCGTTATTCCACGGTCTCATAACGGTGGATTCCACTGTGGATTTGGATGTCCATCGATCTGCTGGGGAAGAAATGTCATTATTATCTTTGTTAATATATATATATATATATCACGTACATCGATCCCATACAAGTGGCACGGCTTAAAAGTGCACCCTTGATATGAAATTAATAATATTTTTATTCACGACGCATTATAATTTTAAAGACGATTAATTATCTTCACATAAATGAAACTTTTATTGGGAATAATGTTTATGTGGGAAACTGGAAACAAAGCCAAAGGTTTTGCTACAGGACATTCTAATACATTGACCGCCTATCCATGTATGGGATCACCTCTTAGCATTATCCTTCTCCCAAACCTGAACCACACGAGGGTCCACGAGTCAACTTCACCATGTTGGGTGTTGCTGAATCTGTCATTCCAGCATGTTCGCCCTACTAACCATCAATCATATAAATGTTCTTCCCATTGTCACCAAAGTGGGCATCAAAATAGTTACCATCTCTACTTTTTTTCTTTCTTTCAAGTGGTCCACCCGGGGGGGTTTCGGTTCCTGACGTGTGCACGGGAGAAGGAAGAAATGCTACATTAGAAACTGGTGCTACACTTCTGTTGTCCTCGTCGTAACCACCCTCCATGACCCTTTCTTCCTTTTGGAATCTCCTTTTGAGGGGGGGGGGGGGGAGATGTCGATGATTTGAACCAATTAAAATTAATGTACTATTCTATGTTTGATTTCTTTTCTTAATCAAGATTGAATGGGGTTAAAATAGATTAACTCATTCCTAAAAATTAAAGGTCAGATTGATCACCTGAATAGATCACCCCGCCCTTGACCCACTCGATTATCAAACTCGCTATAAGAGAAATTGGTGCAACCGAAATTACAACAAATAGTGGACGGAAGGCTGCGACAGCTTTTATCACTTCAGCCAGGTGTAATGCATAGAGGGGCGGTAAGCAAACCCACCTTGTCACGTGGTGTCGGCAAAGAGGAAGAAAGATTGCAGTACTCACATAGTCTTACACCATTTCTGACTTAGAATTGTTTATTCGGCCAAAATGGTCACATAATTATTAAAAGCCACCCAAGAACCCAGGAGAGGATAAAGAGAGAAAAAAGTTGTTTACATGCTCTTCAGATTTTAGATGTGGTTATCATTATACCCTTACTGGAACATCATTTATACTCTTATTAAAACTTAATTGAACTTTAGGTCTTCCAAGTTTCGAAACTCTCAACTTAAGTTCACCTTTCTTTAACGTCCATAGAGAAAAAAGGTTGCGAAAAAAAATGTAGGTAATTAAAAAAGGCTGACGCCGTGATATTCCTCGTGTTATAACGTTCATGTTAGCTGTTGGGTTTTAAAACTAGATGATCGGAATTTGAGAAACACAGAGCAAGGGTATCGAATTGAGATTTAATACTCTCTTGGCCATCATATTTTCACACCGAACAGTGATCAATAGGATGGCAGTACCACAATTAATCCTCGTAGAAGCATCGATCATGGCAAATAAGATAAACCCAAGAGTGTAACGTTCAACAGCGTGATAAAATTTCAGAACTACATCTCGAAGAAGCACTAAAACTAAAAGTTTGTCCTCCGTGAAATCATAATTAATGCCCTGATCTTGCAGATAACATAACAACAAGTTGGAGGGGATACGGCCGCGATCTTTCCTTGTCCCTGTGGTGGTAGGCTAGTCTGTTCACTCTCATCCTTGCTGCTTAAACAGGGCCATCGGCAATAACATAAATAAAGACCATGCTGCTGCTGCTGCTGCCTTTTGGGCGAAGCAAAGAGACCTGTGCGTTGGCTGGTGGCGACAATTAATTATCCAGATGGAAGGTGTGCATGTTGCCCCCCATTATTAAATCATGCAGATGTGCATGTTGCCCATTTTCAAATCATGTGGATCACAAAACAAAGGCAAGAGGTCAGCTTTGTGCTAGCAAAAGCAGGGGAACCGCCTACCATACTTGATGGAATCTAGGTGACAGCCTCCCTGCACAACCCATCTCCTGCCTTCCAACTTTCTTTCTGATCCATGCATTTAATTGTGTTATTGAAGGGGTCAGAATCCCTAGGATTCTTTGGGGTCTCTCCGTGTTAATAAATTCCCTGGAGGTGGTTTGGGTTTAGTTAAGAAGTCCATGTGTAGGGGAGGAGGGGGGAATTGATGCTGCTTGGTGCAGCTTCCAAGCAACCGCTGGTCCTCATCCCTTCAGGCCTCTAGGGTTTGTTTAATGCCGTGTGATGTCATTGGATTCCCCTCCATCATGCTAGTCAGAGCTCAGAAGGATGTGTGGGTGTGTGTCATCTTATCGTTCTCATCGCATGCTTATCTGTTAAGCAGGGTCATATCTACTGTTCAATTACATTCACATAGGGTTTACTGGAAGGTCCGTGGCCCATCAATTACTCAGTGTTTTCCTCCAAGAAAGAAGTTGCTGGTTCGAAGAGCCTTGGGCATACAATTCTTCTTTGGATGACAGATTTAGTATGTGGAATTGCTTTCCCAAGGACGGTTTTGAACTTAAAAACTGCCCTAGTATCGAGAAAAAATTACTGAAAATATGTGAAGACTCAAAATTAGAATTTCTCTGTAGCGAGTGAGGATGGTAAATCTGGCTTGACCGAATTCGGCTCGCGCACTGCGCGGCCCATTAAAACTCGGACGCGCTGAGCCCAATCTGGGGACGGACACACATGTTCGGCCCAAGAAGAAGATGATCGGCCCAACGAGGCATCGGATCTCACGACGCCGATGAGGCCGGCCCAAGAGCAGTTCTCGCCGGAGGACACTCCGACGATCGACCGTTGTCCCCACGACGCCGGCCTTGACCCTGTAACGGACGAGCACGCGCCATGAGTGCCGTAAGACTCGCCCAGGGACCGACCGACGCCGGAGCTATCGCCCTCCAACGGGAAACTCCCGCCGACATAGCGGAGAACGTTACTCCAACTAAACGGACCCTTCCTTATCAAGGGATGAGACCCTCGCACCAGGACAACCCATATAAAAGGGACATCGACGATAGAGAGGGACACGGTAGATTCTTCTACTAAAGACCCCACACGACTACGCAAGAGGATACTCCTGCCCCCGAGCCTTCTACTGAGAGGAGAGCAGCCCTACCAGCGACAACGACAAGAGGGCCACCTACGTCCAGAGAGCTTCTACTTCCTGAGCGGCCTTACCACCCAGCGAGCACTCTCCGAGAGCCCGCTGGGACCGGCGAGCACGCATACAGAGGATCTACACGCCTCCTGCATCGACTCCTACGGCCCCTACCTTTCTCTTACTCTGCCCTTCTCTATCGCTCATTAAATACCTTGCTGATTTAAGCATAGGAGGGTTGTCCCCTGGGATAACACCCGGGACTCCTTCTGACGCCCTCTTGGTTTCTTGGTGTGTGCAGGCATCCACGGGAGCGAGACGATTTCCCAACAAATAAATAGAGAAGGTGGTACGTGGCCTAGGAACCATTTTCCTGTCGCTACACTTCTTGGCGCCGTCTGTGGGAACTACGAGCGAAAAGCTATGGCGTCCCGTGGAAGCCTTCGCAATGCCAGCAACCGGGGGCGAGGATCCCACCAGGGACCCAACTCCCGCCGAGAGTCGCAAGAAGCTTCTTCCGCGCGCCGCCGACAAGAGGTCACCCGAGGTGACCTAGACAAACTCCGCCAGGAAATACGAGTCCTGGCGGAATTCTGTCGGGAGCTCCGAGACCAGAGGCCTCAACACCCCCCACCCGAGCGACGGGAGGGCGAAGAAGGCCAGGCCGGAGAAAATTTCCGACAGGTAGGAGAGGCGTCGCGCGCCTCTGTCACAAGAAACTGGCGATCGCACAGCGTACCCACGTCTAGGGGACGCATCCCCCTCCACTCCAATCCAGAGATGGACCGCCGGCTCCAGCGGTTCGACGAGATAGAGGACAAGGTCCGGTACCTGGACGACGTCCTCCTGGCCGCCAAGAATCGTGGCCTCATCGACGACGACGAAGACTTCCACGCCCCCTTTTCTAGGGAGATCCTGGAAGCCCCTATCCCGCCGAAGCTTCAGTTGCCGTCGTTCACGTACTACGATGGCACCACCGACCCGGCCGACCACCTGCACGGCTTCGAGTCCCACCTGGTGTTCCACCGGGCCTCGGACACCATAAAGTGCCTAGCGTTCGTCACCACTCTTCGGGAGAACGCCCGGGCGTGGTTCGAGTCCCTGCCGGCCGGGACAATCTCCTCCTTCCAGTAGCTCAAGAAGCTATTCAAGGAGAACTTTGTGGGCTACCGAAAGGTAGCCAAATCTGCGGTAACCCTGCTCGCCCTCAGGCAGGGGAAGGAGGAGGCGCTATGGGACTTCGTCTCTCGCTTCCGCGCGGAGGGTCTCTGGATCCACCACCTCGACGTCAGCATCGCCACCACGGCACTCACTCAGGGGACACGAGATCACATCCTCCGGCGAGCGCTCGGAGTCGAGGCCCCGACGACCCTCCCAGATCTCCTCGCGCTAGCCCAGAAGCACACGCATTGCGAGGAGAATACCGCGGCCCTACGCCGCGCGGCCGGGACCGACCAGCCCGATCGCAAAAGAACTGCCGACCCACCGCGCGAGTGCCGGAACAAGCGAGAGCGGCGCGATGGAGACCACCACGACCGCTCCGAGAAAGAAAGGGGCGGCTACTGCCACTACACGCCCCTGACAGCCCCGCTCGACCAGATCTTGATGGAGATCCGCGAGGAGCCGTTCCTCAAATGGCCCTCGCGGATAAAGTCAGACCCCAATTCGCGGAATAAGAAGAAGTACTGCCAATTCCACCGGGATCATGGCCACGACACCACCGACTGCATCAACTTGAAGGATGCCATCGAGGACCTCGTACGCAGAGGGCTCCTCGATAAGTTTCTCGCCAAGGCCACCGAGAGACGACAGAAGACACCTCCCCCGATCGACAACCGGCCCAACGGAAAGGAGATCATGATGATCTTTGGGGGACCCGCAGCCGGGGGAGATAGCGCGAGAAGGAGGCGTCGGTACGCGACGGCCCTCAAAACGGCGGACCAGGGCGAAGGGACCCTGAGGGGACTGTCCCCCCCAGGAGACCCCATAGTCTTCTCCGAGAGTGACCTTGAAGGCGTCACGACGCCCCACTCCGATGCTTTGGTGGTTTCCGCCACCATCAATCAATGTACTGTGCGACGCATTCTGGTGGATAATGGAAGCGGACCCGGTGTTATTGTGTACGACTGTCTAGTACTCATGGGAGTGGATGTATCACAACTTGCGCCATTGCACACACCGGTATATGGATTCTCTGGCACGACCGTTCGCCCAGAAGGGCGTATCACGCTCCCGATCACGTTTGGGACGGCACCGAAGGAGGTAACTTTCCTCGTCGACTTTACTGTGGTCCGTGCAATGACATGATACAATGTCATCATCGGTCGAGGAATCCTCAGTACGCTTCGAGACGTCCCTTCCTCCTACCACCAGAAGCTGAACTTCCCCACCCCTCATGGGGTAGGAGAAGTCCGAGGAGATCAACGAGAATCTAGGAGGTGTTACCTCATATCCACCCGCTACCGGCGTCCTGAGGAGACGCCATGCGAGAAGAGGGCGAGGACTGAAGATCCAGGTCTGAGCACGACAGCGCCAGCCGAGGATCTATACCTCATCCAAGTCGGGGACGACCCAAGCAGATCACTGAAGATCGGCGCTACCTAGTCCGAGCAGGATAAACAAGCATACACGAGCTTCCTCATAGCCAATCAGGACGTGTTCGCTTGGTCCGAGGACGAGCTCCCTGGAATCCCCCCGGAAGTTATCACGCACCAACTAAGGTTGGACCCCAACTGTCGCCCGGTGCAGCAGTGCCGAAGACGATGCAACCCCGAGCGACAGGCCGTCATCAGGGAACAAGTGGGCGAGAAATTACGATCAGGACTACTCCGGCCTACCCAGTACCCAGATTGGGTAGCCAACGTCATCCTGGTGCCCAAAAGTAACGGGAAGTGGCAGATGTGCGTGGACTACACCGAACTCAACAAAGCCACGCCCAAAGATAGCTTCCCCATGCCACGGATCGACCAGCTAGTCGACGTCACAGCCGGGCACGATATGCTGAGCTTGCTTGACGCCTATTCAGGGAACCATCAGATCAGCATGCATCAGCCCGACCAAGACAAGACCGCGTTCATCACCGACCACAGCCTCTACTGCTACACTCGTATGCTGTTCGGACTAAAAAACGTGGGAGCTACATACCAACGCCTAGTCAACCATATGTTTGACTCGTAGATCGGCCGCAACATTGAGGTCTACATCGACGACATGCTCGTGAAAAGCCTCGAGCACTTGCGCGACTTGGCTGAGATCTTCACTACGCTCAGAAGGTATAACATGAAACTCAACCCTGCTACATGTGCGTTCGGGGTACGGTCAGGTAAGTTCTTAGGGATCCTCGTAACCCATCGAGGGATCGAAGCCAACCCCGACCAGATCAAAGTGGTGTTGGAGATGGAGCGACCACGACGGGTGAGGGACGTACAATGTCTCACCGGACGCGTCGCCGCTATGGCCCGGTTCTTATCCCGAGCCGCTGAACAATGTCTACCCTTCTTCCGGCTGATCAAGCAAGCCAACTTGGAGCCGGAGAAGAAAGTATGGATTGACTGGGACCAGGGGTGCGAGCAGGCATTCGAAGAATTGAAGCGATACCTGACAGCGCCTCCTGTCCTCTCCAAACCCCAAGGGGGGGAACTGCTGCTCCTATACTTGTTCATGACTCCTAGCACCATGAGTGCTGTGCTCACATGGGAGGAAGCAGGAGTCATGAAGCCCATCTACTACGTCAGTCGAGCGTTGCAAGGACCGGAATTCTGATACTCGCGGACTGAAAAGTTCACCCTCGCGTTGATTACGGCTGCTCGCAAGCTACGACCATACTTCTTGGCCCACCCGATCGCCATCCTCACCGACCAGCCCCTCCGACAAATCCTGCAGAACCCGGACGCATCTGGAAGACTAGTTAAGTAGGCCATTGAGTTGGGAGAGTTCGACATTAAGTTCCGACCCCGGACAGCGATCAAGGCCCATGCACTTGCAGATTTCATCGCCGAATGCGCCCTACCCGTCGAGGATTCACCCGAGCAGACCTCGGGCCCCGCCTGGGAGCTATACGTCGACGGATCCTCCTGCGCCACCGGCAGCGGCGCGGGGCTGGTATTACTCTCACCAGAGGGTATAGAGCTACAGTACGCCCTACGCTTCAATTTCCCGACCACGAACAATGTGGCCGAGTACGAGGCGCTCCTTTTTGGCTTACGTATGGCAAAACACCTGGGGGCGTCCAGCGTGCGAGCGTACAGCGACTCCATGCTCGTCGCCAACCAGGTCAGGGGGGAGTTCGAGGCCCGAGACCCCTCTATGATGAAGTATCTGGAGAAGGCCAAGGTAGCGGCGGGTGAGCTCGCCCACTTCGAAGTGGTTCACATCCCACGCAAACAAAATGTCCGAGCAGACGCCCTCTCCCGTTTGGCATCAGCCACTACGGTCTCCAGCGGGAGATCGATTCTGATAGAGGAATTGTCAACACCGAGCATTGATGATCCAACACTCCGGGTAAACTCTATCAACTACGAACCCTCCTGGATGGATCCCCTGCTCGATTTCCTCCTCCGGCAACAGCTCCACAGCGATCACGCCAAAGATCGGCACACACGAGCGAGAGCGGCCCACTTCACTATGGTGGATGGCTGGCTGTATTGCCGGTCCCTCTCAGCTCCTCTACTTAAGTGTCTCTTTCCCACGGAAGCCAGCCAGGCCATCCGAGAAGTCCATGAAGGACTCTGCAGAAATCATGTGAAAGGGCGAGCACTCCCGAGGACGCTGATCCGACAAGGGTACTGGTGGCCCACCTTGCAGCAGGACTGCCTCAACTACGTTCGAAGGTTCCCCCAATGTCAGAAATACTCCCATCTGCACCACCAACCTGCGACGCAGCTCCACGCCTTGACGGAGCCTCGCCCATTTGCTCGGTGGGGGATCGACATACTGGGACCTTTCCCTGAAGCGCAAGGGAGGAAGAAATTCCTCATAGTCGCCATAGACTACTTCACCAAATAGATCGAAGCCGAGCCATTGGGAAAGATAACAAGTGAGGCAGCTTGGAAATTCATGCTGTGGAACATCATTTGCCAGTTTGGGATCCCGAGGGTTCTCACAACCGACGACGGTAGACAGTTCGTGAGCATCGCCATCAAGGAAAAGTGCTCGGAATTAGGGATCTGGAATCACTACACCTCAGTGGGACATCCCCAAGCCAACGGGTTGGTGGAAAACGCCAACCGAACTCTACTCCATGACATCAAGACCCGCCTGGACCAAGCAGGCGATGCATGGATTGATTCAATCCCCATCATCCTATGGGCTCACCGGACCACCGCCAAAGTCGCCACCGGGGAGACACCCTTCCATCTCGCGTATGGAGCTGAGGCAGTAGTCCCGGTGGAAGTGTCCAACCCCTCGTTACGAGTGGGGTATTTGATGAAGCCAGAAGCAACCAGGCGATGTGAGAGAACCTGGACTTGCTCGAGGAAAGAAGAGCCAACGCCCAGATAAGACTCGCGACATATCAGCAGAAGCTGGCGCAATATTACAATGCCCGGGTTAAGGAGCGACACTTCTTCCCCGGAGACATGGTTCTACGGCGAGCAAGCGTGGCCGATCCGCGAAGAGCCGCGGGAAAACTCGCACCCAATGGGAAGGCCCATACCGGGTAGCAGAAGTGCTCGACAAAGGAGCGTACATGCTAGTGACGCTTGGGGGGAGAGAGGTACCCAGGACGTGGAACTCCGTCAATCTCAGACTTCCAGTAAAATGTCACCAGCCGTACTCCACTAGGGTAAGTTGCCCATAAAAAATGAGAAAAGGCAACCTACGGATTTCCTAGAGGCGAGCACTGCTCCCCTTGAAAGCGAGCAAGGTAACCTACGGGTTTCCTAGAGGCAAGCATTGCTCCCCCTGAAAATGACAAGGTAACCTACGGGTTTTCTAGAGGCGAGCATTGCTCCCCTTGAGAACAGAAAGGCAACCTACGGGTTTCCTAGAGGCGAGCACCGCTCCCCTTGAAAAACGGAGGTAGCCTACCGATTTCCTAGAGGCGAGCACCGCTCTCCTTGAAAATAACAAGGTGACCTACTGGTTCCCTAGAGGCGAGCACCACTCCCCTCGAAAATGAAATAGCGACCTAAGAGTTCCGGTAGAGGACACGAGCGCCATGAAAGACGAGTACGAGGGATCGACCAGAGAAGCACACAGAATAACTCCCGTAAAAGGTACACATCAATGTCGACTCAGAATAAAAGAAATCATATTTCTTTAGTCAAAATACAAGCTGCCAGAAAATTGGCAAAGTAGCCTCACACGGGCCAGATATAAGTATATGGGAGAACAAAAGTGCTCGACGATGGCGGCAAATGACTCCAACAACTCGCGTCCCAGGCACCATCCTCTGTCGACAATCACGCTAAATCTTCAAGCAAGCGTAGGTACCCAGCTTTTGTTCTGTGGAAGGGTACACACGGAGAAGCCTCTTTACCAGAGAAGAGGGATAAAGCCCTCATGCCAACGAAGGGCTTCACTCGTAGAAGGCCCGCAGGAGGAAAACCTGGTTGTGAGCGACGTCACGCGGAATGCGGCGGCGAGCGGAGCGCGCGGGCTAGTTTTGCTGCGACACAGAAAAAAGAGAGAGAGAAGAAGAGAAATCACCATGGGAGATTGCTCCGGTGGGGTGTGCAGAACAGATACAACGTAACAAGATATGGGGATTAAACGGTCATAGCGGGAAATGACTCTCTGCGACCTCGGGGGATGGGAATAGTGCAAAATTTAGATGACATCAATTTAAACGGCCATTACAGGAAATGACTCGCCGCGGCCTCGAAGATATGGCAGATATAAAGATAATACATAATGTGAATAGCAGAAATTTAAACGGCCATTGTTGGAAATGACTCGCCGCGACCTTGAAGATATGGCAGATATAAGAAGCATAAAATATGAATAGCAGATATTTAAACAGCCATTGCGGGAAACGACTTGCCGCGACCTCGAAGATATGGCAGTTATAAGAAGCACAGAATATAAGTGGCAGAAATTTAAACGGCCATTGCGGGAAGTAACTCGTCGCAGTCTAAAAGATATAACAGATATAAGGATAACACAGAATACAAGTGGCAGAAATTTAAACGGCCATTACGGGAAGTGACTCGCCGCAGCCTCGAATATACAATAGATATAAGAACAGCACAGAATATAAATGGCAGAAATTTAAACGGCCATTGCGGGAAGTAACTCGCCGCGGCCTCAAGGATATGATGTGATCGCCAGGGGGCGGAGACCCCAAAAATAAAAAGAGTGATCACGCCTACCTCAAGAGTAGGAAATGGCGGGTTACTTCTTCCTCTCCCTTCGATCGGCCGATGGAGAGGGCTTTTGTAATTTCCCGGACCTTTCGGATCCTTTCTTCGTGGGTCCCGGATCTGGTTTTTGGAGTGTCCGGCTCCGTTGTGTCCGAAATTTCGTTTCGGACATCTTTCGTGTTCGGATCGGCGAGATCCGGAGTTGTTTCGGAGGCCCGGAGGTGTTCCGCGGCTTTTCCGTGTGTGTTTTTCCGATTTCGGTGTGTGTTTCGGCTTTTACTTCGGAAGCTCGCTGCGGGTGAACCGGGCCGTTCACCTGGGCACGAGTGGTACCGTTGCGATCAGTGCGTTCTGAGGATCGCGGGGGTGTAATTTCCTTTTTTTCGGAATTTTTTGGATTTTCCGGATTTCCTATAAATACCCCCCTATTTCTCTCTCCTCCCCCACCCTCTTCTTCTTCTTCTTCTTCTTCTTCCTCCTTCCTCCTCCACCGTAACCCTCTCCCTCTCTTCCTCCCGGTTGACCGCGGCGGACCCCTCTCCGGCTGTTGACGGCGGCGGGGCGACGGCGCGGTAACGTGGGCGGCGGCGAGGCGATCGTGGGGGCGTGCGGTGTTCGCGGGAAGCTTGAAGGACGAGGGTTTTCTAAGGCGTTCTTCGTGGTTTGTGGGCGATCCGGCGGAGCATTCGCTGCATTGAGGTAGGGTGACGTTCCTTAGCCTCTTGTCGATCATTTCCGTGGTTTGTAGGCCGCGGGGAGGCCGAGAGGGGCTTGATTGAGCGGGTTTGGGGTTTTCCATGATTTGGGGAGAGCTCGCCCGATCTATGGTTTTAGCCCGCGATTTCGCGTTTGGATGGCTTAGATGCATGCCAGGGGTCCCCAGGGGTCTTCCCCTTTGTTTTCCCCCTCTCCGGTGGAGGCACGGGGCCGTGGTCGAAGTTTTTGGGGTTTTCCCGCCGTAGCGTGCTCGGGAGTGTGTAACGGTTACTCCAGTGACCGTCACATGCTTGTGACGCCCCTAGAGGGGTGCGTTACATTCCTGAGTAGTGTTTTGGGGGTCGGGGGCTGTAACGGCCCCACGATAGACCGCCATTTGCCTATGACGCGCTTGGGTAGGGCCGTCAGGGGCTTTCGACCGTTGGTTTGTGACCATTGGGGGTCAGGCCATGTAACGCACCGGGCTAGGCGCGTTACATGTGTGCAACGCGCTGGGGCAGGCACGTTACTTCCTGTTTTCACCCCAAGTGTGAGGGCCATGTAACGCGCTGGGCCAGGCGCGTTACATGCGTGTGACGCGCCGGGCTAGGCCGTTACATCCCTTTTGGCTTTGGGAGCGCGGGGGTGTGTGTAACGCATGGGGCCAAGCGCGTTACATTCTTGTAACGCGCCTGGACCAGGCTGTTACATCCCTTTCCCCTCTGACTGTGTGACGGTCTGTTCTGAACCGTTAGGCGCATGTAACGGTCTCGCCTAGACCGTTACTTGCTGGTGACGGCCCTAGGGTGGACCGTCACATGTCTGGTTGCCCCACGAGGGTGGCAACCCCGTTTTTACTCCGACTGTGGCCACCGTGCGGCGGGGCTGGTGCGTGGGGTGATTCCCACACGTTGTCGGATTCGGACGTTGTTTTCCGTTGACTCGAGAGTCTACTCCTTTGTGACCCTCCACTAGTCGTAGCCTATCAGTACACGTGTGCTGATCGCATCAGGAAGTGGTGTACGGGCTTACCCTGAGGACGATTTTAGACTGGTTACCGTCGGGCCCCTCGTCACATCAGAGTCCAGTGCCAGGGGAAAACCAGTCAGAGGGCCAGACCTAGGACGCGTGGTCTGTGTGTGCATACGTGGTTGGGGACAGTGGACGCACGTCGACGGGCGTGACCCCAGCTAGTCACTTATTGTGGTTACATGTACGGTGTTCGCGCCTCTGGTAGGAGCTACCACGCCAGGCGGTTCACCTGCGGCACGGCGTAAGACGTCAGGGGACGCTACCGGCTGTGCTTCTAGTGGGTGGTACTCCTGTCGAGTACGGAGTGGCAGTCTGTCAGTCGTGCGTTTTCCACCTTCGGGTTTTATCGGTTGACCGTTGAGCTTCGGTCTTCTTACCGTGGCACGGGTGTCGGTTTACGTGCCATGGGACCTTTGTTCTGTAGAGTACGGGGCTTTCGTTTCCGAGGTACTCTCCTACCGCTAGTGTAGTGGTTTCTCATTTTACGAGGTAGGGTTCGAGTGATCCCTACTGAGTCTTGTTCCGAGACTCATTCCCTGCGTGTTTCCACCGTTTTTCAGGTGAGGCGCCGCCCCGGGGTAGCGCGTCTGGGGTGCAGCGTGGTGCGGGTGCCTAGAGGTAGTGCCAGAGGTCAGAGCCGGGGTATGCCCCGTGTAGTTGTACTTTTCTTCCTTGTCACTGTACTAATCGTGGAATATTGTTATTGTTGCTAATTTCTATTGTGGACCATGTAAAATGTTAATTTATTTCCTGCTTAATATTATAACTGTTTAATTTCTGCAATTATTTGTGATACTTGTATAGTCTCCACACCATCCTTTTAACCCTTCCGAGTCTTCGGGCTCGTGGGTGGCGGTGCGAGTCTCGGGTTATCGGGCCTTCCCGGTAATCAGATTCTCGGGACGTTATAGCTGGTATCAGAGCGCGGTTGTGGAATTACATGAGAATCATAGGTAATTGTAGTGGTCCACTAGTCCACAACAATGATGTAGAGGTGACGCTGGCATTGGGCACCGCGGGTTTATTTTGACCTTGCCGTTTTCGTGTTTTCTGTCTTGTGCTTTAGGAGCGAGTATGGCGCCGAGGCGGAGCTCTCGCTCTCAGCAGGGGCAGTCGGCTGGAGGCCAGGAGATCCAGCAGGGGGTCCAGAGGGACCAGGAGGAGCATAGTAGAGCGCCACCGGGGGCTACCGAGGCCGCGGATGCTGCGAGAGTTCCGGGGGCTGAAGATTTCTTCCGTGGCATGTACCAGCTTATGTCTCAGCAGTTCGGCAGAGAGGCTGGTGAGGGCTCGTCAGTCAGGGGTGGGCCAGGCCGAGCAGTGAGGGACTTCATGCAGTTCCATCCACCTTACTTTAGTGGCCAGGCAGACCCTGATGCGGCTCGTGATTGACTCGATGAGATGGAGCGGGTGTTCAGTTCTGCGAAGAGTGCTGCCGAGGACAGAGTGGTGTTGGCCTACAACCAGTTGCAGGGTACGGCTCGGAGGTGGTGGTCTTCCGAGTGGAAGACGTCTTTTCAGCTTCGTCCACTTGAGCAGATCGAGTGGGATGATTTCGTCAGTGCTTTCGAGCGTACGTATTGTTCAGATTATGTTGCTACGCAGCGGATGCAGGAGTTTCTGGAGCTGGTGCAGGGTGACATGTCCGTGTTGCAGTACAGGGCCCGATTTGTCGAGCTGGGTCGGTATGCACCTCACATCATGGATCATGAGAGGGTGAAGACCGCGCAGTTTGTGCAGGGCTTGAGACTGGAGCTGAGGCACCATTTGATCGCGAACGGGGCCACTGATCTAGAGACAGCGTCTCGTGTTGCGGCTTCGTTAGAGATGGATATGCAGAGGATCCGATGACCGATCAGCCAGGGACAGTCCTTGTCAGGTCGCAGCCAGCAGTCGGCTACCCCTGCAAGGTTCTTTCCAGCATGCGCCGGGTGGTTCAGGAGTACCGGCATCAGCAGCTTCGGTGACGGGACCTGCGTCCTTTGGCACGAAGGTCAAAAAGTTCTTCGCGAAGAATTTCCGAAAGAAGAAGTCCAAGGATCAGGGGTAGGCTTCATCGGGCAGTGTACAGCAGCCGATTCCTTTGCAGCGTCAGGGATCAGTGGGTGGATCGCGAGGACCTTGTCCACGGTGTGGTGGGACCCACCCAGGCAGACAGTGCACGGCCCCGATCATCTGTTTTCGGTGTGACCAGCCAGGGCATATGGCGCGCCACTGTCCTCAGAGGCCGCCGCAGCAGCAGTTTCCTCAGCAGCAGCAGGTTCCCCAGCAGTAGAGGCAGCAGCAGCAGCAGCAGGGACAATATCCGCCGCTACCCAGGTCAGCTAGTGTGGGAGGCAGGCAGAGGGCTCGGGGCCAGATCACGCACATGACCAGGGCAGAGGCAGTGGCGTCGCAGCTCGTGGAGGTACCGTTCAGATTTTGGGTTGTGCGGCTCGGGTTTTAATTGATTCTGGCGCGTCTCATTCGTTTATTTCGGAGGATTTCGCGTCGTGTGTCGAGGAGCCGGTGACCCAGTTGTCCTGTGATTTGGCAGTGGAGTTACCTTCGGGTGATTTTATGATCACTCCGTATTGCTTCGATCAGGTTCCGGTTTGGATCGATGGGCGGAGTATGCCAGGCAGGTTGTATGCGTTGCAGCTTCGGGATTATGATGTGATTCTAGGCATGGATTGGCTCAAGACCCATGGAGCGGTGGTGGATTGTGGAATGAAGAGGGTCTACTTCCAGCATCCGAGCAAGAGGACCTTCTATTTCCAAGGTATCCGTTCCGCCTCTTCTCGATTCCTTATCTCTACTATTCGAGCCCGTCGATTGCTTGATTCAGGTTGTCAGGGTTTTCTCACGTCCGTGGTTGTGTCTGACCGGATGGAGCCGGATGTCGAGGACATTGCGGTGGTGTGCGAGTTTCCCGACGTTTTTCCCGAGGAGTTGCCTGAATTACCTCCCCAGCGGGAGATCGATTTCGTGATCGAGGCTATGCCTGGTACGGGACCTTTGGCGAAGGTTCCCTACCGTATGGCCCCCGCTGAGTTGAGGGAGTTGAGGGCGCAGTTGCAGGAACTGTTGGCCAAGGGGTATATCCGTCCTAATTTTTCCCTTGGGATGCGCCCGTATTGTTTGTGAAGAAGAAGGACGGTAGTCTGCGCTTGTGCATTGACTATCGGCAGCTGAATGAAGTGACCATTAAGAATAAGTATCCGTTGCCGCGGATTGATGATTTGTTCGACCAGCTGCAGTCTGCGCGAGTGTTCTCGCGGATTGATTTGCGGTCCGGTTACTATCAGCTGAGAATTCGCGAGTCCGATGTGGAGAAGACTGCATTCAGTACGAGGTACGGGCATTATGAGTTTTTGGTGATGCCGTTCGGGCTCACCAATGCCCCTGCAGCCTTCATGGACTTGATGCAGAGGGTGTTTCATCCGTATTTGGACCAGTTCATGGTCATCTTCGTGGATGACATCCTTGTTTATTCGCGGTCTGCCGAGGAGCACGCGTACCATTTGGGTGTGGTGCTGCAGACGTTGCGAGATCACCAGTTGTATGCAAAGCTCAGCAAGTGCGAGTTTTGGCTCAGCGAGGTGCACTTTCTGGGGCACGTGATTTCTGGTGATGACATTTCCATGGACCCCGCCAAGGTCGAGGCAGTGATGCAGTGGCCGAGGCCGAGGTCGGTGACGGAGATCCGGAGTTTCTTAGGGCTTGCGGGTTATTATCGTCGATTTATCCAGGATTTTTCTCGCATTGCGGCCCCGATGACTAGGCTCACGCGAAAGGATGTGCCTTTCGTTTGGTCCGAGGAGTGTGAGCAGAGCTTCAGGGAACTGAAGAGATTGCTCACCTCGGCTCCGGTGTTAGTCTTGCCTTCTGGATCGGGAGGTTTCGTGCTGTGTACAGATGCTTCCGGCGTTGGGTTGGGTGCTGTGTTGATGCAGCATGGTAGAGTGGTGGCTTATGCATCTCGGCAGCTAAAGCCCCACGAGGAGAACTACCCTACCCATGACCTTGAGTTGGCGGCGGTGATCTTCGCGCTGAGGATCTGGAGGCATTATCTGTACGGCGAGAAGTTCGAGGTGTTTACTGACCATCAGAGTTTGATGTATGTGTTCTCGCAGAGAGATCTGAACCTCAGGCAAAGGCGTTGGATGGAGTTCATGAAGGATTATGACTTCGCCATGTCTTATCAGCCGTGCATGATGAATGTCGTTGCTGATACCTTGAGTCGGAAGGTTGCGGTCAGTACCTTGATGTTGAGGAAGTGGAGGCTCTGGGAACAAGTGCCCGAGGTATCTTTCAGGCTCAAGATTCCCCAGGAGCCAGGGTTGGCAGTGCTTGCGAGTCTGAATGTCACTCCTGCTATCCATCGTCAGGTGACAGAGGCTCAGCATGCAGACCCTGAGTTGCCCCAGATTCTAGCTATGGCTGAGGTGGAGCTGGGTGACGATAGCGCTGCTAGGTTTCGCGGCAGGCTGTACGTCCCAGCGGAGGAGCAGGTTCGTCGTGCGGTGTTACGCGAGGCTCATGGGAGCAGGTACACTATGCACCCGGGTGCGACGAAGATGTATCGGAACTTGCGGAGGCAGTTCTGGTGGCCTGGCATGAAGAGAGATGTCGCAGAGTTTGTGGCCAGGTGCCTGATCTGTCAGCAGGTGAAGGCGGGGCATCAGCGACCAGGAGGTACTCTCCAGCCCTTGGATGTTCCTGCTTGGAAGTGGGACCATGTGACCACGGATTTCGTGGTGGGATTGCCGAGGATCCCGAGTGGGCAGGACAATATTTGGTTGCTGGTGGATCGGCTGACGAAGGTGACGCAGTTGTTACCGGTCAAGGTCAGCTGGAGCGTGTCTAAGTTGGCTCGTCTTTATGTGGAGCGGATCGTGCCGTTGCATGGGGTTCCCATTTCGATCGTGTCGGATCGGGATCCGCGGTTCACTTCTGGATTCTGGTGGAGTTTCTAGCGAGCTCTTAGCACGGAGTTGGCATTTAGCTTGGCATATCATGCTCAGTCAGATGGTCAGTCTGAGAGGACCATTCAGACTTTGGAGGACATGCTGAGATCCTACTACCTGGAGTGGCAGGGGAGTTGGATTCATCACCTACCGTTGGTGGAGTTTACCTATAACAACAGCTATCATTCGAGCATCGGTATGGCTCCTTATGAGGCATTGTATGGGCGTCCTTGTCGGACTCCACTTGATTGGTTTGAGGTGGGTGAGCGTGTTTTGACGGGACCAGAATTGGTGCAGCAATATGTGGATGTTGTGCACCTTGTTCGTCAGAACATGTTGGCGGCCCAGAGTCGGCAGAAGAGCTATGCTGACCGTAGGAGGCAGCCTCTCGAGTTCGCCGTGGGCGATCATGTGTTCTTGAGAGTTTCTCCGATGAAGGGGGTGATGCGTTTTGGACGGCGTGGGAAGCTGAGTCCCCACTATATTGGTCCTTTCGTGATTATGGAGCGCATCGGTGAGGTTGCTTACCGGTTGCAGTTACCTCCTGAGTTGGCATCGGTGCATGACGTGTTCCACGTCTCGATGTTACGGAAGTATTTACCCGATGACTCTCATGTGCTCGAGTTTTTCGTTTGGCCTGAGGTGACTCCAGATCTCTCTCCCAGAGTTTCTGATCCGCGTGGAGGATAGGCGAGAGCAGCGCCTGCGGAACAAGGTTATTCCCTTGATGAAGGTCGTGTGGCAACGACACTCTGGTGGTGAGGCTTCGTGAGAACGTGAGGACGAGATGCGTCAGCAGTTCCCGTATCTGTTTGAGTGAGTCTTCCTCTTCTTTCCCATTTGGTTGTTCTCAATTTCGAGGACGAAATTCCTTAAGGGGGGAGGGCTGTAATATCCCGGACCTTTCGGATCCTTTCTTCGTGGGCCCCGGATCTAGTTTTCGGAGTGTCTGGCTCTGTTGTGTCCAAAATTTCGTTTCGGACATCTTTCGTGTTCGGATCGGCGCGATCCAGAGTTGTTTCGGAGGCCCGGAGGCGTTCCGCGGCTTTTCCATGTGTGTTTTTTTGATTTCCGGTGTGTGTTTCGGCTTTTACTTCGGAAGCTCGCTGCGGGTGAACCGAGCCGTTCACCTGGGCACGAGTGGTACCGTTGCGATCGGTGCGTTCCGAGGATCGCGGGGGTGTAATTTTCTTTTTTTCAGAATTTTTCAGATTTCCTATAAATACCCCCCTATTTCTCTCTCCTCCCCCACCCTCTTCTTCTTCTTCTTCTTCTTCCTCCTTCCTCCTCCACCGTAACCCTCTCCCTCTCCCTCTCTTCCTCCCGGTTGACCGCGGCGGACCCCTCTCCGGCTGTAGACGGCGGCGGGGCGACGGCGCAGTGACGTGGGCGGCGGCGAGGCGATCGTGGGGGCGTGCGGTGCTCGCGGGAAGCTTGAAGAACGAGGGTTTTCTAAGGCGTTCTTTGTGGTTTGTGGGCGATCCGGCGGAGCATTCACTTCATTGAGGTAGGGTGACGTTCCTTAGCCTATTGTCGTTCATTTCCGTGGTTTGTAGGCCGCGGGGAGGCCGAGAGGGGCTTGATTGAGCGGGTTTGGGGTTTTCCATGATTTGGGGAGAGCTCGTCCGATCTATGGTTTTAGCCCGCGATTTCACGTTTGGATGGCTTAGATGCATGCTAGGGGTCCCCAGGGGTCTTCCCCTTTGTTTTCCCCCTCTCCGGTGGAGGCACGGGGGCGTGGTCGAAGTTTTTGGGGTTTTCCCACCGTAGCCTACTCGGAAGTGTGTAACGATCACTCCAGTGACCGTCACATGCTTGTGACGCCCCTAGAGGGGTGCGTTACATTCCTGAGTAGTGTTTTGGGGGTCGGGGGCTGTAACGGCCCCACGATAGACCGCCATTTGCCTATGACGCACTTGGGTAGGGCCGTCAGGGGCTTTCGACCGTTGGTTTGTGACCGTTGGGGGTCAGACCATGTAACGCACCGGGCTAGGCGCGTTACATGTGTGCAACGCGCTGGGGCAGGCGCGTTACTTCCTGTTTTCACCCCAAGTGTGAGGGCCATGTAACGCGCTGGGCCAGGCGCGTTACATGCGTGTGACGCGCCGGGCTGGGCCGTTACATCCCTTTTGGCTTTGGGAGCGTGGGGGGGGGGGGTGTGTAACGCATGGGGCCAAGCGCGTTACATTCTTGTAACGCGCCTGGACCAGGCCGTTACATCCCTTTCCCCTCTGACTGTGTGACGGTCTATTCTGAACCGTTAGGCGCATGTAACGGTCTCGCCTAGACCGTTACTTACTGGTGACGGCCCTAGGGTGGACCGTCACATGCCTGGTTGCCCCACGAGGGTGGCAACCCCATTTTTACTCCGACTGTGGCCACCGTGCGGCGGGGCTGGTGCGTGGGGTGATTCCCACACGTTGTCGGATTCAGACGTTGTTTTCCGTTGACTCGAGAGTCTACTCCTTTGTGACCCTCCACTAGTCGTAGCCTATCAGTACGCGTGTGCTGATCGCACCAGGAAGTGGTGTACGGGCTTATCCTGAGGACGGTTTTAGACTGGTTACCGTCAGGCCCCTCATCACATCAGAGTCCAGTGCCAGGGGAAAACCAGTCAGAGGGCCAGACCTAGGATGCGTGGTCTGTGTGTGCACACGTGGTTGGGGACAGTGGACGCACGTCGACGGGCGTGACCCCAGCTAGTCACTTGTTGTGGTTACTTGTACGGTGTTCGTGCCTCTGGTAGGAGCTACCACGCCAGGCGGTTCACCTGCGGCGCGGCGTAAGACGTCAGGGGACGCTACCGGCTGTGCTTCTAGTGGGTGGTACTCCTGTCGAGTACGGAGTGACAGTCTGTCAGTTGTGCGTTTTCGACCTTCGGGTTTTGTCGGGTTGACCGTTGAGCTTCAGTCTTCTTACCGTGGCACGGGTGTCGGTTTACGTGCCATGGGACCTTTGTTCTGTAGAGTACGGGGCTTCCGTTTTCGAGGTACTCTCCTACCGCTAGTGTAGTGGTTTCTCATTTTACGAGGTAGGGTTCGTGTGATCCCTACTGAGTCTTGTTCCGAGACTCATTCCCTGCGTGTTTTCACCGTGTTTCAGGTGAGGCGCCGCCCCGGGGGAACGCGTCTGGGGTGCAGCGTGGTGCGGGTGCCCAGAGATAGTGCCAGAGGTCAGAGCCGGGGTATGCCCCGTGTAGCTGTACTTTTCTTCCTTGTCACTATACTAGTCGTGGACTATTGTTATTGTTGCTAATTTCTATTGTGGACCATGTAAAATGTTAATTTATTTCCTGCTTAATATTATAACTGTTTAATTTCTACAATTATTTGTGATACTTGTGTAGTCTCCACACCATCCTTTTAACCCTTCCGAGTCTTCGGGCTCGTGGGTGGCGGTGCGAGTCTCGGGTTATCGGGCCTTCCCGGTAATCGGATTCTCGGATCGTTACAGCTTTCCTTGGTTACCTTTGTAAAAAAGAGAGAAACAGACATATAGCAAATGAATCAGAAAAATGGCAGTGTAGTACTAGTCCCTTGTGATAAAAAATGATGAAATCATGGCGAGACACACATCTGGTTGGTGGTGTTTTTAAACCCCTCTCAGACACGAGTAGGAGGAAAATACTATGATGGATGGAAGATCATGCAATTGTGCATAAACAGATCTCTCTTATGAAGCGAGATGACAGATGACGGGATGATGCTTGCAACGGAAATGATAAAAAGAGTGGCAGAGAATGGCTTATTGAAGATGCCTATGGCGGGATCCGGCGGAGCTTCGACAGCGTAGGGATGACGTGGAAGCACGACGGGCGGAGTTAGCCTTCCTCTCGCGAGCGCAGGCACCCGGGAATCTGGCAGAACCTCCCTCTGTAAAAACTCACGGGTTAGAAAAGGGATCCGACAGAGTCTCTCTTTCCTCTGTCAGATCTGAAGCTCTCTCCTTTCGAGGGAGGGGGTCCTCTATTTATAGAGGGAAGAACGATTGACGCGTCTAGGCTCCTGGACGCCTCAATGTTCAGGCGTCCAGGACCTTGGAAGCCTCAATATATATATTTTTTATTTTTTATAATTCGAATTATTAAGGCGTCTAGGTTCTTGGACGCCTCAATCTTGAGGCGTCCGGGACCCTAGGCGCGCCCATCTTCGTCCACCAAATCGCCGTCAAAAGCCGTCGATAGTGGAGAAAATGCGTGGTTTCGGCAGGTAACCGTGACTCTCGAAGGGCGCGTCTGGTCGACAAGACGTCTTTATGATTTGATTTATTCGAAACGTCAAAGTAAACGGCCAGAGCGGCGCCGCGTGCGCGCTGCATGAGCCTTCTGAAGAAGGCCTATAGGTTCCTTGACACGTCAAAGTAAGGCGTCTAGGGTCCATGACACGTTTAAAATTTTTCACGAAAAAAAATTAAAATGATGTAAAAAATTAAAAAAATAGAAAATCACCAAAGTAATTAAAAATGTGAAGGCAACCTTGGGGTATCATGGTGTAATATGAGACTTACTCACTGTAATATCAAGAACGGCGTGTCTACACTGGCCAGTAGCTCCGGCCACCCACGCTCGGAGGAAGGCCAGCGAGGCCCACCCAGGGAACCAGCAGACCGATGCAAGCAGGCGGCGGCGGTACTACGAGGCCTACTCATTAGGAAGGCCACCTCGGCGAACTGGCCATGTTTCCAAACTGGCGAACAAGGCCCTGCTGCCCCGACTACCACTAGCACCTCTCCTGAATGGAGAGGTTGTCTTGTGCCTCCCCACGAACAGCGCACGGCAGCAGCGGCAAAGTGGCTTGCTGGCCAGGCCTCCAAACCGAGGAGCCCACCGCCGTCGTCCAAGCCGCACGGCCAGGCCCACTGAGTGGAAGAATGGAAGACAGATTCCAGCCTTCCTTACGATCCTTCCTACCGGAAAGTAGGAAGATGTTCCAGCAACGAGGAGCGTCTCACCGAGCACCAGCAAGAAGCAACCAACGGTCATGCACCGCGAAGACGAGCAAGAAGGAGATAGCTAAGGTCCGGAAGATAGCTCTACCCTGACTCTTCTCATCCCATCAAGGACGGATCCTATCCGACTCAAGAAGCAGGACTCCCCTACCAGCGTACAAGCGGTTAACCTTCTCCAAGGCCTCTCGCCAGCCGTCCAAGTACCCGAGCCGGTACTGCTCAGAGGCCAAACCACCCTCTCCAGGCACAGGCCATGGCCGCTAGGGTGCCGACACGGGGGACCAAAGGTTGATGGCGAATCGACAGAGGTTCGTCATCCGACGAAGTACCAGACTCTCCTGAGGACATTCTCGGCAGAGCCTACGTACTACGATACGTTCAGCACAAGATGACAGCTGGAACGCTACATAAGGCCACTATTTATAGTGAGTGATTAAGTCCCCAGAAGCAGTAGGACTCCCACCGCCTCAATTCAATCCGTGGAAGTCGAAGCGACGGATCCCAAAAGTTACGCTCCTTCAGAAGCTCTCATTAAGGGCACCATTTCGTATCCCCAGAGGATCTCGCGACGGTTCAAAGGAAGGAAGTACATAATAGAAATCTTGAAGATTTGCGAAGTAAAGAAGGAAAGCCTTTCATTCCCAAAAGGAGAAATTATAAAAAGAGGCTATTGCCTCGGAAAGCGCAGGAAAAGGAAAGGAAAAGATAACAAGGGGCATCCTCTAAAGGACTTGCCCCGGTTACATCATCACGTGCCCAGAGCTCAGCAGGCGCATGCGCATCAGCGGCACTAGGAGGAGGTGGCTAGTCACTCAAGTCCACCACGACAGCATTACGCCCGCTCGCCCGCGCTCGACACCGACTCCTTGGCGCCCGCCCCTACGGGGTCGGGCCCCTCTTCTTCGTCCTCGGCCCCCGAGCCATAGGGATCTGGAGGAGGAGGGAGGTGGTAGTTAAAATGCATGCCGTTAATACATCCCCTACCAAATTTAATTATCGGTTCATAAATTAATTAAAAGAAAATAGTTAAGCGGTGAGACCGAGTCGATTCCACTGGGAAATTTAGATTTTAAAGTAGAAAATCTTGAGTTTTTATAATTGACAATTTATGGCAGATGGACACTAAAATAAGAGTTGACAAATTGAAATTAACTAACCTAGATGAATGGACTTAAGGAATTAAGACACCAATTAGATTAAACAAATGCACGGAAGATATCAAACAAACCACACTTAGAGAAGAGGAAGTGAGAGATGAAGATAATGGATAAAAGTAAAACACCTTTACTTAATATTAAAGAAAGAGTGTGCTGAAACTTATTTATGAAATCTAAAACTCCAAAGATCAAAGGACTAACTAGAGTATGCTTTGAAAAAAAAACAATACATTGGACATATAAAGAAGCTAAAGGTCAATAACAGTGAATAGGACGGAAGATAGAATGCAGCATGGAAGGGCCTCCGCTCTCCGTCTCTCTTTGTCTCACCACCACAGGTGCCTCACAGTAACAGCAGAAGACAGCCCGATGAACAGTGGAGGAAGCTTGGCTCGCCGTCTCCCTCTTCACTTTTCCACGCCCTGGACGCCTGCGTGACCGCCAAGGCCGCAAAGGAGCTCACGGCAGTGGAGGGTCTCCACTAAGGTCGGACGATTGCTACGAGTGCCACACGTGGAGGGCGTCACCCTTAGTGGTACTGGACCACAGCTGCAGCAAAGAAGCTCACCCCGGACACCACACGCACTGCAAACGGAGCTTTGAGGAGAGCTCGCAGCAGTGCGAGAAACTCACTGGAGAACCACCGAGAGAGGCCTGCGGCGAAGGCTAAAAAAAAACAAGAACTAAAAACTCCCCGAAAAAATGAAGCCCGAACCCTCGGGTGCCGTTCCCTGAACCTCCTCTTTATAGGGGTAAGGAGGACGCCAGGATCTCCATCGAACCACCTCCACAATCGACGCCGGTTCTTTATCTTCCACCGGTGTCACCCACAGCAACTTCCGTGAGCATCTCGCAGCACGCTGCGACCCTCTCACCATGAGCAAGCGGCTGCCACACTGTTGAGCGGATGGCCTCCGCTATCCTCGCCTCCGAAACCTTCGCTGCGTCCACTTATCTCTTCGCAACCACCAGCTCGTTCACGCTGCTGCTGTACGTGAAGCATGCGACTCCTGCAATATTTCCGGCATCCATCATTCTTATCTCATCATCTACGTAGAGCCCATCGCAAACCACAAGCTGCCAGCCATGCATGGTTAGCCACTGTTATCTTCAACCGCTAAAGCCGCAGACACCTTGCTGCCTCATGCAATCCATGCGGCCATCTACGTGAAGGAGGTGCACCACCATGCATGATCCATCTTCTTGCATTCTCAATGTGTGCTTTCATGCACATGATACGTCCAACCCATGTACCTACTTTTAGAAAGAGTGCATATGTGATACCATCATAAAATGTTAATCAATGTAAAATTTGTTCATAAATACGCACTGAGTTTTAATTACTCCCAATAACTATCATTTTCCATGAAAACTTCCCTATTCAGATAAATCTATTTTTTGTAAATATTTCCACACATAATCAACACTTTACTTAGAATATTCTCCCAAGTATATATATGGAAATATTGTGAAAATATAAAGTTATCAGGAGGACAGGAGCCTCGAGGTCGAAATACCCCGCGGTGGCCTTCTGATGTGAAACGACCCCTCGGACCTAGATTCGCAAGCAACCGAACCGAACGGTGGACCCACTCAAGCGGGTTCACCCGCGTCGCGCACACCCGGGTCCGTAGGTGGGCCGGCGATAGTGGTGAGGGTTCAAGGATGGATCTCGCCTATCCGGGGATTTGACTAGCTTGGGCTGAACCCTTAAGGGCCTGGGATGCCCGATTCCGTGGGCGGCCAGCACACCAAGGGCGTGGGATGTAGTGGCTCTCTCACAACTCGCTCCGCGGTGGCACTCAATTAGATGGCAATTTGAGATCGGGCACTCGCCTCACCGCCGACGGGCAACTAGAAACGATACTAAGACAAGTAATAGTAAAACCAGCAGAGGATGGGGGCTCAAAGCTCACCTGATCGGTGTGAAGACACCGATCCCGGTCGGAGACGAGGGCGAGCGGTGAAGCGTGGGCTGCCCACACGCTGCGCCGATGACGCTTCGGCCGAAGACCTGCTAGTACAAAACTACTCCTCGCGTAGGACGGTGATCGTGGGGTGGGGAGAATAGAGGTTACATTCAAACACTACCTCCACGCAGGGAGGGGTGCTAAGCCGGCCAGGCGGGGAAGGGAAAATAGCTAAGGAGATTGCCGATTGATCCCATCGTCGGTTCTGCCCACCTGTCTGCCCGTCTGACAGGTGCTCGCTGTTGACGCTGCCGAGGATGCTCCCAAACTCAGAAGCCAACGAAACTAGGGCAAAATTGTCACTGACTGGTCCGGGATAACTCCTGAATTTTATTGCGACCTCTGGATGTCTCCGACAGTCGGGGCTGAATCTGGAACTGGACTATTCTATTCTGGCTCGGATTGACTCCAGAACTATGCAACAGGATGAAGAAGGTGTCACGAACACTCCTGAGCCCTGAAGGTGATGTAGCTTATATTGACAAGACCGTGGGTGGATCCTCTTCGAGCAGCAACCAAGGAGCCCACCAGAGAAGGTCGGAGCAGGGAGATAGGGCTCGTAGAGTGAAGGTGGGTCAGTTCAGGCATTGACTGGACTGTCCTGCGCACCTCGGGGAGAAAAATTGGAACTCTATGGTCCGAGATCCAAATGTCTACCTTCTTATTGGTGCTGACATAGGTCTTGGAGGAGAAGGGATCATCCAAAAATCACATCCAAAGTCATCCTGTAGAAGCCGTGGTCGTGTCTGCAATTGAGCTCAGGTTCTCTGCCAGAGCAGCTTTGTGCAGTCGGGGAAGAATGGCTCCTCTGGGCAGCAGCGATATCGGATGTCGGCGAAACCACCTTTCCTGTGAAGCTGCCTTGACGAGCTTTTCAGAAATGTATGGCACGCCACCTGAAGATGTGTGATGACTCCAGGACAGGCTCTGCAATTCGCTGGTACTTCTGCTTCTGCTGTTGGACTGGGTAGCAATGGTAGATAGGGAAGGATAAAGGGGGAGAGGAGTGGGAGGACGGGTGGGAAGGGGCTGTGGGCTTTCCCTGGTTGGGAGGGGAGGTGGGGAGGGTCACCACAGGTTGGAGATGGGCAGGAGAAGGCTGGAGGGGGCGGAGTTAGCAGAGGAGGGAGATGGGGTCGAAATCTGCTAGGGCTGGGAGAGAGGAAGGGGCACAAGTGACCTTTGAGGGAGGGAGGATGTGTTTGAATTGGGTCTTAATGGTGGGTGATCAATGGTGGTCTTGGGAAGGGGAAGGGTTGTGTTGGGAGATGGAGAGGTGTGTTGGGGAAGGGAAGGGGTGGCATGGGAAAAGGATTGGTTGCTTGGGGAAGAGGAAGGGTTGCTTGGGAGAATGGAGAGGTGCCTAGGAGAGGGGAATTCCACCTAGGGGTTAGAGGGGAATTGAATGAGTGTATGGGGAAGGGGGAGGGGCCTTCATGAGAGGTGAATGGGGAGGACAGAGAGAGAATTTTGAAATTGGGAGTGGGGAGGAGAGAGAATGGGGTTCGCCCCCTTTGGGGAGAGAGAGAGAGAGAGAGAGAGAGAGAGAGAGGGAGGGAGGGAGCTTCTCACTCCAAGGAAGAGAATTCTCTGGGAATTCAAATTTTTCTCAGTATCTCATTAGCTTCAAATGGAAGAAATGGGGTCCTATTTATAGGGATCTCACAATTTACAATAAGTCCATGACTTCTACACTAATGACAAGAAACCAAGGGGAAGGGGGGGCGCCCATGGGCCTAACCCATTGAATTGGGCCCATTAACCTATCAAACCAACATAATGACTCAAGATCTAGGTAAATGACACATTAACCTAGGTACTAGACTTAAATAAAAGGAAAATTACATGATAAGAAAATAAAAATTACATCATATGACTCGAAATAAAGTGACGAACAAGATGAAGCACAGTTGGCAAGCATCAGGATCCTCGAACAAATGAGATCGCCAGTGATGTCCCCATCATACCCCCGGGGTGCGGAGAACTCGACTCCGTCGAGTATGGGTCCACCGGGGAAGTGGTCCTCTAAAGCAGCTCGGGGTGAACCTTAAGCTCCAAACTCAACATTGTGTCCGCAACCAGGGGACGGTCCTTCATCCTCTCACGGTGGCTGGGGCACACCCTCTTGCTGGCGATGGAACCCTGCTTCCCTAGTATTGCCTCCGTGTGCACACGTCGGGCTCTCTGGCTGATTTTTGGTGGCTCTCCGAGGGTATCACTCACAAGGAAAGATATAGGCTCAAGGTACTCACTAGGATCCACCGCGGTGCCCATATAGGGTGCCGGATCCGCCACGTGGGAAATGGGGTGAATCCCA
Source organism: Amorphophallus konjac (assembly GCA_022559845.1). Taxonomy (NCBI): domain Eukaryota; kingdom Viridiplantae; phylum Streptophyta; class Magnoliopsida; order Alismatales; family Araceae; genus Amorphophallus; species Amorphophallus konjac. Next base: position 19,637,444 of record CM040121.1, read on the forward strand.
AAACCCATTCGAAAGTCCAACCCATAAGCCGGGTTGCCAAAGTCACTCAGAACTTGGCAAGGTCCAAGGCCTCGTGCCCTCAAGTTGGGGGTGACTCTAGGGTAGAGCCACTCCAATGCCACCATCGATAGGTTGCCTACTTGGAATTCCAAGTGGCGCTCGCGAGCCAATTGGCGCTCGTGAACCTCACCGCTCGTTGTGATTTGCTTGCGTGTATGCTCATGCCATGCATTATGATGCGGTGAGTGGTTGTCAAAGTGGGTAGTGTGAAAAGGTGGACTGGGGCAACCATAAATTGACCTATCATGCTTTGATGCCATGTGGACCTTTATGAACTTAGGTGGACCGGGGCAGCCACAAGTGGCCCTATCATGCATGAGATGGATGATGAGTGGGGGAGGACCAGCATATCCAAATGTAAACCTGCCGTGCACTGGACCTAGTGTGTGTGCGACACAAAGGACGTGACTATCCTTACCACATGATGCCAAATGTTGTGACACATGCATTCCTATCAAGATGGTCCCATCTTTAGGTGGGGGTTGATTTGGGGGTTTCCACTCATGGGGGTCGAAGGGGTCTCAGAAAGTGGACATTTGGGGATGGGTCACTTCCTCATTTCCTAGGTGGATGTCACCATTGGTCATGGCTCTCATAGTTAGGGCTAAGTTTTGGAATGGGTGGGTTAGGTTCGACATGGTGGGTGAGGGTAGGGTAAGGTGGGTGGTGAGTAAGGTGGGTGGGTCACATGGGGAACTAGACTCCCATAGGAAGGGATCATGGTAGGGGCTACCAAGGGAGAGGAGCTCTGTGTCCTCATGGTCCTCAAATGGTGGTGGTTCCTCCTCCTTTAATGAAATAGTTGGGACGAAGTCTTTGGTGGGATGGTCGGCCATGAATGGAGGGCTTGACGTTCTACCCGAGATAAGCAACTCTAATTCATGGATAGCATCGGGCTCATCGGGTGTAGGGAGGAATAGAAGGAGGTTGCTAGTGTAGCAACCCACAGTGTAAATCGCGGTGATAGTCCCGACACATAGATGTAGGAGGTCAAAGCTCCTAGGTTGGTCGGCCATTGTGGTCAACATGCCAGTCAACTCCATTTGCCATGCTAGGCCCTTAAGGAGATCCCCTAATGTCTCCACTTGGTAAGATGATTGGATGGTGGTGTGATAGGAGAGGGGCACTATAGGGAGGTGTTGCTCCATGGGTAGGAGGTATGAGTGCAAGCTATGGAGGTCGGGGTTCACCTTGAGCCAATTGAGTATGGGCCCATCTATGGTTATGGTGCCATGAGTGAAGGCAAGTGGCTCTTGATGGTCTGAGCTATGGGAAGGGGAAATTTGAGGTTCTTCCTCACCATTGGTGTGTACTTGGATTTCCTCGAAGGTGGGAAGGGACTCTAGGTTAGCATCTGTTCTTGTGTGGATGGGTGTGGTCTCCTTTTCCAAGGGAATGGGAAGGTCTTGTGGGGGTGGGGTGATGATAGCCGGTGTGTGGTGCACCCGGGGTGGTGAACAAGGACGGGGCTCCGGCGGATGGGAGAGTACAAGGCTGTTGAATTTAAAGGCTCCCGGAAGGTGTGGCGGATGCACTAGGCAAGTCCGACGTGTCGGGTCGATGTCGGCATTCCTTTCATCTAACCATCTCCTACCTAGGATTATGCAAGGGCCCGCCAAAGTACCAATTTGACACCAAACTCCATCAACGTATGTGGTCTTCCCGAACCATTTATGGAATTCAACGAAGACTTGGTCTCCGTTGTGCATAATTTGTCCGGTCCTAGAAAGAGAGGCAACGATATCGGGGGATACCCAATTATCGGACTCCAAGTCAATAAAATCAATTTCCGTAGGCTCTCCATTGGGTAGGTATGCAAGGAATATGATTGGGAGAGGGATCATTTGGTTCGTACACTCATTGACAGTGGGTGGTAGACAATGCATGGGACGGTCTGTCGGGGACTCTAATGCAAGCGTGCCCATGGACTAGACTCGTAGAGACAAGTCTAAAACTTACTATGATACCAAATTGATGTGAAACGACCCATCGGACCTAGATTCGCAAGCAATCGAACCGAACGGCGGACCCACTCAAGCGGGTTCACCCGCGTCGCGCACACCCGGGTCCGTAGGTGGACCGGCGATAGTGGTGAGGGTTCGAGGATGGATCTCGCCTATCCGGGGATTTGACTAGCTTGGGCTGAACCCTTAAGGGCCTAGGATGCCCAATTCCGTGGGCGGCAAGCACGCCAAGGGCGTGGGATGTAGTGGCTCTCTCACAACTCGCTCCGCGGTGGCACTCAATTAGATGGCAATTTGAGATCGGGCACTCGCCTCACCGCCGACGGGCAACTAGAAACGATACTAAGACAAGCAATAGTAAAACCAGCAGAGGATGGGGGCTCAAAGCTCACCTGATCGGTGTGAAGACACCGATCCCGGTCGGAGACGAGGGCGAGAGGGGAAGCGTGGGCTACCCACACGCCGCGCCGATGACGCTTCGGCAAAAGACCTGCTAGTACAAAAACTACTCCTCGCGCAGGAGGGTGATCGTGGGGTGGGGAAAATAGAGGTTACATTCAAACACTACCTCCACGCAGGGAGGGGCGCTAAGCCAGCCAGGCGGGGAAGGGAAAATAGCTAAGGAGGTAGCCGATTGATCCCACCGTCGGTTCTGCCCACCTGTCTGCCCGTCTGACAGGTGCTCGCTGTTGACGCTGCCGAGTACGCTCCCGAACTCAGAAGCCAACGAAACCAGGGCCAGATTGTCACTGACTGGTCCTGGATAACTCCTGAATTTTATTGTGACCTCTGGATGTCTCCGACAGCCGGGGCCGAATCTGGAACTGGACTGTTCTATTCTGGCTCGGATTGACTCCAGAACTCTGCAGCAAGATGAAGAAGGTGTCACGAACACTCCTGAGCCCTGAAGGTGACTTAGCTTATATTTAAATGACTGTGGGAGGATCCTGTTAAAGCAGCAACCAAGAAGCCCACCAGAGAAGGTCAGAGCATGGAGATAGGGCCCGTAGAGTGAAGGTGGATCAGTTCAGGCCCTGACTGGACTGTCCTGCGCATCTCGGGGAGAAAAATTGAACTCTATGGTCCGAGATCCAAATGGCGCCCTTCTTGTTGGTCCTGACAGAGGTCATGGAGGAGAAGGTGTCATCCAAAAATCACATCAAAGTCGTTCTGTAGAAGCCGTGGTCGTGTCTGCACTTGTGCTCAGGTTCTCTGCCAGAGCAGCTTTGCGCAGTCGTGGGAGAATGGCTCCTCTGGGCAGCAGCGATATCGGATGCCGACGAAACCACCTCGTCTGCGAAGCTGCCTCGACGAGCTTTTCAGAAAGGTATGACACACCACCTGGAGATGTATGATGGCTCCAGGGCAGGCTCTGCAATTCGCTGGCACTTCTGCTTCTGCTGTTGGACTGGGTAGCAATGATAGATAGGGAAGGATAAAGGGGGAGAGGAGTGGGAGGACGGGTGGGAAGGGGCTGTGGGCTTTCCCTGGTTGGGAGGGGAGGTGGGGAGGGTCACCACAGGTTGGAGATGGGGGGGAGAAGGCTGGAGGGGGCGGAGTTAGCAGAGGAGGGAGATGGGGTCGAAATCTGCTAGGACTGGGAGAGAGGAAGGGGCACAAGTGACCCTTGAGGGAGGGAGGATGTGTTTGAATTGGGTCTTAATGGTGGGTGATCAATGGTGGTCTTGGGAAGGGGAAGGGGTGTGTTGGGAGATGAAGAGGTGTGTTGGGGAAGGGAAGGGGTGGCTTGGGAAAAGGATTGGTTGCTTGGGGAAGAGGAAGGGTTGCTTGGGAGAATGGAGAGGTGCCTAGGAGAGGGGAATTCCATCTAGGGGTTGGAGGGGAATTGAATGAGTGTATGGGGAAGGGGGAGGGGCCTTCATGAGAGGTGAATGGGAGGAGAGAGAGAATTTCAAAATTGGGGGTGGGGAGGAGAGAGAATGGGGTTCACCCCCTTTGGAGAGAGAGCGATAAAGAGAGAGAGAGAGAGAGAGAGAGAGAGAGAGAGAGAGAGAGAGAGAGAGGGAGGGAGGGAGGGAGCTTCTCACTCCAAGGAAGAAAATTCTCTGAGAATTTAAAATTTTCTCAATATCCCATTAGCTTCAAATGGAAGAAATGAGGTCCTATTTATAGGGATCCCATAATTTACAATAAGTCCATGACTTCTACTGTAATATTCCAGACCTTTCGGATCCTTCTTTTTGGGTCTCTGATCTGATTTTTCGGAGCGTCCGGCTCCGTTGTGTCCGAAATTTCATTTCAGACATTTTTCGTGTTCGGATCGGCACGATCCGGAGTTGTTTCGGAGCTCCGGAGGCGTTCCGCGGCTTTTCCGCTCGTGTTTTCGATTTTCAATACGGGTTTCGGTTTTTTTTCGGAAGCTCGCTGCGGGTGGACCGGGTCGTTCACCTGGGCACGAGTGGTACCGTTGCGACCGGTGCGTTCCGAGGATTCCGGAAATCGTATTCTTCTATTTTTTTGATATTTTTCCGAAAAATCAGATTTTCTATATATTCCCATTTCTTTTCTTTTTCTTTTTCCCTTTCTCTTTCTTCTTCTTCTTCATCCTCCTTCCTTCCCCAACCGTGGCCGCTCTCTCTCTCTCTCTCTCTCTCTCTCTCTCTCTCTCTCTCTCTCTCTCCCTCTCTCTCGTTCGAGCGCGGCGACCTCCGTTCCGGCTGCAGACGGCGGCGGTGCGACGCGGCAAGGACGTGGGTGACGTCGAGACGATCGTGTGGGCGTGCGGCAAGCGTGGGAAGCGTGGGGAGGCGGGGTTTCTAAAAGCGTTCTTCGCGATTCGTGGACGATCCGGCGGAGCATTCGCTCCATTGAGGTAGGGTGACGATCCTCTATCTCCGTGCTTTCCTTTCCCGTGATTTCTAGGCCGGCGGGGAGCCGAGAGGGGTTCGTTTGAGCTTGGGACGGGAAATGCATGCTTTAGGGGGTTTGAGTGCCGATCTAGAGTTTTACCGCGCCATTTGGAGCTTTGGGGGCATCATTCGATGCACTAGGGCGTGGGGACGAGTTCCCCATTTGTTTCCCCATCACCCGGGGGTGATTGGGACGTGGAATGGTGTTTTAGGCCGTTTCCCGCCGTTCTCGGTTTTCCGAGATTATCGCGGTCCACCAGTGACCGTTTTCACTGGTCGCGGTCAGGTGGGGACCGCTTTCAGCAGGTTTTGAACCGTTGGGGCTTTAGAGTGTCGGTGGGCGGACGCGGTCTTGCGACAGACCGCGACTGTTGATCGCGGTCTGGTGGCAACCGCGTTCACCGTGGGGACCGACACGGACCCCGTGGTATTTTTGACCGGTGGTTTCCAGTCGCGGTCTCCTGGAGACCGCTATGTTGGGTTCGGTGCATGTATTCAGAGGGGGGGTGAATGAATATAGCCTATAAAAACTTTCACCAAATATAAAATTTCGCTCAATTAGAATTTCGCTCACTCAACAGATTAAACACTTAGAACAAAATTTGATCAAATCATCTAATGAACCTGTGATCAAACACTTGGAGCGCCCCTATGCAAACATCTAGCGGAAGCAAACCATAAGCAATCAAACCACAATGCAAGAGGGGTTTTTAGGTGGTTCGGTCATGCAGACCTACATCACCCCACACTCAAACCGAGTGTGGCTTCCGCTGACTCACAGCTTGAACAGCTGGACATCACAGCTTGCCATACATCCGCTGGGCAATAGAGCTTGCTGTCCGAGGAATCCTCCTCGCCCCGCTGAGCAACACAGCTTGCTGTCTAGTGGAATCCTCCACTGCAAACCGCTGGGCAATACAGCTTAGCCGTCCAGAGGCAGCACCTCTGCAATCCGCTGACTAACAGCTTGAACAAAGATGTAAAATAGAAAACATAAAATAGAACAAGACAGCAATCGGAAAGCTGTAAGTAATGAAGCACAATGTGGCTCTTAAAGAGCTGGATGGCCTGGATTTGATCCACCGTCCATCAAGAACAGATCTCCCTCGATCTCACTCTCTTTCTTCACTCTCTCTCTTTCTCTTTCTTCTCTGCTGCACTTCTCTTCTTCTCTCGATCTCTGTTCTCCTTTTCTCTCTTTCTCTTTTTCTTTTCTTCTGCTGGATCGTGGAAGCTCTCTCTTCTTTTTCCCTTTTTCTTCTCTCAGCTTCTGCTCTCTGCTTTTTCTTCTCTTCTTTCACTCTCTACTCTTCCCTTTTTCTTCTTCTTCTCTTTTGCTGGATCGAAGGGCTTTCTTCTCTGTTGTTGCTCTTTCTGCTCTCCAGGCTTCTTCTTCGATCAGCCTCCATCTGAAGACGAAGGCTCCAATATATACCAGCAACAGTAGGAGATAGGGCGTGTGCTTCCCACGCCTTCCGTCCAGAAGATTCCTCCTCGGATCACGTGCTCAGCATCCACCCCGGATCACGTGTCAGGTGCCAGCTTCAGGTCACGTGCCCATTCATCAGTACGCTCAGCAACTGGAGTTAAATGGCGTCAACCCACTTGCTCCAAGGAGTTGACGCACCCTTCAGAGATCTTCAACCCTTTTTAGCTGCTGCGTCGACGCTTCCAACCCGTGGCGTTGACGCATTGATGCGTTCCAGTGAGCAGGTCTTCAGCAGATAGACGTGCTGCGTTGACGCTCTCAGCATGCTGCGTTGACGCATGGAGCTGCAGCGTCGATGCTGTCAATGTACTCCAGAGGCTGCAATAAGGGATACTTGAACTGCTGCGTCCACGCTACTTGATCAATGCGTTGACACATTGGTGTGTTCCAACAGCGAAATTGGATGGCTTCAGCCCTCTTGCTTTAAGGGGTTCATTAGCCTCTTCAGTCCTGTCAGACAGATGAAACGAAGTCATCAGTTCTAAGTTTATGCATTGCATTGTATAGACTTTGCTGTGAAGGTAAAGGCCAAAGCAACGTACAGACTTTATGATACTTAGATGAAAAATAGGCGAAAGCAATGTAGAGACTTCAGACTGCAGGAACGTGTGAACAATCAATGTGTAGACTCTTCAATCGACAGGCTTTGAAGCACAAAGGCAATGTACAGACTTTACCTTAAAACGAATGTAAAGACTTAGAATCAAAGAGGCGTTGTGTAGACTTTGAACCAGTGTACAGACTTGGAAGCTTGAGTCAATGAATAGACTTGAGACGCTTAAGGCGATGTACAGACTTGTTAAGGCTCAAGCGGTGTACAGACTTCGAAGTTCCACTATAGATGTACAGACTTGAAGATCTACTGTTGATGTATAGACTTGAATGAGTGAAGCCCTGAACGTAGGAATAGGCTGGAGTGTATAGACTTCAGGCTTCAGAACCGAATGTTCAGACTTTACCTAAGAAACGTAGGGAAAGATCCCAGTGTATAGACTTTGCCTTGAACGAAGGTAAGTGATGAGTGTATAGACTTTCACGATGTGTACACTTGGAAACGTGAAAGCTACAGTGAAGGAGTGTACACACTTGACCAATTCAAAGGCGAGTCGAGTGTACAGACTTAATGCGTTGACGCTGTAACATGAGCCAGTGAAATGCGTTGACGTTGTACACACTTAGCCTAAGATAATGTAAGCGACTGACACTGTACACACTTAGCCTAAGACGCTGTATAGACTTAGCCTAAGACATGCATGAACTGACGTTGTATATACTTAGCCAATGCAATGCACTATGAATGTATGGACTTACATGAGATGCTCATTGAGACGCTCAATGTATACACTTCAAGCCCAGTGTATAGACTCTCAGCCATGAACAAAGCGTGAAGCACACTAATGCAGGAATGTATAGACTTGGAAGTCTATGTGCATAATAAAACCAATGTATAGACTCTGAAATGCAAGCGATGCAGCAATGCCTAGACATTGGGCTTTACCCTGCAGTGTATAGACTTTGCTACCCAAACAATCAATGTTCTGATGGGTCGACGCATCAGCAAGGGTGGGTCGACCCACTACTGTTCAGACTGTAGATACATGCAGAGACATGATATCTGACAGAATGCAATGCATATATATAAAGAACAAATGCCATCAATGCTAAACATCATCATTCATGTTGCTATCATATGCAGAATGCTCAAGAATAAGAATGCACAGAAATGCACTTTATTTATTGCAATCATCAAAACACAATAGCATTGCTATCATCAAAATACAATATCAAATGCACTCAAATGCACTCACTGTCTTGCTATCATCAAAACCAAATAGCATTGCTATCATCAAAGCAACATAGCACATGCTTGTGTCTAAGAGGCACAACACGCTACTGTGTGAACACGGTCACCGGGTGACCGCGTTCATTTTTCTTGCGCCAGGGTGGTTGTGGTTCCAGGAGGACCGCGACTGTGTGGTTGCAGTCCAGGGCAGACCGCTACCACAGGAGGCGGTCCTCCGGTGACCGTGTCTCCCATCCCTTGCCGATTCGAGTCCCGGATGAGCGAGTCTCGATCCCTGTGCTGACCCGTGGTCCGACTGATGCTGGGCATCATGTGGGGGCCACACGTGAGGGTGCCGTGGGGTCCCGGGAGATGGTGATTTCGGCTTGTGTCGCTGTGTCACGGTGTTGGTACAAGGAGCGTTCCGCGTACCTGCGATTGTGACGTGGTTTTCCGTTGACTTGAGAGTGTACTCCTTTAGTGACCCTCCACTAGTCGTACCCTACCAGTACGCGGTACCGGTCGCACCAAGGAGTGGTGTACGGGCTTACCCTTAGAGGCGGTTTGTGGACCGGTTGTCGTCGGGCCCCACGTCTTACAGCCAGAGTCCGGCTGAGGGAAAAACTGGTCAGAGGACCAGACTAGGGACGCACGGTCTGTGTGTGCACACGTGGTTGGGGGCGGTTGGACCCACGTCAATGGGCGTGACCCCAGCTAGTCACTTGTTTGTGGTTACTTGTTCGGTGTTCGTGCCTTTGGTAGGCGCTACCACGTCAGACAGTTCACCTGCGGAGCGGTGTAAGTCGTCAGGGGACGCTACCGACTGTGCTTCTAGTGGGAGGTACTCCTGTCGAGTACGGAGTGTCAGACTGTCAGTTTCGTGGCTTTGACCTTCGGGTTTGCCGGGTCGACCGTTGAGTTTCGGTTGTCTCACCGCGACACATGTGCCGTTATGCGTGCCATAGGACCTTCGTTTAGTAGAGTATAGGGCTTTCCTTTCCAAGGTACTCTCCTACCGCTAGCGTAGTGGTTTCCCATTTTACGAGGTAGGGTTCAGGTGATCCCTACTGAGTCTTGTTCCGAGGCTCATTCCCTGCGTGTTTTCACCGTGTTTCAGGTGAGGCGCCGCCCCAGGGGAGCGCGTCTGGGGTGCAGCGAGGTACGAGTGCCCAGAGGTAGTGCCAGAGGTCAGAGCCGGGGTATGTCCCGTGTAGCTGTACTTTCATTTCTTGTCTCTGTACTAGTTGTGGGCTACTGTTTTTGTCATGTTTATATTGTGGACCATGTAAATTGTTAATTTATTTCCTACTTAATATTATAACTATTTAATTTCTGCAATTATTTGTGATACTTGTGAAGTTTTCACACCATCCTTCTAACCCTTTCGAGTCTTCGGACTCGTGGGTGGCAGTGCCAGTCTCGGGTTATCGGACCTTCCCGGTAATCAGATTCTCGGGTCGTTACAGCTAGTATCAGAGCGCCAGTTGTGGAATTACATGAGAATCATAGGTAATTATAGTGGTCCACTAGTCCACAGTGATGATGTACAGGTGACGCTGGCATTGGGCACCGCGTGTTTGTTTTGACCTTGCCGTTTTTCGTGTTTTCTGTCTTTTGCATCAGGAGCGAGCATGGCGCCGAGGAGGAGCTCTCGCTCTCAGCAGGGGCAGTCGGCTGGAGGTCAGGAGATCCAGCAGGGGGTCCAGAGAGACCAATAGGAGCATAGTCGAGTGCCACCAGGGGCCACCGAGGCCGCGGATACCGCGAGAGTTTCAGGGGCCGAGGATTTCTTCCGTGGCATGTACCAGCTTATGCCTCAGCAGTTCGGCGGAGAGGCTGGTGAGGGCTCGTCAGTTAGGGGTGGGTCAGGCCGAGCAGTGAGGGACTTCATGCAGTTCCATCCACCTTACTTTAGCGGCCAGGCAGACCCTGATGGGGCTCGTGATTGGTTTGACGAGATGGAGCGGGTGTTCAGTTCCGCGAAGAGTGCTGTCGAGGACAGAGTGGTGTTGGCCTACAACCAGTTGCAGGGTACTGTAGATCGGATTAGAAATCCTCACTTTTGGGAATGAGAAATAAATAACACAACAAAAGATGCATAAGATGTGATAAAAAAAATAGCACGAGGTGCTAAAGGGGAGTTGTGATCGCCAGAGGGTTTACCTCAATAAGAAGAAAATGAGATCGCGTGTACCTGGTGAAGAGTGGGATGCGGGATGGATGTGGATTTCCTCCTCCAACTCCAATCGGCCGGCCGATGAAGTGGGTTTTCTTGATTGATTACCTTGTAAAAAAGATAATAAAAAAAACAAACAAAAGAAAGGGGGGATCAGCCAAAGTGCAATAGTATCAATCCACAACTAACACAAAATGACGAAAAGACATCAACGTGCGCACCTCTTTTTTTTGTTTTTTTTTTAAACCCCTAGCAAAGAACTAGGGAAAGGATATGATAAAATGATGCTTAATGCAATAAAAGAACTAACGACAGGGTGACAATGATAATATGCTAAGAATGAGATGAACAAAGACAAGCACAATATATCGCCCTGCTCTCCCTGACGAGAGTAAAGGGGCAACCGTGAAGATGCTGAACGGATGCAGAAGGGTGGAGAAAGCCAATGCTCGAAGGAGGAAGCAGGCGTTTGATTGGATGCAGAAAGGATGAAGAAAAACCAATGCTCAACGCCTTGAATGCCTTTTCCTTTTTCTGAATGCTCAGCGTGCCTGTTCAATACCTAACATCTTAACCTTTTTCACGATCGAATGATGTTTTCTTTTATAGCTTCAATCGGATGTGATCAAACAAGGAAGTGATAAGAATGGGTAATGAGGCATCCAAGGAAGGATTAAGATCGAGCAAGAGTCCAAGGATAGCAGGGAACTGTGAGGGAAAGATGAAAAAAAGAAGGACTCTGGAGTGAAACACGCCTTAAGCCAGGGCGTCGATTTATGAATTGACGACCTGCACAGGGACGTTTCTTGAAACACGACCTAGGAAAGGCCGTTTCTTCCTGGATTTAATTTTAGAAATAAAACTTCCTCTGTTTTAAAAACTGAGAGAACACGCCTGAGATAACGGCGTTTCTTCAAAACACGCCCTGAGGAAGGGCGTTACTCACAAAATGCCCTTTTATTTTAAAAAATAGATAATTCCAGAAATTAACGGATAATACCAGGAATTGACGCCCTCACCTACGGTCGTCCTTTCTTTGAAAACGCCCTATGACAGGTCGTTACTTTCGAAAGTGACGCCCTATGCTAGGTCGTGAATCACAAAAATGCAGGAAAAATACTGAAAACTCACAAATATAGAAAAACTTTATGTTATAGGAATATTGAAGTCCACTTGGGGCGTTTATATAATAACATGAGATTTGCTCATCAAAACGTCAATTTTGGCGTGTCTACAGCTGCCCCGCCTTGGCGTCTGCTTTGCAAGGGAGTGAGACTGAAATGGAATGAAGTGAAATGAAAGAAATGAAGTGGAATGAACTGATAAGGAGACGCCAAGGTGTGATGGGACACACCTTAGACACTAAGCATTTGAAATCTTTCCAAGATTCTGAGTGAAACAACTCTGAGTGGTTCCAAGGAAACATCGATTTGTTAGATGAAAGGAGTTTAAACTAAGTAAATAAAGGGTGTACGCGTGGGCACGACAGGGAAAGACCATTGGAGAGCGATTACCAGCCAACGTGGACGTGCTGCAACCAAGGTAAATTTTGCAGAAAAGTAAAGAGAATTGGGATAGAGATCCAACAAAAGGGACAATTTCAAGGAATCAGCCTGAACGGCTTCAAATAGAACGAAGTACTTGATTTGAAGTGGAATATCTCATGTCATCTCAATCGAGAACGAGTGAACTTCATTATTGCCATAATATGAAGATTTTCAGCCTGAAACTCAAAGTCCTACATGATGCATGCTGGGCTAAAAGAAAAAAGATTAAAACAAACTAAAATAGAAAATAATCAAGGATAATATTGCTAAGCTGTTTAGGTCTGGTCAAGAATCCACATCTCTGAGCTAACACTAAGCCGAAGCCCGTTTGTCCGCGCATCAACTCAGAAAGCGGGACCATCGTTCCAAACTTTTAACAACTCAACGGCCTATCCGTGTGATCAAAACTCTCCTGAAATCGTCATCGTTTTTGATGAAGGGGAACTCAAATTTCAGGTTCATCAGAACCACAAGGTCCTTGACATACTATAATAGCGTAGATATCCTATAATAACAATGCTTACAAGAAACAGATACAAGGTGACAAGATGTTACTCCCATGAGCGATCCAAGCACCTCGAATCCTGCAAACTTCTGCATTTTAAGACTTATTAGACTTCATCCATCAATTCAGAACATGATATGATCATAAGTGCTTAATCATAAACAATTTCACCAAATAATAGCACTTAAGTTCATCAAAAGCATGGAGAGGGCAATAAATCCGTAGGCCAATAAAACACGCCTAAGAATAGGGCGTTAAAAGCATGAAAGACGCCTGACCATAGGTCGTTAATATTTAAGACACGCCCTACTCAAAGGCGTAACCAATAGCGGAAGCTTAGAAGAAACACGACCTTATCAAGGGCGTTACATAAAACACGACCATTCGTAAGGTCGTCAAATCAAAAAGAGACGCCCTTATACAAGGCGTTAATTCATCACGAACCTCCGTTTCTAAATCGAGAACACAGTCCTTAACCTATTCAAACTTCTATCTTCGGGACTCTTTAGGACTCTTCAAATCCTTATAAAACGGAAGGCTTTCTTAACCAAATCATCAGAACTTCCCTGCAGCCGAACTGCTTCGTTTCCTTCTTCTCTGCAGGCCTTTTGTTCTGCTTCTGTTCTTCTTCAACCGCAGGCCTCTGTACGAGCTTCTTCTGCAAAATCAAGCAATGGACAGGATGGTGAAGAAACCTAAGATTTCTACTCTCAGAATTACTGAAATACAAGGGCACATAAGCAACCGAATTGCTTTGAACCAGGTAAGCTATTCCTCTGCTAGTTGCTTTATTCCTTCCGCCGAACTCTCATCTCACGTCATACGCTCATGTTTATTACTGCATGTGTTCTGTTCTTCTCACAGGACTACCCAACCCTTCCAGGAGCTAGAAGATATGTCCAAATCAAATGGTTGCCCCTCATCCTCTCCAAGTTCACTTCAGATATGAGGGTATATGTAGCTAGATGGCATCTTTTGGGGTTGATAACTCATGCCAAACATTATGATCAAATCCACATAGATTGGGCTGCCATAGGAGCAATGATTGAAACATGGCATCCTTCCACCCATACTTTCTTATTTTCTACATTTGAGGCCACCATCTTGCTGGAGGAAGTAGAGATGATCCTAGGCTTGAAAAGGATGAAACACGGAGAAGAAGAAAAGATGGCCAACATGCCAAGGCCCATCTCCTCCCATGAGTTGCTAACCTCGTTAATACCTAGCCCAAATATAGTGAACCAAATCAAGGTCACTAAAGGAGTTAACCTCTTGAAGCTCGCCTCGTGGGTGTACAAGAGAGCGGGTCAAGCTAAAGAGGAAGAGGAGATAGAAAGAGTAACCAAAGCCTTCGTGGTGTGCTTGGCAGGAGCACTCCTATTCCCATCCACGGAGGACTTTCTAGAGGAGTCCCAATTGAGCGCAGTGGTGAGCTTATGGGAAGAAGAAAGAGTTGGACCGGCGATCCTAGCATATCTTTATAGCGGGCTTACATCAGCGGCCATGGGAAGGCCCATCTACGGGTGCATGCTAGCACTCTCAAGTTGGGTTGATCTACACTTCAAATTCGATCCATGCCATGAAGCCCAACAACCCTCAAGAATTTTCTCAAAGAGCCCTCTCTCATATATAACCGGCTCATTAGGTATAAGCAATAGAGTGACCAACCGGATTCCTCAAATCAAGAAGAGAGGGGATTGGAGGGAGCATTTAAAGGTAATGCCAAAGAATCTTTTTACTTGTGCCCCGGGTGTATTCAAAATGCAGGAGCTTCGTGCACGCTTCTCCATCGGGACAGACCTTCGTCTTATTGGCGCTTCGGACTTCGTTTTGTACAACTCTCACAGGTGCCTTCCTCAAATTGGACTTTCAAGGCAACACTTAGAAGACATCTCCCATCTCCCTCCCATCAAATCAAGAGACCTAGGCAGTAATGAAGATGGTGAGGAGGTTATCACCATTCAAGCTCTATGGAGGCTAAGCAAACTTCATCAACCTGTAGAAGACTTGGACGAAGACAAGGAACAATGGAAAAATTATGTAATCTCATTGAGAAAATTAAGGCCCAAAGTGGCTCATTAGTCATGGTAGTTTCTTCCTAAAATAATGAAGATTGCTTTCTGATTGAGTCCACTGTTACTGTGATTATGCTCGAAATCTTCCAAAGCCTGTGTTTCTGTTGTGAATAACGCCTCAAGAATGCCGTGAATTCAAAAACACACGCCTTGGCCCAAGGCGTCTCAATCGGCCCATCGTCAACAAATGACGCCTGCAGCAGTGGGCGTTACTTTAAATAACGACCTCAAGTAAGGCGTGAATAGATTCAAACCCAAAAGAATATAATCGTTGACTCATCAAAAATAACGCCTCCGCCTTAGTCACGTTTCAAGAATAACACGCCTTTACCAGAGGCGTTACTTCAAACAGCAATGATGACTTCTCTCACATCAATCAACGCCCATTCAATGCGTCTGACGACGGTTATCATTCCCCATGCAAAATAAATTAACGCCTTAATCGTAGTCGTCAAATTTCAGAAAACGCCCAGCGAATGGGCGTGAATTCCGTTATAAACGCCTTTCTCAAGGGCGTGTCTTCGTTTCGAAACCCAAAAGCCATCAGGCCCCCTTCTCCTTCCTCCTTCCGTTCTCATTTCGCCCTTTTCTCTGAAAACCCTAACCGAAAACCCCTCTCTCCAAAGCCTCTCTCTCGTTCTCTTCCTCATTCTCTCAAACCCCTCTACCCTAACCCTAGCTATGGCCGGTGGAGGACAGAAACGCCAGAGGGTAGCCGCCCCAGAGGTTGTTGACCTCGACGCCTCCCTCGCCCAAGAGGAGGAAATCTCCGTGGAGGAGCTCGCCGTCGTGGCTTTTGAAGAAGAGGCGGCGATGGCCGGCGGCGACGAGGCCGAAGCAATAGGAGAAGGAAGAGGAGATGAAGGTGGAAACGGAGAAGAAGAAGATGAAGAAGAGGGAGATGGAGAAGAAGAAGGACCACCGCCCACGGCGGCGGTCGGTCCCCGGGGCCAACTCCGGCGGCCCAGACCGCCGCTACCTCGACCACAACCCCAGAAGCACAAGAAGGTAAGTTCCCTTCCCCAATTCCCATTTTTTTTTATTTTATCTTCAATTTGTTTTTATTTTTTCCTGATTTCCATGACCCTCGGGCACGAAACCTGCAATCCAGAAAAGACACGCCTCCCATGGGGGCGTTACTCACAAACGAAACGCCCTAACTCAGGGCGTAAATTCCTTTTATTAATTAATCTTCATGAAACACGCCCTACAGCATGTCGCTTCTTAAAACTTATAATTTTTCATTAATTCCATGCTCATTAAACAATTTCCAAAAATATTTTCATGAATTATTTCGTATGCTGTTAGCTATTGATTTTCTATTAAATTAAGAAATCCACGCCCTCCAGTAGGGCGTTAATTCAACAAGAGACGCCCAAACCAGAGGGCATCGCTTCGTTCATTAACGATTCAAAAAAATAACCCCCTTAGGAAAACGCCCTACCACAGGGCGTGAACTCAACAAGAAACGCCCAACACCGAGGCGTGATTATAAATATGTTTTAGAAATAGCAAAACAGCCACCAAAATACGCCTAACACGGGGGCGTGATAAAGATAAAAAAATGCCCTTATCCAGGACGTTACATTAAAGTACATTCAGAAAAACGCCCCCACAGGGGCGTGAATTCATCAAGAAACGACCTGAGGGTGGCCGTGAATTCCAAAACAGCTAAAATTCAATAGCATGCCAAACCAAATGTAATTCCACATGGATATTCAAACAATTAAGCAAAATAATTCTTTTTTTAATGCATGCAGGGGCTGATGAGGACCCGTATCTCATGGGTCATGGTCTGGGCAGCATACCAGGGTCTCCCCGACTTTCAGAGGGTTAGGGTAGACACCATGGGATTTGGGGCTTTTCTATCCATCGAGCCTTTTAGACCTGACCTAGCACTGATCCAGGTTCTGAGGGAGAGATGGGATAGGGTTAGCCGGACTTTTCTGATGCCCTGGGGGCATATGGTTCCTAGTTTGGAGGATGTAGCCAGGATCACAGGTTTACAGGTAGATGGTGAGGCCGTGAGTGGGCTCACCTATTCGGACTATACGGAGATGGCCCAGAGGCTACTAGGGCTTGATATGGTTTATGTAGTACCTAGCGAGTGTAGGACCATTTTCCGTACGGACCTGACTACAGCGATGGGTCTAGGAGATGCCAGGCATAGGTCGGGAGAGACCCTAGGTGAGTTTGCACAGCGACTGACCGACGGGGTGAGAGCGGCATGCTGCCAGGATCCGACCGACCATGAGAGAGCGGACCGAGACTTGAGGAGGTTCCTGCTGCTGCTGCTCGGTAGATTGCTGCTGGGGACGAAAGCCGACGTTATCAACTGCCGCTTCCTAGTCATCCTCGAGGATCTGGAGACGGTTGGTACTTATGCTTGGGGGGCGGCCCTGCTGGCGCATTTGATGGCCGATCTGTCCACGGGGACAGGCCGTGAGACGACTGTCAGTGGCTTCTCACCTCTTCTTCAGGTATGCAATTTCTCATTTTCATATCTTTTCCTTTATTATGATGCATGTGAATATAGTACTAATGCAATGCATGGGTGCAGGTGTGGAGCCACCTATACATGCCGATGGGGCGCGTTGACCCACGGCCAGGAGCTGAGGGATCCTTCCCTCTGGCGCGACGCTGGTTGCCCGTCGTCTTTGGTGCCCCACTCGACTACGAGTTGTGGGTTTTACGGAGAGAGTTCCGCGACTTCCCTCCCTCGCTGGTATGTATGAATGAATGATATGCATTTCTTTTTGTTGTATTTGAATTGATTATGATGAAATGACAATGATGCGTGTTCATGAATGCAGGTGCAGTGGAGGCCATATGAGGGGATGACAGATGAGGGCCAGCCTTGGGTCGTATCGGGGCGACCTCGCTTTGGGCGTGAGCTGTGGCTACACTGCTTGAGCGAGATTGAGCCGTTACGGCTTCGGTTGGTGATGAGGACCCTGGGCCTGCCCCAGGAGTGGATCGAGGTCGGAGAGCCTCGAGGGATTGGCAAGAAGACCCGCGGTCGCACCAAGACGACCGACTGGAGGGTGCGATTCGAGGAGCAATACGCTGACTAGCAGCGTGGCGGGACCCGAGTCATTTCCCACGTGACTGACAGCTCCGAGTACCTCCGGCGCTACTGGGAGGTTCACGCCGGCCGACCCCAGATGAGGGTCTTAGGGGTATGTATGAATGCACTTATTTCTAAATTGAATGCAAATGCTTATGTGACTATCATGCGACTAACATGCAATGGATGCAGGATGCGAGGGACATAGCGGCGATAGATGCCCAGGCCCACCTACACAGCCTGGAGGACCAGCTAGCCGCCACACGGGCGGACCTAGAGACCCTGGTGAGTGTTTAAATTATTCCTATATGCAAATGAATTTTTTTTTTTGTTGAATTAATGATTAGCCACTGACGGTTTTTAATGAATGCAGCGTGCCCAGCAGGGAGCAGCGAGAAGGGATCCAGGGGAGGCCTCCAGCTCGAGGGGGCCTAGTGCAGAGGTGACTGCACTGATGGAGCAGCTGGCCGGTGCGATAGCGCGAGCCGAGGCGGCGGAGCGTGACCTTGCTTTACGGGTAAATTCTGAACTCGAAACTTCATTCAAATAATGATTAGATATAAATTGTGCACTGATGAAATTTGTTTTGCAGGCCGAGGAGCTCCGAGCGACCATGACCTGTGTGGATGAAGGCTTCCGCATGACGACCTCTCAGGTACGTGATCTACCTTCAGTCACATGTTGTTATTTTATCTCATGAATTATTGAACTGTGGAACTGATGATTTGTTTACCTGTTTGTAGGCTGCTCAGCTGAAGGCGGTACGTACCGAGTTGTCGATCCGCGATCAGCAGATCGTAGAGCTTCAGCGGACCCTGCAGCGACGCAGTGAGCTGCCTCAGGACGTAGCCGAGCTACGAGTTGCCCTAGAGCTCGAGAGGAGGGAGCGTGCTCGGGAGCGCGAGGAGCGGGCTCGTGAGCGGGAGGAGCACCAGGCGGAGCGTGCCCGGCTCCAGGAGCAGTTGACGGCACGGGAGCGTGAGCTGACGGACTCGAGGACCCAGTTGGTCCTTTCCCAGGAGCGGTTGCGGGTGTCCGAGGAGCGGTTGCAGCGAGGCCGGGAGCGGGCGCGGGCTGCAGGGTTCAGCCTTGGTGGTTCTTCTTACGTGGCGGGTTCCTCCTTCCGACCGCGGAGCGAGGCAGGAGACCGGGCGCGGGGTCCAGCAGCTTCACGGGGCTCCATGCCCCCTCCACCAGCACCGCCTCGGGATGCCGAGGGTGAGGCAGAGAGTAGACCAGAGGAGAGTGGAGGCGAGAGCTGAGAGCTTTGTACTTGTACTCCTCCACCTTCACACCTGTACATGCTTTTTGACATGACATATATATATATGAGATTGATATTTTTGTTACCTGAGCATTTTGTGAGGCTGCGGCCTTGTGTTTGTCCATGTTCCTCGTGTTTGCTTTACTTTGCCCTGTACCTGCAGCTGCGGTTTTCACTTGAACAATAGGTTAATTCATCTGTTCGACTTGGCCCCTTGCCCGGTGAGCAAGGGGTGTAAATGTTCTGACCTTCATAATGGGTCAAGGGGCCAAGCCTTTAGTCAAATAAGGTAAAATGAAATAATCAAAACTGGGAGATGCCTCATGCAATCACACATATGCAAACAATAATTGAAAGATGTCCAGGCAAGAATGCAGTTCATGCAACATGAAGAATTTATTTTTGTTCTTTTCAGTATATATATTTTTTTGGGGAATTTTCTGAAAAACACGCCTTAGATTAGGTCGTTACTCTCGTAAAAGACGCCCTCGGAGACGGCGTTACTGTGAAAAGATTTTTGAATTTTTGTTGAAAACACGCCCTTCCTAGAGGCGTTATTTCTTAAAGAAACGACTGTAAGCTAGGCGTGAATTAACATGAAAGCGCCTTGAACAAAGGCGTTAGTTTTATTCCTCCCAAGTTGGGCTGATAAAGAGATTAAGGTAGTGGGCCCTACTTGGTTATCATCTAAGATCCATTAATCTTTCTTGAATAATAAAAAGGGGAATTGGCGTGCATATGGTTGAACTTATACACAAGATTTCGTACAGTGCATTCTCTTCAGTTTGTCTCGACCATTCTGCTGGTTCATGACTTTTCCAAAATAAAAGAGAAGAGAAGAAGAAGAAGCCCACAAAAGATTTAAAGATGCCCGAGGCAAAGCTACCTCCCCTACCCTATGCCTGTTGGGGTTCGGTCTTTGGCGTAGGGACGCTTTGTTGCCTTTTTGCCTCTTTTCACATTACATGCATACGCCCAAGGTTTTCCTTGCGGGGACTTTGCCCTCTTGACATGCTTTTCTTTTCACCATTTAACTTTCACTTTGGAATTGATTTGCATTGAATAGATTTGAATTGATGAACAACCTAATTGTACTTGGGCTTTTGTGGCATTTGTTCCCTTTTGGGTCCTGACTTCCTCCTACTAGGGCGGCGGATAGGCTTGGCGTGTCTACCTCAAGACCTCCCTTCCTCCCTTGTGGGCCGAAGAAGAAAAAGAATGGATATGGTCTTTCGCCTTTGGTCTGGTTTCGACTTTCCATCAGATTTTGCACTGCTTGAGCTCAAGAGTAAAGTGTGTGGTGTGTGCGGGGTCAACTCCCATTTTAAATTAGCAAGACTGACGAATGGATTCTGAATTTTGACCTTTCGGACCGTGGACCTTTGCATGTCATGTCAGCCCAAAAGGAGATCCATGAAAGAAAACTTTTTTTTATTTTTTTTGAAAATATTCGATTTTTTTTTTTGGATTATTTGGGAGATTTCTATTTTCTTTGGATTTTTGTGAAGTTTTCAATTTTTTTTGGTTGGATTTTTGTTCAGGGGTAATATTTCTTGAGATATAAACCATTCCAGGGGTGAGTTAATTCTTCGCCTTCAGCATTAACCAGTTTATAAGCATTGCCAGGATAAACATCTTTTATAACGAACGGTCCTTCCCAATTTGGTTGGAGTTTTGAACGAGGGCCACCGGGTTTTACAAAAATTCTTTTGATTACCATTTCACCGACCTTAAATTTTCTCTCAATTACCTTCTTTTGATAAAAACGTGAGAGCCTATTTTGATAAACGCGCGCATGCTCAGCGGCGACCAGACGCTTCTCGTCAAGGAGTTCCAACTGGGCAAGGAGTGAATCACGACGCTCATCGATAGAGAACTCCTTGTCCAATTGTACTCGCAGAGAGGGGATAAGAATCTCATAAGGGACTACGGCCTCCATTCCATAAGTAAGGGCGAAAGGAGTTTGCCCAGTGGGGGTTCGAATGGAAGTGCGGTAGGCCCAAAGAGCTTCAACCAGCTTGTCTGGCCAGTCCAAAAATTTATTAGCCTCACACGTCTTCTTAACAATTTTGATTAAGGTTTTATTAGTGGCCTCTGCTTGGCCATTGCCCTGCGGATAATAGGGAGAAGAATGATGCAATGCAATGTTATACCTGTTGCAGAGATCCTTGAGATCTTGAGAGATAAATTGAGGTCCATTGTCGGTGACGATGGTGCTCGGGATGCCGAACCTCGTGATGATGTTCTTCATGATAAATTTGCAGACGGTTGACGCTTTAATTTCCACGTAAGCTTCTGCTTCCGCCCACTTGGTGAAGTACTCCGTTGCCGTGAGAATGAATGATTTTTGCTTGGTCAGGAGGTTCGAATCACCAAGAGGTCCAATGATATCAAAAGCCCACATGGAAAAAGGCCATGGGGAGGACGTAGGATGGAGTGAAGAAGCAGGAGAATGAATCTTGTCGGCGTGCAGTTGGCACTTAACACACCTACGAACATAGATAGAGCAATCCTCTTCTAGAGTGGGCCAATAGAACCCTAGTCTAAGAATCTTCTTAGCTAGCATCTGGCTGTTCACATGACCACCACACACACCAGAATGCGCCTCTTCCACAACTTTCCAAGATTCATCATCATCGAGGCATCTCAATAAAACACCGGTGAGCCCTCTTCTGTAGAGCACACCCCCAACCAAAGTATAACGTTGAGCCACTCTTCTTATTGCTTTCTTTTCTTCTGTAGTGGCTTCCTCAGGATAGGACTGATCATCACAGTATCTGGCAATCTCATAATACCAAGGCTTTTCTTCGTCAGCCAACTCTTCTTGCCAATCCAATAGCATGACCTCTTTGCCTTCAAGAGCTTCTTTCCGTCTAACCTTCTCAAGCACCTGATCCCTAATATCAAGAAAAGCACGATCCCTAATGGCTGGAGTATCACGCTGATGAATCAGGGGGACATGAAAATCACGCTCAGGAGGGAAAACTAAAGCGGAAGCTAAGGAAGCAAGTGCGTCGGCCAAGATGTTCTGGCTACGCGGGACATGAACGAAAATCAATTTAGTGAAGAGTTTGGCGTAAGCTGAAGCGAGTTCCTGGTAGGGCTTGAGCTTAGGATTGATGGTGCGGCACTTGACCAACACTTGGCGTAGAATAAGCTGACTGTCACCGACAATTCGCAAATGAGTGACACCATATTGATGGGCGGTTTTAAGACCGGCCAAAAGAGCTTCATACTCGGCTATGTTATTGGTGACGGGAAAAGTGAGCCGAGCAGCAAATGGAATGGTGACCCCTTCAGGTGTTAAAAGAACCATGCCGATCCCTCTTCCTTGAGAATTAAGAGCTCCATCGAAATGTAATGTCCACATAGGATCAGGGGGTTGATTAATGGACATTAATTCTTCATCTGGGAACTCTGAATTGACCGGATCAAAGCGGGGGAGAGGGTGGTGAGCAAGATGCTCGGCAATGGCATAACCTTTGATAGCTTTTTGCTGAATGTAAGTGATGTCAAATTGAGAAAGGAAGCTTTGCCAGCGTGCTAATCGATCAGTGAGGATAGATTTTTCAAGGAGGAATTTGATTGGGTTCATGCGAGCAATGAGGTGAACCTCGTGAGCTAGGAAATAGTGTTTTAATTTCTGAACTACCCAAACCAAAGCTGCACAAGTCTTCTCCATGGCTGAGTACCTCTGCTCACAGGGGTTAAGAAGTTTAGACAAGTAGTATGCTGCCCTCTCCTTACCTTCCTCATCCACTTGAGCTAAGACAGCACCTACGGAGTCATCCAGGACCGAAACATATAGAATAAGTGGTTTGCCTGGAATTGGCGGCCTCAGGACAGGAGGATTGACCAAATAATCCTTCAATCCGTCAAAGGCTGCCTGACATTTATCATCCCAATTAAACTTGACTCCCGGCTTAGTAAGCTCGTAGAACGGCCTACACCTTTGCGAGTGCAGGGAGACGAAGCGGCGAATGAATTGCAACCTCCCGATTAATCCTCGAACTTCCTTCAAATTCTTGGGAGGAGGCATATCTCTAATGGCTCTCGCCTTGTTGGGATCAACTTCAATTCCCCTCGTGCTAACAATGAAACCAAGCAACTTCCCTGAAGAAACGCCAAATACGCACTTCTTGGGGTTCATTTTCAATTGAAATTCTCGGGATCTCTGCAAAACCTTAGCCAGAACCCCGGGATGCTCAATTCTTGTCCTTGATTTCACAACCAGGTCATCCACATACACCTCAATATAAATATGAATCATGTCATGAAAAATTGCCATCATAGCCCTTTGATAAGTGGCTCCAGCATTCTTAAGTCCAAAGGGCATGACCACATAACAATATGTGCCCCATGGTGTAGTGAATGAAGTTTTCTCTTGATCTTCTTCAGCCAGGCGAATCTGATTATAGCCTGAAAAGCCATCCATAAAAGAAAGAGTCTCAAATCCTGCCGTGTTGTCGATCAACACATCAATATGAGGGAGGGGGAAGTCATCTTTAGGACACGCCCGGTTGAGGTCCCGGAAATCTATGCAAATCTGAACTTTTCCATCTTTCTTCATAACCGGGACAATGTTAGCCACCCAATTAGGATAGAGGATGACTCTAACAAATCTAGCTTTATGGAGTTTATCGACCTCTTCTTTCATTTTCAAAGCCATGCTAGGGTGGAAACGCCTCAACCGTTGTTTTGCCGGGACAGACCCTGGCTTAAGTGTAAGGCGGTGTTCAACGAGCGCAGGGTCTAATCCAGGCATGTCTTCATAACTCCAAGCAAACGTGTCCTTATATTCTTGAAGAACTAAAATGAGCGCCTCCTCTTCGGAGGGTGGCAAATTCTTGCTTATGAGGACAATCCTAGGGTCTTCCTCGGTACCCAGATTGATTTCTTTGGTAGGTTCTTCTACGGAGGCTGATGGTTCGTCGAATCTTCTTATACCACTAGCAAAAGCATCAGCCTCGTCCTCATATTCTTCATAACTTTCATCCCCCTCTTCAATAGGGTCTTCATCATTCATGATTTCATAAACGCCCAAACCCTCATAAGAAGCAACAGAATCCTCATATTCTAACTCTGGCAGGACAATTGGATCTTCCACAAACTCAGGGAGGGCTAAACAAGCTTGGCATCTGATGGCCAATTCCAACAAAAATCTGCGAGGAATCTGCTTACCCTTGGCCTTCTTGTGTGAACTTACCCCATGATTTTTAGAAGAAGAGGAAGAAGAGGAGGAAGAGCAACTAGCTTGATTAGAAAGGAAAGAAGGAGGTGAAAAAGTGGATACAGGAGGTGATACAGAGGAGGGCCCCTCACCAGAGGGGGAGAAGAGTCTTACCAAGGAATCTTGGAAGAGCGGCCCCTGGGTTGGGACGCACTCGGGAGAAAAATAGGAGGTCTCCTCAATAGAAATGGAGGATTGGAAAGTTGGGAAATCGGCGTTTTTTTTTTCGTTTTTAGCTTTTCCTTTGTTTTTATTTTCTTTTTCAAGTAAAAAGCAATGTGAAGGGAGAATAGCAGGGGGAGTGGAGATTGCAAGTTTGGAGAAAGATTTACTCAAAGATGGCCCACGCGGGGGCGAGATGGAGTTTTTAGAAAATCGCTCGAGGAGCGAAGGAGCAATCGGGAGGGAAATCTGAATTGAACCGGGAGACAAGTTGATGGTAATTGGTGGTGGTCGCGGCACGTGACCAAACCAACGGGAATAGAGAGAAGCCAACACAGACGGATGCACAGAAGTGAGGGAGAAAAGGCCGGCCCACAGCCTATCCACGGAAAATCCTTCTTCAAAGGGGACATCTGGCTCTCCCGTATCTGTGTAGTCACTTAACATCTGCCTTTTATCTGTGATTGCCGCTGGCATTTCAATCAGTTCTTGAATCAGCGGCGGCCACTCTGGATCTGTCGGCATGAACAGGCGGCTCAAAGAAATAGTGATGTCATTCATGTCAAACCACCTGTACCAGTCACATTCCGGATCACCCATTTTTCTTCTTTTATCTGGCCTTAAAGACTCCAGGGCTTTGTAGGTAGCTAGTGGGGCAATGTGACGAGCAAACTGTCTGGCGTGCACATCTTGACAATCAAGCAATGAAGTAATGACGGTAGTCTGCTCATTGTTCTGAATGCCCCCGGTGACAAAATGTGTCTTTAAAGTCTAGGTGAGCGGCTGGCGTTCTGGCTTGAAGGTGGACGTCATAACAGCCCACGGCTCTCCTTCATTCTTGCCCGGTGCTTTGTAGCCTAAGCCGCCTCGTGCAATCACCCTTTGAGGCTTAATGGGCCTAATCTTGCCCTGGAGTTTGGCGCCCAGGCCCTTGCCATCTTGATATCCCATTCTTATCAGAATGTTCCAGCCGGGGGTATTCATCATATTTTTCTTTTTCTTCTTCCCCTTAGAAGGCAGGGGTGTCATAGCAACTGTGGTAACAGTCTCAGATAGCATCGGCCGTGGACGGGGAACGTCCAACACAGATAATAACGGCTTGTTGGCTGGCCATATGGAAGGAACTGATGAAGCTACATGAATGTCTTCCTCTGGCAAGATCGGCACGCTGGTCACCTTGATAATGCGGCCCTTGTGCGGAAACTTGAGGCATTGATGGTTTGTAGAGGGCACTGCATCAAGCTGCTGAATATAAGGGCGACCCAGGATGCCATTAAAGGTCGGATCCATATCCAGAATATGAAAATCTGCTGTAATGGTGGCTGGACCCAAGCTGACTTTGAGAGTAATCATACCCAGAGGGGGTTTCTTAGTATTGTCATATGCTGTGACAGTAATGGTAGATGGCCGAATCTGGCTTTCAGGGATACCGCATAGCTTCAGAGTGCTCGGAGGCAACACATTGATAGATGCACCGGTGTCTACCAAACACTGCTTAACGGCCACTTTGTTGATATCAACCGTGATACATAGGGCATATTTTCTTGCCGGTAGAGGTGCTAACTCATGTTCATGGAATGTGATTGCCGGCTGACTGCTGGCAGGGGTCAAGACTGTAATTATCTGTTCAACCGGAAGGTCCTCATTGACCATGACCTTCTGCAGGTATTCCTTCAGGGCCAGCTGATGAGTGGTGGACCTCTTGATTAATTCAAGAATGGAGATCCTGGCTGGAGTGCGATCCAAGTGCTTTAATAAATCATACTGAGTTCCTGGCACTGAATCTCGTTCCTGCTCTTGCTCTTGTGGCCCCTGCACGGGCTCTAGCTCTCTCTGTGGGAAAGCACGGTGGAATATCCGTCCACTGCGGAGCGGCGCTACGCCTTGACGCGCCTCTGTCGGGGCAATATTAGGAGGAGGGTTGGAAGAAGAAGAAGGAATGTCGGTAGCAGAAACCCTGCTAGGGGAGATCAAAGGGGAATTCAATGAAAGGTGCGCCTCCGTAGGAGACGTGGTAGTGGTGTTTAACAAAGGTGCCCCCGCGGGAGGCATGGGAGGAGTATTTGATGAAGGCGCCCTTGCGGGAGGCGTGGGAGAAGAGAGGGATATCCGAATGCGAGGAGCATTGGCAGGTGGTGGAATAAGGAGAGATCGTGGCACAAAAGATGGTTGTACTGATGACGGAGGAACTCTTGCCGGTGTAGGAGTGGTAGAGGGGGTAGCGGGTGCTGGCGGTGAGCGGAGTAGGAGTGGCCTGGAGGGCGCGGATGTGGGATTGGTGGTGGAAGGTGGAATGGTAGTTTGTGGAGGTGGTAGGCGGGTAAGAAGAGAACGAGCCGGCAAGGCCGTGGAATTGGTGGAGATAGAAGGATTGACGGGGCGTAGAAGGGGACGTCCCGATAGGAGACTAGAAGAAGAAGGAGGAATGCGCAAAAGGCGCGGAGTTTGATTTTGGTTTGGATCATGGTGAAATGCCCCGACAGAGGCGTTTTCTTCGTGCCATCCCTGCCCTCTCTCCACCTCGTAGAGAGACGTGACAGGATTCACGTGTTGATTAGGAGCGTGTTCCGGCAATGGATTACGGACGATCCCCATATCCTGCTGGTGTGCTGGAGCTTGCTGTGGCTGAACTTGCTGCTGAGCTGGCTGCTGTTGTTGCTGATTTTGCTGTTGCCGAGGCGGCCTTCTCTCTTTCATGGTGGCGATGACTTGCCTCATTTCATCCCAATTAATGCCACCCTGGTCATTCAAATCATAAATATGATCTCTAAAATGGAAACAACGGTCAAGGTTGTGACCAGGGGCGCGGTGAAATGCACAGTAACGGGATGTGTCAACATTGTCGGGCCACACCGTTCTTTCTTTTGGTAGGACGAGCAGGTTGGCGGCCATCAAGGCATTAAAAATGTCAGGGAGACTCTCTGGGAGTGGCGGATAATGGGCCCTCTTGGGGCCAAGTGGCGGTCTCCGCTGTTGTTGGCCGTAGTTGGAAGGTGGGGGGACCTGATGGTATTGTGGTGGTGCTGGAGGGTCGGTGCGAGGCGCTTGGCTTGGTGATGGAGCAAAAGAAGGTTGGGGTGCGAAGTGGCGTTGTGGAGCGGAGGCAAAATGGGGGTTTTGCTGTGGAGGTGGCGGAGGTCGTGGGTTTGACTGGTGGTGGGGGTGGCCAACTACGCCAACCTGCTCGTTTGTGACAGTGCCCTCAGTCGTGGGCCCACTGTTGACATTTGTATTCTTTTTAAATAGCCGAGGCTTCGGCTCAAACATGCCCATGATGGGCGAGTCCTTCATTTGCGTTTGTATATAACGAGCTCTTTCATAGAGCTCTTCCATAGTTGTTAGCCGATTCATGGCCAAAATGTGCCGGAATTGGGGGGTTGCATTAGAAATGACCATTTTCACTTGCTCCTGTTCCGACAATGTGTCCTTTAATTTCTCGGCCATAGACCGCCACCTATCAGCAAATACAATGAAGTCCTCCTCGGGCTTCATTTTCTCGGCGACTAAATCTGTAACAGAAAGGGAAGGTCCCACCCGGTCTCTGTACTTTTGCAGGAATTTTCTTTGAATAACATCAAAATCGCCGGCATCAGCTGGCTCCAGAGAATAAAACCATTCGAGGGCTGGCCCCTCAAGAGACCTCCTGAATAAGTAGGCCAGGGAGGCCTTATTGTCCTGCCAAAAGGAAGTCTCATATCGGAAATCCTTTAAATGAATGAATGGGTTGCCCGTCCCATTATATCGCCGAAATTCGGCATTTCAGAAGGTGGTAAATGGAACACCGGTAACGTAGGAAGAGAAATTTCCGGAGCATTCTTAGTTGCTGTAACCTTCTTGAGCTGTTCCTCCATGCTGGCCAGCTTCTGAAGTAAGAGAGTGTTGGTATCGGGCTCGACCGGGGCCTGATTCTGAGCAAAAGAAGGCGGTATAGGCGTTCGTAGAATCCGAGGAGGTTGGAAGGATTGATGCCTAACCGCTGAATAGCTCGCCTGCTGGGCCGGCATGGCCGCAGTAGGCGTTTGTGGACGAGAGGAGGGGTGATGCAAGACCGCCTGGTCATTAACAATCTGATGGCCACTCACGGCCGGAGGGGGATTAGAAGAAGAAGAAAGAACCGACTTCCCTTTTAAAGCGGCCTGAATGGCTTGCCGCTGGGAGTCATCCAACTGGGAGAGAGCCTGGATCAAATCCGTGACATTAATGGATGGGGAAGGGTTCCCCGAAGTGTTGGAAGATGGAACTTGAGACGGAGGGTCCGCCTCATGAAGAGTGGCATCAACCACATGAACTTGTGAGTAATGGGGGTGAGGAGGAAGGTAGTTCCCCTCATAATAAACAGAATCCTGGAGAGGGTCCTCATATTGACCAAATATGTTCTCATTCTCATCATCATAGGAGTACCCGTTTCCTGCCATGTTGATGGTTTTACCTGAACGGAGTTTCATTCTGAGAGAGAGAGTGTTTAATGAAGGAACTATCACAAAATACTTAATCCAAACAAGGCAATCAAATCACCCAACTATGTTTATGCAAACAAGGTTGGCAAGAAACGCAAGATTTTAATGTTTGATGTTTGAATTAGGATGGATTATTTGTGAAAGTTCACTCTTTTGCCAAATGAGACCTAGTTTGATCCAAGTGTAACCTCCGGGTCAACTAAGTTTTTCTCTCTCTTTAACAACGCATAGGTTCTCTAAACTCCAGGTACTTCAAGGGTACAACCAGCCCGGCGTCCGTGAGGGAATCCACGGGTGCGGGGACTTATGGAGGTCTTAGAAAAGGGATTCCCGGTCCAAAGAGACGGAATGCTCAATGGAGGGTTGTCCCGATTCCAAGAAAGGTGTGTGGAATCCTAGGCTAGAGAGAGGAGGTCTCTCAACCAAGCCAACAAATCAAGACAATCCAAGCAGCAATGTAATATCAAGACAAATGCCAATCAATGAATAAGAGCTAATCTGTGAAAAAGAACAGTAAAGAAACGCCCTTGGAAAGGTCGTTTTCACAGCAGGAGGAAAGACACGCCCTGTGATAGGTCGTGACAAAATGAAAACACGGCAGCGTGGCTGTCGTTAAACTCCGTGAGGGGCTCACAGACGGTAGGAAAACACGCCTTTGGGTAAGGCGTTAAAAATAAAGGACGCCTCCACGGGAGGGCGTCAGAACTCAGAGAAACGCCCTGATCGTAGGCGCTGATAATAAATAAAACGCCTCTGAGAGGGGCGTTAATCCACAGGCAATATGATAAGCATGCAGCAAACAGCAGTTTATGGTAAAAGACGCCCTGGCAGTGGGCGTTACTCAACGAAACACGTCCCTGAGAGGGGCGTTAAATAGCAGACGATAAAATGAGCGAACAGAGCGCCAGCAGATGCAATAAACACACGCCCTGGAAGGGGGCGTTAATCAACAAAACACGTCCCTGTGAGGGGCGTTAAATCAAAAGACGCCCTTGTTGAAGGCGTTAATAAGCAGCAATTGACTGATCCGGGGAGTGTGCAGGGTGCACAATGGAGGGTGCCTGAGGGGCACAAGGGAAAGGGTACCGAGGGCACCGAGGGGAAAGGGCACGCGAGGGTGCCTAAGGGGAAAGGACACACGAGGGTGTCAAAGGTGAAAGGGCACACGAGGGTGCCAATGGAGATGGTAATCAATAAAGAAAACAGTGGAGGTCCCACCGTGATCGCCAATTTGTAGATCGGATTAGAAATCCTCACTTTTGGGAATGAGAAATAAATAACACAACAAAAGATGCATAAGATGTGATAAAAAAAATAGCACGAGGTGCTAAAGGGGAGTTGTGATCGCCAGAGGGTTTACCTCAATAAGAAGAAAATGAGATCGCGTGTACCTGGTGAAGAGTGGGATGCGGGATGGATGTGGATTTCCTCCTCCAACTCCAATCGGCCGGCCGATGAAGTGGGTTTTCTTGATTGATTACCTTGTAAAAAAGACAATAAAAAAAAACAAACAAAAGAAAGGGGGGATCAGCCAAAGTGCAATAGTATCAATCCACAACTAACACAAAATGACGAAAAGACATCAACGTGCGCACCTCTTTTTTTGTTTTTTTTTTAAACCCCTAGCAAAGAACTAGGGAAAGGATATGATAAAATGATGCTTAATGCAATAAAAGAACTAACGACAGGGTGACAATGATAATATGCTAAGAATGAGATGAACAAAGACAAGCACAATATATCGCCCTGCTCTCCCTGACGAGAGTAAAGGGGCAACCGTGAAGATGCTGAACGGATGCAGAAGGGTGGAGAAAGCCAATGCTCGAAGGAGGAAGCAGGCGTTTGATTGGATGCAGAAAGGATGAAGAAAAACCAATGCTCAACGCCTTGAATGCCTTTTCCTTTTTCTGAATGCTCAGCGTGCCTGTTCAATACCTAACATCTTAACCTTTTTCACGATCGAATGATGTTTTCTTTTATAGCTTCAATCGGATGTGATCAAACAAGGAAGTGATAAGAATGGGTAATGAGGCATCCAAGGAAGGATTAAGATCGAGCAAGAGTCCAAGGATAGCAGGGAACTGTGAGGGAAAGATGGAAAAAAGAAGGACTCTGGAGTGAAACACGCCTTAAGCCAGGGCGTCTATTTATGAATTGACGACCTGCATAGGGACGTTTCTTGAAACACGACCTAGGAAAGGCCGTTTCTTCCTGGATTTAATTTTAGAAATAAAACTTCCTCTGTTTTAAAAAACTGAGAGAACACGCCTGAGATAACGGCGTTTCTTCAAAAACACGCCCTGAGGAAGGGCGTTACTCACAAAATGCCCTTTTATTTTAAAAAATAGATAATTCCAGAAATTAACGGATAATACCAGGAATTGACGCCCTCACCTACGGTCGTCCTTTCTTTGAAAACGCCCTATGACAGGTCGTTACTTTCGAAAGTGACGCCCTATGCTAGGTCGTGAATCACAAAAATGCAGGAAAAATACAGAAAACTCACAAAAATAGAAAAACTTTATGTATAGGAATATTGAAGTCCACTTGGGGCGTTTATATAATAACATGAGATTTGCTCATCAAAACGTCAATTTTGGCGTGTCTACAGGTACGACTCGGAAGTGGTGGTCTTCCGAGTGAAAGACGTCTTTTCAGCTTCGTCCACTTGAGCAGGTCGAGTGGGATGACTTCGTTAGTGCTTTCGAGCGTACGTAGTGTCCAGATTATGTTGCTACGCAGCGGATGCGGGAGTTTCTGGAGCTGGTGCAGGGCGACATATCCGTGTTGCAGTATAGGGCCCGATTTGTCGAGCTGGGTCGGTATGCACCTCACATCATGGAGCATGAGAGGGTGAAGACCGCGCAGTTCGTTCAGGGCTTGAGGCAGGAACTGAGGCACCATCTAATCGCGAACGGGGCCACTGATCTAGAGTCAGCGTCTCGTGTTGCGGCTTCCTTGGAGATGGATATGCAGAGGACCCGAGGACCGATCAGCCTGGGGCAGTCTTTGTCAGGTCGCAGCCATCAGTCGGCTACCCAGCAGCAGGGTTCCTTCCAGCACGCGTTGAGTGGTTCAGGAGTACCGGCACCGGCGGCTTCAGCGACGGGATCTGCATCCTTTGGCACGAAGGTCAAGAAATTTTTCAAGAAAGGGTTCGGCAAGAAAAAGTCCAAGGATTAGGGGCAAGCTTCATCGACAGTGTACAACAGCCGATCCCCTTGCAGCGTCAGGGATCAGTGGGTGGGTCGCGAGGACCGTGTCCACGGTGTTGTGAGTTCCACCCAGGTAGGCAGTGCACGGCACCGATTATCTATTTTCGGTGTGACCAGCCAGGACACATGGCGCGTGACTATCCTCTGAGGCCGCCGTAGCAGCAGGTTCCCCAGCAGCAGAGGCAGCAACAGCAGGGACAGTATCTACCGCTACCCAGGTTAGCTAGTGTGGGAGGCAGCCAGAGAGCTCGAGGCCAGATCACGCACATGACCAGGGCAGAGGTAATGGCGTCGCAGCTCGTGGAAGGTACCGTTCAGATTTTAGATTGTGCGGCTCGGATTTTGTTTGATTCTGGCGCGTCTCATTCGTTTATTCTGGAGGATTTCGCGCTGAGCATCGAGGAGCCGGTGACCCAGTTGCCTTATGATTTAGCAGTGGAACTGCCTTAGGGTGATTTCATTGTCACTCCGTATTGCTTCGATCAGGTTCCGATTTGGATCGATGGACGGAGTATGCCAGGCAGGTTGTATGCGTTGCAGCTTCGAGATTCATGGAGCGGTGGTTGATTGTGGAATGAAGAGGGTCTACTTCCAGCATCCGAGCAAGCGGACCTTCTATTTCCAAGGTATCCGTTCCACCTCTTCTCGATTAATCATTTCTGTTATTCGAGCTCGTCGAATGCTTGATTCTGGTTGTCAGAGTTTTCTCGCGTCCGTGGTTGTGACTGAACGGATGGAGCCGAATGTCGAGGACATTCCGGTGGTGTGTGAGTTTCCCGACATTTTTTTCGCAGAATTGCCTGGGTTACCTCCCCAGCGGGAGATCGATTTTGTGATCGAGGTTGTGTCTGGTACGGGACCTTTGGCGAAGGCTCCCTACCGTATGGCCCCCGCTGAGTTGAGGGCACAGTTGCAGGAGCTGCTGGCCAAGGGATACGTTCGTCCTAGCTTTTCCCCTTGGGGTGCGCCCGTATTGTTTGTAAAGAAGAAAGACGGTAGTCTGCGGCTATGCATTGACTATCGGCAGATGAATGAAGTGACCATTAAGAACAAGTATTTGTTGCCACGGATTAATGATTTGTTCGACCCGCTTCAGTCTGCCCGAGTGTTCTCGCAGATTGATTTACGGTCCGGTTACTATTAGCTGAAAATTCGCGAGTCCGATGTAGAGAAGACTGCATTCAGTATGAGGTACGGGCATTATGAATTTTTGGTGATGCCGTTTGGGCTCACCAATGCCCCTGCAGCCTTCATGGACTTGATGCAGAGGTTGCGAGATCACCAGTTGTATGCGAAGCTCAGCAAGTGCGAGTTCTGGCTCTGCGAGGTGCACTTTCTGAGGCACGTGACTTCTGGTGATGGCATTTCTGTGGACCCCGCCAAGGTCGAGGTAGTAATGCAGTGGCCGAGGTCGAGGTCGGTGACGGAGATCCGGAGTTTCTTGGGGCTTGCGGGCTATTATCGCCGGTTTATCCAAGATTTTTCTCGCATTGCGGCCCCGATGACTAGACTCACGCGGAAGGATGTGCCTTTCGTCTGGTCTGAGGAGTGTGAGCAGAGCTTCAGGGAGCTGAAGCGATTGCTCACCTCGGCTCCGGTGTTGGTTTTACCTTCTGGATCGGGAGGTTTCGTAGTGTGTACAGATGCATCCGGCGTTGGATTGGGTGCTGTGTTGATGCAGCATGGTAGAGTGGTGGCTTATGCATCTCGGCAGCTAAAGCCCCACTAGGAGAACTACCCTACCCATGACCTTGAGTTGGCGGCGGTGATCTTCACGCTGAAGATCTGGAGGCATTATTTGTACGGCGAGAAGTTCGAGGTGTTCACTGACCATCAGAGTTTGAGATATGTGTTCACGCAGAGAGACCTCAACCTCAGGCAAAGACATTTGATGGAGTTCATGAAGATTATGAATTCACCCTGTCTTATCAGCCGGGCAGGATGAATGTCGTCGCCGATGCCTTGAGTCGGAAGGTTGCGGTCAGTGCCTTGATGTTGAGGAAATGGAGGCTCTGGAAGCAAGTGCCCGAAGTATCTTTCAGGCTCAAGATTCCCCAAGAGCCAGGGTTGGCGGTGCTTGCGAGTCTGACTGTCACTCCTGCTATCCGTCGTCAGGTGACAGAGGTTCAGCGTGCGGACCCTGAGTTACCCCGGATTCTGGCGATGGCTGATGTGGAG